>JAJOHG010000065.1:0-151775 GCA_021029095.1 Phellopilus nigrolimitatus
AGCTGAGCAGAAGCGCGTCTGGATCGGGGAGAAGCGCACTGCCTCCACCGTCGCCGTCGGCGAATTCGATGGGGTCGAACTCAGATTATCCGACTCAGTACCCACCGCCCGGTGCTCCTGAGGTGGCGGACAAGCGTCGTGGGCGGAAGCCGAAGGATGCGGACAGCATGAGCATGCGAGGGCCGCCGACTCCCGTACCAAAGTCGGTCGTCCATGTCCCAGGCCAGCGAGAAGCGCAAGCGACGTGCTGGCGGCGGGCGGAAGCCGAAAGAGCCGCGGTCTTCGGCGAGCGCTACGGGCTCGAGTGGACAATCAGACGCAGGCGGTCGACACCGTCTACTCCGTATTCTTAGAAAGTTATACCCCGCCCCGCGATCCGCGCGCTCCTCATCAACCTCTCCGGCACGCTGCACATCGCGTCTGCCCCGACGACCGTCGCAGCTGCCGCTGTCTCGCGTGCGTGGCAGGCGGGGTTCGCCGTGCGCTTCTGCAGCAACACCAGCCAGGAGATCGCGCGCGCGCGCGCTGTTTGAGCAGCTTAGTAGCTTGGGCTTCGACGTGCGCGACGGCGAGCTCTGGACAAGCCTCGGCACGCTCAGGGAGGTTGTCCGGTAAATGAAGCTGCAGAGGTGCGTTTCGTGTATGGATAGTAGATGATCCTACAGGTATTAAAGTACTTTTTTTAGGCCCTACGCCCTCCTATCCGACTTCGCTTCCTGGAGTTTCGCAGCGCCGCGGCGGACCATGCGTCGTACGACTCTGTCCTCGTCGTGTGCCTCGCGTATGGCCCGCTCAACAGGGCTTTCCATGTCATGAGCGCACGCCCAGCCACCGCCTTCTCTTTCTCCTCCGGCGCACGTGTCGGTGGTGCCCAGGCCGTCAATGCTCGCGCACATGCCGCACGTGAGCGCGGAGTAGGTTAAAACCCGCGTGCACCCGACAACTCGGAAGCCGACGGCAGGTGTCGACATGGATGATGTAGTGTGTACAGCGCGCTGTACACACTACGTCATCCATGTCGAGTCCGCTGCACAGCACAAAAAAAGGCTCCTACCAGTGTACATACTTGTGGGAGAGGGCCATTGCTTCGCATGGCAGTATACGATTACTGTTTTCCTTTGGATTAATATGAGGTAAACATATTTGCGACAGCATATGTATGTACTACTGTTTGGTATAGATCAATGCACATGCATAGTGTTTTTGCTGCCCTTTCATATAGCTGTGCAAAGAGTCATGATCATAGTCATCCAAATGGTTTTCTTTTAGGGAATTGCGACCAGTCCTTATACCATCATTAAACCACATAAAATATTCTGAGTCTACAATTCGACATGTGTAGTGAAAATCACCAAGGTAGATAATACCTTTAAGATGATATTCATGGGTAATATTGTCATTGTCTTTGAGAGAAAACATTTTATCAATAAGAAGATGAGAAGTAGGCACATGAAGACCTAAGATTGGAGGGAAGTTATGGACAACAGTTGTAACAGATTCACTGCTATTGGTTACTGTCTTACAGCGTCCACATTTGACATGCAGCGCTTTATAGTAATATTTGAGCCAATGACAAACTGTAGGATTGGATGTTTGATTTGTTGACCTCCAATCGTGCATGAATGAGGACCATTCTGATACAAAGCCTGTGGATACAAAGGTGGAAATCTCCATTATCATCAATTTCTTGTCACATTCAATGCAAGTTGTCTCTTTTGTTAGAAAGGATACCTTGGAAGTAAGGAAATAGCTTGCCACATGGTGTATACCTGTTCCTTTATTTCCCTTTGGAAACAATTTGGGAGATTTCTTGTTCATGCGCATCCTTACCACCTTCCTCACTTGTTCAAATGTTTTTCTTGTTCTGGCATCAGTGCTATTCATGCTCTCAAAATGTGACTCAAGTCGTATGGAGTACACAGACCATCTCTCTGTCCAAAGGGTGGGATTTTCTCTCCAGATCTGAAACAATATTGGCAAGATAGTATCATAAGCACAACTAAAATCCTTCTTGTCCCAGCGCATTCCTATTGGTGCAATGACATGTGAGCTTTGAGACAAATCACCATGTTTGGCTCGCTTGTGTGAGGAACTTGACAGGATTTCTTCTTGTACTTTACGTTTTCTACCTGTATTATCATTATTCTCATGAGCAACCGTTATGCCTGTAGTTTCCGAGGCGGTAGCATCAACAGATTGTGTAGATTTGCTATTATTAATTTGAGGTTGATTGGTTGACTTTTTACGAGGAATAATTTGCCAAGGACTAATTTCATTGCTAGAGAGAAGCTGAAATGGCTCCGATTGCGACCACTGTATAGCAGGATGAATGTTAGAAGGCACAAAAGACTGTCCTCCATGTTTTTGAAACTGTCTAATAAGTGTACCTCTTATACTGGAATTAACTTCAGGTGGTAGCGTTTCTATGTACTTTCTATTTGAAATTTCATTGAGCACTTCAAGCTCTCGAAATTCCTGTCTCAAAAAGCCTGAAGCTCCCCCTTGAATCTTACCTGGGTCAAAGTCTTCCAGTATGATTGTACCATCAGCGGAGGAGCTTCTTGACAAACATGTATAATAGGATTGGTGGCCTTTGCAGTGATTCAGATGCAATACATTTGCTATTCTCGTCCTCCCTTGAGAACAGAAGTCCGTCATGGCAAAATTCAAGTTCAAACAAACTTGTGTTCTATATAACCATCGGACTGAATCATCAGGCATCTGGCAGGGAACTTTTAGCCTTCTCTTAATAATGGGCACAACGTTCTCAGGGAGGTCATCCAACTGGATGTTCTGAGGTGGATTTTTCAACTTGACAAATATAATATCTAAAGTGTCTTTACCGTCAGCAAGTTTGTGGGATATCCAGCTGTGAACAGTAGCCTCTGCACCATTGGTCACACAGCATTCAGTTGCCTCATTCTTTTTTATCATCACAGGCATCCCAACACAAATCATTATTTTACCTGGATGGTTCTTTGATAGAGAGTGAGGAAGCTCCCAAAGAACCTCCTGCTCAAGACGAGATATAGGTCCTAGTCTCTTTACTACTTTGGATTTCCTGCCATTTGTATAAGAGTTATCTGGAGATGAAGGTTCATCTATGGCATAGAAGACATGCATCTCTTTGACAGATTCTCTGGCAAAGCGGATTGCACCAATGTCATTGAGACGGTCACGTTGAACATTTCTGGCCGTGATGACAGAGACATTTCTAAACTGTCTTTTTGATATATTCTTCCGCATAGTACCTCTTCCAGCAACCAGAGACCTCAGAAAAGTAATATCATCATTTGTGCAAGATTTGTATCGCATATTTTCCAGTGCTGTCCTCAATTTGGAATCTTCTTCAGACTGGGTCAATTGTCGCATGTTTTGCCTCAGTAAAACAACAGTAGTCACTTGGTGCCATAAGGCTTTACCTATAACGCATTCTTGCTTGTACAATGACATACCATCCATTATAAGAGTGCCTAGATCAGAGTTGCAGAGTGAATTTCCACCAGGAGGTTCAAGTTGAGCAAAATCACCTGCAAATATGATATTCATGCCACCAAAAGGGTCATTTGGATTATTCAACACCATGGAAAGGCGGTTGCTCACAGTGTATAAGTCATGGCAAGACATCATAGAAACTTCATCAACAAAAATATATTGAACACCAAGTAGACGTTCTTTAACACCGCCAAGAGATGATCTGCCTTGAGAATCACCTGCATCTTCATCTTCACGGTTATTGATTCCAAGGAAAGAATGATAAGTTGATCCATTTAGCAGAGCTGCTGCACTGCCAGTGGGAGCAAGAACAACAAATCTATAAGACTCCCTACGATCAGTGAAGAACTGAATCAGCGCTTTGATTACCTGGGACTTCCCTGTACCCCCCATGCCACCTATGTACATTTTGAGTTGTTCTGGATTATCAACAGAGGCATGGTTTGCAATAATTTTAAATGCCCTTTCTTGTTCTTCGTTCAAAGTGAAATTGGTCACAAGTGCATTAATTTTAGACTTGGATTCGGAGGGCACAGCAAATGCAGACTGCGTCAAGTAACTCAGGTCAACCACTTTTACTTCATTCTCAACAAAGTTGACAGGTATATATGGTTTGAAGGAGGATTTTGGCATATCAATGCGACGTTCTGCAAGTACTTGTTCCTTTTTCCGTTCCAAGGCATCAGACCAAAACATATTTGTCCTATGAGGTAATGGGTCTTCGTCTGAGGAGGTATCTGGTGTACATTCAGAACTGGGTAACGGATCAAGCCATCCTGAACTAAGGAGCATGGTTTCAATCTGGCGCATAAGCTCAAGCCTACCCATAGATTTTCTGCTGACAAGATTAAAAGTGCTATCCTCATCTTCACTGCGTTGATCATCTTCAACAGTACAGTTTGCCTGGTTTTCCATATCCATCTCATTATATGTTTCCCCAGATGCAAACCAGCCTTCATTAGAGTTTTTTGCTCTATTCTTTGAGAAGTCGTCACGGGAGTCAAGGCATTCAAACTTGACATTGAAGTTGTTCATGAGTTGTCGTTGTCTCTGCGAAAAGGAATGCATGTCAAAAGCATCTTCCCAAGCTATGTCTTTACTTTTGATATCCAAGCCATCTCTCCAAGGTTTGAAGAGCGTGAGCATAGTAGCACAATAGTAGTCTTTGTCTCCTTTATCAGCTCTAGGTAACGAGCTTATGAAGTTTGGAACAAAGCTCTGTTCTTCTCGCAAGAAGATTACTACATGAGAAGAAAAGTGGGGATGATCAGGCATGAAGCGATAAGGGTGACCAGGAATTGGACCTACGGCCTGGTCGATTACGAATTTCTGGGCTTTTTTACTGTGAGACATTAAGTCTAGTTCATCTCCAGATTCATCTGACAAGGTATCTTGGGATACAAGATTCAAATCTGATTCCAAATCGCCAGAGTTATCATTTATTTTCTCTCGAGAGATGTCCTGTTTTTCATCTGTATACTCATCAACATGATAGCCCTCCAGCTCATCATCTGATGAATCATCAGGTGCGACTTCATCAGAGATGTTCTTGTTCAAAGGCTTGTAATCTTTTCTCACACGTCTGACCCAGTCGTAGAGACAGATGTCTTGGAACTCAATTGGTCTGTAAGCATAGTCTGCAGTCCTCGAATAACCTATGAAACCTCCATGTGATGTCTCGATTGTGACCTTCTCCTTTTCCACATCATTTTCTAATGTGGTCGTTATAAGGAAGTCTTCAGCTTTGACTGGGGGCATGTGTGGTGTTCTGACAAAAGCAACATATGGTTTCCAATAAAACGCTGCAAATTTATGATTGGTATAGTGATCTGGATTTCCGAGAAGATACATAGCTGCCATGGGGCTGCCAATTTCAAGATGGGAGGTCAAGGAGTTGACAATCTGGGTTATTAGTTTCTTGGCCTTGTCCTCTCGCTTAGAATTGCCTCCTAAAAACTCTTGATTTCTATTGAACACACCTTTGATGGTATCAAACATAGCAGCTGTTTTTAATGGGAATTTTGTAATATAATCAGTCACGTACACCACTATGGCTTTGATAGCAGTACCAGATAGCAGACTGGACACATCCGTGTTGCACCTTAGCAAATAAGAAAGTGTCGGAGTATAGAAGTTGATCCAGGCTTCCCGCTTCTTCACATCAATAGCACCTGTTTCCATGTTGACTTTTGTAACCTCGTGGGTTTCTCTAGGGAATCGAGCCTTACATGTTTTGTGTTTATTTGCTGTACATCTGGATGTGCACGAATGTACGTTAGACTTGAAAATAATATGATCGACTTGATCTGGATAGTTAGACCACCACTCCTTATTCTCTTTGCAAGCATCACACGTATTACATCTGTCAGAACAGGCATTTGGCACCCTTACAGGGAGAGATTCAATAGGATTGTCATCCCCGCACTCCTTTACTCTATCTTTGATTTCTTCAAGGGTGCCATTCATAAACTCACCAACATGCGCACTTTCAAGATAAGATAGGATTTCTGTTTGAAAGTCAGAATCATTAGACATGAGTTTCTTTCGAATTTCATCTGGGGTTAAGGAGTTTTCTACCCAAAGAAGTAGATGAATGTGCAGTGTCAAACGCCCTTGCTGCTCTACGGTACCATAGTATGCCTGAGTCTTCCCATAAATTCCTTCATGATCCGTGTCTACACCAAGGACATGTTTAAGAAAAAGAGAAACCATTCTGTGGAAGAACCGGGCACCAGCTACAGGGTTATTTGCTATCAGTCTATAACGCTCGTCCAGTCCCCTGACAATAGGCTTAAATTCAACCTCTTTGTCGGCTAAGTAAAGACAAATAGGATTCTTTACATCTGCAGGTGCGAAGGTAATAAACCAAGTTGGAGCACCATGGTAGTTGACAAGGGACCATATCTCATTGCGCATGTGCTTTTTGGAAGTCATTGAGCCTGAAACTCTGAATGCTACATGATCCAGATCTTTTATCAGCTCAAAGCACATTTTCTCATCCTCAGTTTCAGGACGAAGATGTTCACCACTCTGTAAGCGTAGAACTATGTTCTCCAATGTGTTCACATTGATGTTGGTCAATCTATTCACTATAGTGTGGAAATTAGCTCTTTGTGTAAGTAGTCGACCACTATTTGACGCTTGCTTAATTTGTTCATGATTGAAAGCGACAAGTGTGAAGTGCTGGTCCAGCTGGAACCTCTTGTCGTGATACATTAGCAAATGCTTTTTCCAAGCTGCCTCCGATATCGGAACTTTCCTGGGTATTCCACGAGTATTACCTATACCTCCCAATCCATAGGGGAAAAGCCACGGAAACATGCGAGGATACAGCTGAGGATTTTTGAATATTGTTTCAGGATCTTTCGATCTGCCGACAGCTAGCACCTTTTTACCATCTTTGAGATGTTTGAGGGCAAGAGCGGTAAGAGCCTTCAGGCTCATATCTGAAAGTTCCTCTCCAGTCAAGCCATGTACCATGAAAGGACACTCGCCTGACTCAATTCCATCCTCATCGTCAATATCGTTTACAGCTGTACTCTCTGGATTTTTATTGGTTAATCCATCGGTTTGCAAGTACGAAACTCCAACAGGTATAGCATTGTCTTCATATGTGTTCAAGTTCTCATATGAGATGGTCAAATCTGCATAATCACAGTGATTGAGCTTGAGCCACTCTAAGGCCATACATATTTTCTTTCGTCTGATGAGGAGCGGGACCTTTTTTAGCTCTTCCGGTGTTGGTTGGTTAGGCCCTGTAAAAACAAATGCAAGAACGTCATCTAGCTCCTCACGTGGTGGGGGAAGCATGGTATAGATCTTTGGAGTGGGCATAGAGAACATGATCGCATTGGCTCTCATTTTGTACATTCCAGATGACACCCTTACGACATGCCTATTGTGTCGGAGTCTTGAAACAATTAGCTTTTCTGCATATGAAAGCCCCTGAAGCTGGTTTGGAACCTCCCCTAACCAGAAACCATTGGCAAGTGCAAACTTTGGTACAGCCAATTTGGACAGGGATTTACAGCAGGGTGCACAAACATGTGAGCAGCCCTTATCTAGGACAGGACCTTTTATTCCTTGTAGGGGCTCTTTAACATTGCATCGTTCTTTTCGTGTGCACGTTTCAGTCCCCATCCCTTGGTCCAATATGCTCAGATCTATGTCTTCCATATCCTTTATAGGAACGAGTTGAGAAACAAGATTAAGTTTTCCACATACTGCGCACCCAGCTTCTGATATTTGAGAAGGGTGATTATCATCACACCAATTGTTGATAAGTGTTTCTAAAAGACCTTTTGCTGCTGGAGCAGGAGGGAATTTGACAGTCTCTGTCACGGTCTGAGGTACAGTTTTCGCAGTAGGATTTATGAGGTGTTTTTTAGATTTAAATCTGATTCGAGGAATTGGAAGATGAGAAACCACTTTTTTCTTCTTGTCCTTGGCTTCAAATACCAGCACAAAACTGACACTGTCAATATTAACCCCCAGTATCTTTGTGCGCAGGTCAAATACAGAAGTGCGAGTTGTGAACTTCAAGTTATGGTGCGCAGCAATTCTCTTTAATGCATGTGCTGGCAGCACGTTAACAATCGATGGAGGGAGTCCAGGACAGACGACAACAGAAGAGGCCAGATAGGATGGCAAACATTTCACATCATCGAACACTATATAGTCCCTGAAAAGATACTTAGCACTCATCTTAGGAGAAGGTTGGATAGGTAAAGAATAGCGCTGCAAAATGTCATATGTGAACGTGTTCAAGGGTCTGGCAGACGATGCAGCAACATGGCCACCACCGAGTACAACACTTTCAGCTGTATCCAGCAAGGGTTCAGGCATAGTACATTGGTATAACACAGCGTCTTTGATTTTATCGAGTTCTTTGTACAGGTTCGAGTGTGGTTTTTCTTTTTCGGGAGTATTATCCCTCCCAGGAAAGCACCTGATCTTTCCTGGGACATGGTCACCAATATTAGATGAGGCCATACTGAACAAATGAGGTTGGCTTTTATATATTTTAGTAAGCAAGATAAAGGAAACACTGGTTTAATAATAATGGACTTACGTCGTCGTCAGACTCTGCACCTGTTTGCCTGCACACCTGCACAATTTCTTCTTAGTAATGTAATGTTGACAATCCTAATTAAAACTGGCTGAAAAGCGTAGTCCGTACACTCTATAGCCAGATGCAAAAGAAGGGAGAGTGCAGCACTTTCTCAGACGTAACACATCTGAGACGCTTGTCTGGGAAGATGACAGAAATGCAGATGACACACCTATGAAAAGAGTCCACAGAGTGTTCCTTTCCTGAGATAGACAACAGTTTAAAATTAATCACAAAGCAAGCATGGACAGCTAACGACAAACCAGTTCTAGAGACAAGGTCAAAGATAAGAGCGAAGAAGAAAAGCATTGTGACATACGAACAAGGTAGTTGCGATCAAGAATTATGTAATATATTTCATGTCCCAATCAAGACATGCAATACATTAGATAAATACTTATTCAAGTTCACCTTCGTAGTTTTGCATGTGGACATATATCATATTTATAATGCATAGGGCATAAACGCATAGGGGCATAAAGCAGGACATAGAGGCATACTACATGTTTTGGTACTAGTTCGACGAAGATGAACTATCTACAGGGAATTTTCGCGTGCAGTGTAAACAGGGTCTGCATCCAAAATCGCCAACCATTTGATGTTGAAACTAACCCAGTCAGCTTTCATCTGGTTAACGACACCGCTAGGCTCGGTTATGGACCTGGTATTAGGGTACGTATGGACGGTAAACCCAGCCAGCACTGGCACATCTGATGGAGGTCCACCTGACCAAAGACGACATGCGTGAGCAGGGCACTCAGACTGGTAATCTAGCTCCTTATTTCTGGCGTCATAGACAGGAACTTAATGTACGTCAGTACAGGTAAAAAGAGACAATAAAGCCAGCACATACTTTCAGCATCGTAAGGAAGCGATGGTGACTCGTCGGACATAGCTGGGCCAGAACTCTCCACAGCAGGAACTGTGCGACGAGCTTTCTTGATAGGGGATGACGACGCATTATAGATCTTGGGCGTGTTTGTAAAGGCGCTCCCTTGTACAGAAGATAAGTGACTATTTTGAAGCAGTAAGGAGACGCATACGGGTATCAGGTTCAAGCATGGTGCCAACCTCAACGGAGTCTGAGTCCATTTGGCAGCGGAGGTTGGTTTCCTTGTACCCAAACACCATGTGAATCGCTCCTTGCATGCGCTCAAAGAACATGCCCGGGAAACTCAGATTAGCAACCTGCCTTTTTCTAGTCATCTTCGACATGAATGGCGTGCCATGGGGGATGTTTGAACTTCGAAGGATGGCTGGAGAAACTGCAGTTGCCATACGAAGGACACCATTGCCATCCTTGATCGCAACCGTAGGCCTGTTGTCGCAGGAAAGGACTCCAAGCGTCTTCGGATCAGCAAGACTAAGATTGACAGCTGTACCGTATCCTCTCCACAAGAGATCGTGGCATGCACGCCTTAGATGGAGACAATCATCAGGATATAAACAAGAAGAGCGAGAGAGAAGACACATACTTTGTATTGTAGAATGCACCCTCACGCAGAACACTGCTATATTGCACTCCACTATTGAGGGTGCTACTCCCTTTCCAGTCACGGAACGTCTTTGGACTTAAGCGTAACAGCGTCAGCATTAGATCCCATACATAACCAGGCTAGAAAGAGTTACGAACAAGATTGCGACCAACGTCTTACGCAGTTGCTGTGACTTTTTTTCCAGACAAGGGTCAAGCGTACCAGTGTCCATCATAAGGTCGAAACTTCCTGAGTAGCCGCTGAAAACAAATATGTCAAGAAGCGATCAGAGGAATACAATAATAATGCAGTACGCACTTGTCCTTTGGTTTTACCTTATTGTCCCCGAATGCTGAGCCTAACTCTTCATCAGAAGAGAGTTCTCTACATTGTGAAACGGTGAGCGAGCAAACAGATAAGTTTAAATGAGAACGTACTGATCTTGCTTTTCAACAGGTGCCTTGACCATGTCGGATGGTGTCTGAACCTTGCCTTTCCTAGAGGAAACGTTCATAAACTATTTAAGTAGTAGATAGTGTGTCTTACCCTTTTTTACTAGTCGCTTTCTTCTTTAAGGATGCAGCCGCTCTTTGACAAGATCAGCGTCTGCTCCCTAGATGAGCACAATGAACGCACCTGGGTTTCTCTGCTTCACCCCGATTTCCATCATTGCTCCTGTCATCCTCACTTGCATCAAAGCGAAGCTTTCTTGCAGGCTTGCCTATGTCAATCTTTGCCTTAGCAACAGGCTTCTTACGAGGCGTGACAGGCATCGCAAGGACACTGGAAGCAGGATGTTATACGTTTGATCATAAGTATGATGAAAACCTACTCGTCTTCGTCTTCTTCCAGTGGGACGTTGGTAGACTTTACAGATGCTGAACGCTTAGGTCTTGTTTCAATAACGACCTCAGGTTGTAAGCGGCTATATAAATATAACAATTAGCAATCAAGTAGTAAGACAAGTCGCATACGTACCGAGAGCGTGTACTTTTAACAGGAACATACTCATCGTCTTCTTCCTCTGAGACTTCCTCCTCACTTTCGCTGTCACCTTGAATACCTTTCTGAGCCTTCCGCTCACCTTCACCATCGTCTTCCTCCTCCTCATCTTCCTGCCCATCCTCATCCTCATCTTCGTCCACATCCTGCTGTTCCTGCTCATCCTGCTCATCCTCATCTAGCTCTTCCTCATCCTGCTCCTCCTCTTCAGCATCATCGCCATTCCCCTCCTCAGCCGCATGGTCATCGATAGCACCAACCGAGTCCTCATCGTCAGAGGGCGTCGGGGTTCTCTCACTGGAAAGCAAAATGAGGTGTTTGACGTTTAAGGTAAAGTCACAAAAAGACGCACATTTTGGGCTTCTTGATAGGCTTTCGTGAGGTATGACTTTGCCTGGTGTACGAATATTATCACATAGCACACAATGACAAATTTAGAGAAGAAAACAAACTTCTTGACTTTGACATTGTCCTCGGCCTCTTTTGCAGGCGAAACTTGAGAGATACGGCGCCTAAGAGTAGTAGGTCAGTATAAGACAAGAGAAGAAAAGAAAGTAGTCACTTACTTTGCAGGCTTGGAGACAGGCACTTTCTTGACAGACGCGGTCTTCATATTTTGGGATGAAGTCATCTTACTTGGAGACGGAGTAGGAGGGTCTGAGTGCAGGTCCCTAAACAAAGCGGTGAGATTGAGAGAATGAGGGATCAGTGAGTAACGTACACAGCATGTTTAGCACGGCTCCTCTTTGGAGTCTGAGGCGTCACAGGAGGAGGAGAAGCTTCAGCAACAGATGCAGTATCGCCATCACCAGACCTGCTCAGAAGTTATAAGAAGAAAGGGGAAGGAGTAGACAGAAATCAACGAACTGTTCATTCTCAGAGACAGGAACGAGCTCTGGAGACTTAACCTTCTTGCCCACAGTACGTCGTCCCTTTCCTGTGGAATTGGGGGTCGGTTTCGGAGGTGGCTCATCAGACCCAGACGATACTCTTAATATAAAAAGATTAACAGGATTCAAAAGTGTTACGTAGGAAATTGCTCACTCGATTGTGTCTGTTTTCTTGGACGTGACTTGCTTCTTGGATGCGGCTTGCTTCTTCACTGGGCTATTCGTGGCTGGCTTAGCTCGTCTTCGTAGAGTGTATGTAAGTCATAAGGGGAGCAAATGAAAAAAAGACCCGCACGATTTCGGAGGCATAGTCAATCACTTGTAACAATGCGGAAGATGAAGATAGCGGTCGTACATATGAGTTTGAGGGGATTTTATAGGCAAACCTCACAGACAGTGGATCACATGGGACGCTCGGACATACGATAGTTGAATGACTAAAAAATGAGTCGCCTATCAGTAAATCCTCATGGAAGAGACTACTTTGACCATTTACAGACACTGTACGGACATGTGTTTACAAGATAGTGTCGGCCTAAAGAGCCGACAACAATATTCAGGGCTGCTCAGGCGAAAAAGACCTCTATGGAGAAAGTAAATCAACAAGCGAAATTAGCCATATCACGCAGAGCATCATAGAACATACTCTCCAGAAATTCAGCCAGGAGCATGTGACAAACCCGGTCCGAAAATGTCTACTTGAATTTACCTGACGCTGCAACGGAAGCTACGTACATCCATTCTTCTAAAAACAAAGGCATGGACATCCTGTACGACTTTGAAGCAGCTGGTCAGTACATGCAAGCTCAAATAATGGTTTACAAAGTCCACTCACATACGACACAGCGTGCAGTCTAGAGGTTCTAGCAGAGAATAGAATAAAGGGCACTGAAGATAAGAGCCTGTACCTTTCCGAAACGAACCTGGTGAGTGGTGGTCGTAACAATGCCAAAGTACGATGAATGTAACTGATATCTTGTGCATGAGATCGACAAATGCGATAGCAAGCGGACGGGAGAGCCTGAAGGATGGAGGCTAGTTTTACATGAAAGCGCTGAAACCAATGATGTCGAGGCGACATTCAGAGTACAAGGCATGCTCGCGAAGTTGGATATGAAACCTGTAGTGAAGTGAGTACAGTATTCTCTAATATGGTAAGCTGATGTAAAGCAAGAGTTCAGTGCACCTCAGAAAGGAGACGCAAGGTACCTCAGTAATAACGTGGTACTGACAGGGCTGTCTAAACCATCTTTTGACCGAGTTGTTGACAACATAGCCTACTTTGATCGTAAGCTCTCCAGAGAGTTTGCGGACGACGAATGGCAATCTTGGACGCCTACAACTTTTGAAGGGCACCGCTCCTTTGCCGCTTCCAACCGCATGTTGACACCCATTTGGCAGTGTCGTAATGCGGAGTCCATGCCTCTTCCTCCTGCCTTTGATCCTAGAGGTGTACTTAGTGACCTTGTAGACAAAGGCGAGGGCAAGTTTCTCCCAGACAACGAGATCAAGTTGTATGAGAATATTGGTGGCCGGTCAGTTGACAGAAGATCAAAACACACGCTTGCAATTTGAGGTTAATACCGTTGAATTATCAGGTACAAGAAGGTCGCTCCAACTCGTTTTCGGCTGGGCGACATTGTTGAGTCACAGATCTCATTTGTGGCCATTCCTTCGAAAGATAAGAAGCAGCACAAGATGAAGATTGTTTTGCGCGCTCTGGCCATCGAAGATACCACGCCAACGCAGGTGAGTCGATATTAGCTAATTTCAAGACACACATAATATTGACCACTTACTCGAACAGGCAGCTGCCCAGAAGCGCATGGTCGCCTTAGAAAAGAAGCGTAAAAGAACACCTTGTGATCTAGGAGAAGGATCTGGTAAACGCGCAACGCTTGTTCGACTCACAGGTTATGGCGAAGACGAGGAGGATCATGTAAAGACAACAAGGTCACGGCTGGATGATATGAGGATTGATCAGTAAAGGAATATATATACATTGCGCTCATGTAGCAGTCTCATTGGAATGGCATCGCAGACTAAGCAGACTAAGCAGAGAAAATGCATATTGTAATTGGGGATATTTTACAAAGGAAACAAGAAGACTAGTACAGAGGTGAAGAGAAACAAAATGAAAAACAGGTACCATATTTACAGAGAAAAAAAAAGTAGTAGCTAATAACGTCGTTTCTTTTTTACAAGAGGATGAGTCTTGAGTCGAAAGATCTTACATAATAAGTGCTCAAACACGTAAATGTCAAAATGGGGTGTTGAAGGGTCTTTACACTTTTGATCTTTAAATACTTTATCACAATACCTGAAAAATTTGAGGAATATATCAATATTCTCCTCTGTACCCTGCTTTCCATCCACCAAGGCACCCTCATTGTTCTTTTTCTTGACCACATTCAGAAGCCCGAGATCCTTGAGACCACCTGCTGCACCTAAGTCCAAATTAAGAATGAAACGTGCAAAATCTCTTTCAGAAGGAGCTGGTAGTGCACCAGCATACAGCAAATCTAGGCATATGAGATATGAAGTAAGTGCCCCAATTCCTGAGCACTCCTTTGTCTTATTCAAGAATTTATGCGCAGAGAAGAAAGTTAATGTCCTATTCTTTTCCTGATCATGTCTGAACTTCAAGAACAGCTCTGCTGCTTTCCAGAGTTGTGAAGCATTACTGGTATGGCGCTGCCATGATGGATTCCCATAAGCCCTAATATCACAAAGATACAAAGAGTCAGGAGGATTTTCTGGCTTGTTTGCATAGGAGCTTTCTCCTTGCTCAGGGCTTGTTTTCTTCTTGGAAGGGGGGCGTGGAACAGGAGGTATAGGAGAGTCTGGACCATTATAATGTCCAACAATTTCTGCATAATCTTCTACAGAGTCAAAAAAGACATATGCATCCTTCTTGACAATATCGCATCCAAATGATATAGCTCTGAAGACAAAAATGCTGAAGATGCCTTGTACAGTCAAGACAGAATCCTCTGAGAAAGGAGACTTCCGATAGTGCTCATACTCAGGAGGACCACCAGTTACAAGCTCTGGATGAAGTGAATTCTTTCGAGAGGGCGCGTCATCTCTAAAAGGCAGATACTTGTCTAGTTCCCTTTTTGCCCATACTTGTGTATCATTCTCCTCCTTGGAGAAGTCACTAGCTAGAGGGACCAGTTCATTCCAGAACTTAGAAAGCTCAGCAAAAGCGCGGACTTGATTTTCAGTCAGACCGTCATGATTTGTACTTTCAGACTGTGAGTCTGATGACAGTGAGGATGCAGGTGGCAACTGCACATTCTCTGGCTCAGGAACAGATCTGTAAATCCTATGAATCTGCTGGGCAGGTGTGTCGAGGTCAAGATTGATCTCCTGAACATCAGATGGAAGCAATGCTGGAATTGGTATCACAGACTTTAAACCAGGATTAAGTTGGGTCAAAATCTGTTCCAAGAAATGCATATCTTTCTGAAGTCGCTTTTTCTTTGTAATGCTGTCCTGAATTTGCCATTTAAGATATGCAAAGTCTTCAAAACTGGGTCCTTTGAAAAGAAATGTGAATGGTGTCCTGAACGCCTGTTGAACTTTGTCACAGAGAAATATGCCTAGCGATCCTGTGCTCAGTAGCATGGTGTGCACAAATTGTCCCTTTGTTTTCCACAAATTGCGATGGCGTGTATTTTTAATACTCTGCAGGCCTATCCACTGAGCTAAAACAGAAAGGACAAGGTCCAAAAGCTGATGTTGTTTATCCTCAAGTGATGAGTACTCTGTACTAAGAACAATCTCTGCAACAGGATCATAAATCAGATCTGTACTGTCATCCAAGTCTGCATCACAGTCTTCATCCTCTACAACTTCATCCTCTCCATCACTATCAGAGTTAGAAGGAGATGGGGAAGACCGCTGGTGGCTTTCCAAGTATTCAGAATCAGAAGGATCATCCAAGAGATCATCTTTTTCGCCTGAGGGAGAAGCCTACACAATTATAAAAATCAGACAATTGTAAACCAATATAAGAAAACAACATACTAAGCTTGAGCTTTGAGAATTATCATACTGAGGAAATACATCGCTAAAAGGTATCTTGACTGTTGAGAATCTACCAGCCTGGTCAACACTGTTCATTTTTTCTGCAATCATCCTTGCAGTAGGTCTAATCCAGGAACCAATACCATCTGGCCTGTCATCTGCAGAGAGGAGATTTTCCAGGTCCTTGCAATACCCAATGGCAGAGTCCTTCACAGGACCATTTAGCCAATCCCATACTAAGTAATATGAGACCATGTGGAGAGCTTGATAATATCGAGCAAACAGATCCAAATTAGTGGAAGGCTTTAAAGCTGCATTCATGCCAAGCAAAGATTGACGAGTTTCCATGACATCTTTGATACTGGTAGGTGGATTTGGGGATATGCGAAAACGGTCCATCAAACCACCAAAAGAAGACACATATGAATTCCACTCCACGTTCTTAGGAGTCTCAATTTGAAGAGCTTTGAACATCTCTCGGTCAAGGACAAGATTGTCAAAGTGGTGGATAAAACCAAGACGAGACCGTGAGCGCTTTTTGGGAGGCTGTCCATCTTCTTCATCTAGATCCTCATCCCGGTGCTCATCATCATCAGCAATGGCTTTAGATCCTAGAGAACATAATAGTTAGTTTACATGACTAGAATGAGTATATTTGAGAGCTGCTCACTTCTTTTCCGTTCCTTTGGAGGATTCTCCACTACAGACTCTTCAGCTGTCCTTGAGAACAAGTGCCCATTTTTTGAAGGTAGAAGGCATTCTGAGGCATTATAGGCATCTCTAAACTGTTGCTCTTTCTCCCTTAGCACCCCCTGCTTATCCAACAATCCACCTGGAGCATTCTCCCAAGTCAAGTCATGAACATATTCACCCTTCTGCGCATCATGCCAGGAAAAGGCAGACATGAATTTTTCAGTGTCAATGTAGAGTCTTCTATCTGAAGACATCTGTGACACAACACCTTGGGATAGCTGCAACAGTGATCTAGATATGAACACCTGGGCAGAGCGTACATCCAATATGGCATCAGAATCTCTAGCCATATTAAGACCAGATCTCGATAATTGCTCTGGAGTAAGATCAGGTAGACGTCTGTCAACCTCAATGATAGAATTGGCGCTGGCAGAAGCTAATGACATCAAGCCTGTTCTCTCCATAGCACGCTCGCTAGGATAGCATATAAATGTCAAGCGAATGGCATCTTTACGTGGGGGCACGTCAGGATCCAAAGAACGTGGAGGACTACCACCGTGGTATTGTAGACCTTTGAAAGCTAACAACTTGTAGTTTTCTACTGCCACATAGATGCCTAGTTCAAAAAGGAAGAAATTTCCTTGATGAAGGCCTGGGAGATTTCCAAAACTGAACATCATAGTAAGAGATGCAATATGGTCACCCATGTCTCTATGGCTACCACCCGCAACACCAAGTGATGGTTTAAGGGAAATGCTGGAATTAAAAGGTACAGCACCAGCCGCGTTCATCTGTGTGGCATTAAAAAACCCTTTGTTTAGTGGGTTTCCAATAGGCGGAATGTTTCGGATATCTGCCCTCTCCATAGCATCTTTGACCATGTCAGCTGGACCCCATTGTAGTCCCCTGCTGGCATATCCTATGGCTCCCTAAAGTAAAGCAAGTACATATTAATTATCTATTGTAATTTCTATGATAGTTGTAAGAAATAGTTACCCAGTTTAGATCTTTATAAAGACCAAGAGAAGCATTGTCCTTGGAAACAGCTCGCGATATGTTTTTAGATGGATGGAGAAGACTTCTAGGGGCCTCCATGGTCATGCTTGTTTGGTAGCATCGATCACCTTGTCGTATATTTTTTGAACGTAAAGCATGCCTTTCAAAAGCAAGACCACCTTTTTTCGAGCCATCCATACAAGCCACTTCACCCATAATATCTTGTTTCAGATACTCCAGTCGATCAATGAATTCTTCGACATAAGGAAACTCCTTGTCAGGATCAGAGTCGTCTTTGGCTTCCATGAAAGCTCTATCAAAGCAAAAGCCTTTGCAAACATCATGCTCAGGTTTCATAGACCCTTTGACATTCCTGCAGAATATGGAGTCTCCAGAATAGAGCTCCATAAATCCCATGTCATACAGTTCAGTTTTACTGGTGGTCATGGGAATCTGTAGACCTTTGTAGAACTTATTATTGTTGTACAGTTCTTTTGGATCTGCCAAATATACAAATGCTCGGCCATGGGGCCACTGGGGGTGTTGTGCAGACTCGTACAGGAGAAACTGAGGGAGCCTTGGATCTCTGTTAGGAGACAACTGCACATATTCCGGTTGTAAGGGAGGGTCTTCATTCACTAGAGTTTTAAAAAAAGTATATTGTCAGCACTCATTTATTAATATATATGAACTGGCAAGAAGAGAGACAGAAATGAAAGGTACAGTAGGAGCACCTTACTTCACAATAATTCCATTAGAAGTAGATGGACTTACTTGGGGAAGGAGGTGTGTAATCCATGTGATCAAAATAATTTGTGTTGGAATTCTAGATAAGCATTATATGAGCACTCAGAATTAGAAATAAATAATAAATAAACGAACCCCATTGATAACAGGGTGGACAGAATGTCTTGGATCTAATGTATCATTATCATCAGACAGTGAAATCAGTAAATGAGCATTTAATAATATATTTTGTTTTGTAGCCCACCTAGAGTTCTGCCAGACAAAGATTCGTGGTCTGCAATCACATTTAGAATTATGACTTAATTATCGTGATGGAAGAATATACCTTCAGGGCCTTCTTCATCCTCAACTTGAATGTCATTAGGTCCTTGAACTTCAAAGTAATATTTCAGCAGATAGCAAGAACAAATTTGTATAAAACGCACAAAAGTTCATGGTTACATCAAGAATTCCCTCATGTAAATTGATTGTTGAACTTTCAGTAACAAATCGTGAATCAGGTATCTCAGATAATTCATCAGCCTAGAAAGCAGATTAATTAGTTTCCAGAAAGTATATCAGAAAAGGCAAACTCACCAGCTGAGAAGTATTCTGCGCTGGCTCTTCATGTGCTATGATTGGATATGGGTTTAGAAATTGACAATACCTAGAATGATTAACTTGAATTTATACTCACTATCCATGAGCTGTTGAGTTTGAGTACCAGCGTCCAGTTCAGATGTAGATCCAAAGTTTGATGTAGAATGTGACATTCTACAAAGTAATCACTATAAAGATTTATCAATTAACATCACAGAGAGACAAACTTACTTTGAGCTACTGAATATATATGAATATAAATGACCTACACAAATACAGGCAGGAAAAAAAAAGACGTACAATAGCAGACTAGGTCAAGTTTTGATAGAGAAGAGGCAGGTTATTGAAGAGAGACAGAGGCGATAGGACAATTTATGGCTGTAAAACAGTCACAAACCGGCCGGGGATGGGAGTAAAAACCTGTAAAACAAAAATGCCCTGCAAAGACAAAAGGCACAGATTGTAGTCTATAGTTAATTTAATAGAGAGAAGATTAGTATTAGAAGTAATGTGGGAAGCTAAGGAAGAAGACCTATGCGTTCTAGATAACAAAAAGAATTGATCGACAGATAGATCGACTAGATTGACGTATAGATCGACGTGGGTCCCTGAAAATACTTCCAGTTAATAACCCAACTTAAGATATATAAGAGATCTGAACCAAATTGCCTCGGAAGGCGACTACAAAGAAATAAAGTCAGTATAAAATATTATAGGTAGCCGAGAAAGAAAAGAAAAAAACTAACCTAAATAAGAGCAATAGAATTTGTAATTCAGGGCCAAGATAAATTTGAAAAACCAAGGTGAAGCCAAAAACACCCAAAGAATTTTTTTAAGGGAGCCAGAATTTGCGTAGGAAAGCAGCAGCAAAAGTCAGACAGTAGATGATGGTGGTAAGAGAGAGAGAGAGGGAACGAGGTCGAAGCCATCATTTCATTCTGTCAAACCTTGCCAGACATCAGAGTTTAATGTACATCGCTATTCGGATTACTCCTATCTACACATGTCACTTACACACCACGAGCACGCAGATGAACTCGCGCACCGAGCGCCCCATCATCTCTCCCGTCCCCCAGCCGAGGACATCGCGCATGCCCGTGCCGGCGACCAGACACAGACCGCCATCGCACATCATAGCCCAGAACTCGCGCTCGTTGCTGCCTGCCTCCGCATCTGTATCTTCTTTCGACTCGCTGTCTTCTGCCTGCGCGAGCGTTCCTTCGAAAGTAGGGGAGACGCCGACAAGTCCACCGGAACACGCGATGGCACCCCAGCGTAGACTCGGCATCGTGCATGTACGCCCGCTCAGCACGATCGCCTTGCGGCCCTTTCCGGGTTCGACGTGTAACCGCCCAAGACATTGGCTCCAAGTGTATGTGCCAGCCTTAGTGCGCATGCGGAAGAGAAGATTGACGATGTGCTGACCTGGTTGCAGGGACCGCGCCGGTGTTTTTGTGTGATAGCAGGCGTGAGTTGGAGAATCGCTGCTTTCACCAGTTGTTGGGGCGGCATTTTCCACGGATGTGATCTGCTCGGGCGCGAGGCTGCTTTCCTTGAGCTCACGGAGAAGCGGAACCGTGTCGCTGGGGTGGCAGAAGTCGCTCATACAAAGCCCGCCTGGCTCATAGCCTAACACGCGGCGTACGCTCGGCGAGACATACAGGAAATGACCTTTCAACGACAGGACATGCACGAAGTCCGGAGCGTGCTCGAGCAGGAGGAGGTGCAACCACTGTCGTTCGTCGCGCGCGTCGGGCTTGCCGCTTGCTGGCGCTGAAGCTGGCGAAGTCGAAGCACCCGCAGCAGAGGAAGATAAAGCGGCAGAAGCAGAAGCGGCAAGAGGGTGCGCCGCATTCGACGACGTAGTGAGGGCGATTGCTGACTGGAAAGACGCGTCTGAAAGCATGGTGCGGAGAGCCTTGCCCATCGCCTTCGCGCTGCGCTCCACAGGTGCCAGGTTTTGAATAGAGCTCAGTGGCGATCCGTCCGCCGGCCCATTTGAATAGAACTTCCCTTCTTTTATATGCTGCATGACGTGTCCCGGTTGCTCGTTCAGATCGACCTGGAAGCCGACGTGGAACGCGATCTTGCTGACGTCGTCCTCAGCAGGGACGGGCACGATGGACACGCGGTTCACGAATGGCTGGCCACCCTTGCGATAGTTGACCAGGCTGACCTGGCACTCGCGGTCCCCCTGGAGCGCGTAGCGCAGCGTGCCGACCGCCTCGGGGGACGTAAAGCGTCGAGTCTCACCGCGCACAACGAGCCCATCTGGAGCCTGCAGGAAGCGGCAGTTGCGGCCGAGCACCTCACCCTCGGCATAGCCCGTGAGCTCACAGAAGGTGCGAGAGACGTAGACGATGGGCGCGTCCGCGCGCCGTACATCGGAGACGACGAACGCGCAGGTGAGATCGACGGGGCCAAGCGCGATGGACGGGTTCGCGCGCGTCGCAACGCGGCCGAGCACGGCGAGCATGTCAAAACCGGACTGCGAGTACACGGGCAATCCCACGGAAGGCGCGGGCTCGCAAAGCGGGTGTTGATGCGGCTGCGAAGGTATGACAGGCAGATCGTCGGCCTCATCTATCTGTGCGGCTTCCTCCGTAGACATATGGACGTTGGCAGACTCATCCACGGCCATGCCGTCCTGCTGTGGCTGCTGGGTGGAGGCAAGGGCTTCAGGGGCATTGAGCTGCTGCTCCTGCGGGGGGTCCGCATGGATATAACCGAACGGCGACGCCGCCTGCTTCTCGTGAGTAGATCCTTGTGGTGGCGTTGAGGTAAAAGAGTTTCGCTCGGGAGTCTCCTCTAGCGTATACAATTTCCTGTCATGACAAGCCTCGTGTCGGCATCAGCAGCAAATAGGGAAATGGGGAACGCACGTCGTCCGCCAAGGCTTCCCCGGGCCCGCACCGTACGCCGAGCTTGTGCCCGAGTTGAAGTCGTACATCATTGCAGCCGGGAGCGCGGCCGCGCCGCCGCCGGGCATGAGCGACCCGCTGAAACCGCCCATCAAGAAAGACGGCATTTGGAAGAGCCCGCTCGACGGCGGGGGGCCCGGAGCGGGCGGCTTGCTGGCATACCCAGGGGCGCTGTCGCTGCTAGACGGGGGACGCTTAGTATGCGGGTAGATGTAGTAACCGTCTGAGCCTGTCGCCGCTGAGGCGGAAGTGCAGGGTTTCAGCATTGCCGCGGTCGACGGACCCATGGCGCCGTCGTTCCACGAGACATACAGGAAATGTATAAGTACGAAAGAAAACGAAAAATTTAAACAAAGGATTACGACGTACCAAACGTGAGTATTTCCACCCTTGCCTTTGGGAAAAGGCTTGATCTTGCAGTAGCGGTAGCAGCGAGCAAGGGGACGGCTCCGCACACGAGAAAAGGCAGCCGAGAAACTCCAAACAAAATCAGCTCCAATGACCTCGCAGTGCAGAATAGACTGCTCACTTTGCCAACGCATACTCGCCTAGCTCGCGCCCGATGCCGCTCTGCTTGTACCCACCAAACGGCACCTGCGTGTCTAGCGTGTTCGCGCAGTTCACCCACGCCGCGCCCGCGTGCAGCTTGTGCGCGACGCGCAGCGCCTGGTCGATGTTCTTCGAGCCCGTACTGCGAGTCATTCGCCTGCCGGACTCGCCCACCTGCCCAAAGATCTCCTTGCGCACGATCTTCATCTCCGTGTGCGTGTCCGTGAAGATCGTCGGCTGGATGAAGTAGCCCTCTTCGCCGTGCCGCTCGCCGCCGTTTTGCAGCGTCGCGTCCTCCGAGCGGCCCGAGTCGATGTAGCCCATGACGTGCAGCGAGGAAAATTAGCGTAAGACTTTAGAATGCTAATAGGAGGCACGCACGTCGAATTGCAGCTGCGAGACCTGCGGGCCCTGGTAGGTGTCCACGCCGAACGGGTCGCCGATCTTGATAGTCGGTGCCTTCGCCATGAATTTCTCTAGGAAATCGTCGTAGATCTTCTCGTGGACGAAGATGCGCGTGCCCGCGCAGCACGGCTGGGGTCAGCAAATGCAAGAACTTAATCGGCAAGTACGTACAAGACGCCGTGCGCCACCCATTTGACGGCCTGCGTGATATCCGCGTCGGCGAAGATGATATTCGGGCTCTTCCCGCCGAGCTCGAGCGTCACCTTCTTCACGATCCGCCGCCCGACGAGCGCGCTCCCGGGTGAACGCGACCTTCTCGATGAGGGGGTGCGCCGCAATCGCCGTGCCCGCGTCGGATCCATATCTGTTGACGATGATCAGCGGCGCCATGCCCAGCGCGGTGAACGGCGTGAACTCGGACGGCTTGAGCACGATCATGTTCCCCGTCGCGAGCGCGGGGCCGAGCTTCCACGCCATCATCACGAGGGGGAAGTTCCACGGGATGATCTGCCCGCACACGCCGATTGCCGTGTATACGCGAGCGCACCCGGGATGTCGGTTGTCTTCGCCCACGTGCCTAAAAACGTTAGTCAGCCTCACGTGATGCATGTCTCGACCTGCATGACGTAGTGCGTACAGCGCGCTGTACGCACTACGTGATGCAGGTCGAGACGTGCCGGCGACACCCGATAGCGTCGGAACACCACGGGGACGTCGATGTAACACACCACACGACGGTCGCTCACCGCTCGTCTCCCGTCAGTCCCGACTCTCGCATGCAAGATCTCCGCGCCGTCGGCTCGCTGCACGGCGCAAAAAAAAAGTTTCGACTGGTAAGTTTAATTTACTTTTTTTGTATGTTAAGAAGAAAAGCAAACACTTACGGATAACGACAGCGCGTTTCGATATCGGCTCGTTTGTCGAGCCGATCGTGACGCTGGGCAGGACAGAGGAGGTTTCGCGGACGACGCGAAGGGAATCGATATGGGGATAAGCAAGGGGCAAGGTGAGCTAACCTCAAAATAAGTTACTATCCAGTATGATTGACAGATTTGTACCCACGCAAGACTTGACATCGAAGCACGGGCGCCTCCTCCATCATCGTCTTCCTACCGGCCTGCAATTGCACACGCGGCTCCTCGTACCTTTACATCAACTTCCTCCAGGTTCGCATTCCACGGTGGCCCTGAGACGACAGCTCGCGACCTCCAGAGCCTCTGTGGCGCGACTCAAAACCGGGCCCGTCGCGCCTTCACTCTCCCTTGACCGCGAGCGCATCTCCGTTCCTTGCCTCGCCCTCGCCCTCTCCAATTGATGAGGACGACGACGAGCAGTACGACCCGATGGACGACGCCCAGGACGAGCTCGAACTCGGCCTCGAGTGCCGGCTCCCCGCCGTTTGCAGCTTGTCCATTAAGCAATGCGCGCACGGCCAGCTTGCAATTCTGCGCGTCCCCTGAATTTGTTGCGTTCATGCCGAAGTTACTCGAGAACACCCAGGTCAGCCAGAGCGTCATTGTGCTCTCGTTGCATTACATTTTCCGCCTCAAAGAGCGCAACGACTTCACTCTAGGGAAACCTGGTAGTGAATTCCGCGTCGCTGTCTGTGCTCTCATGCTTGCGAATAAATTTGTTGACGAGTGCGTATTGAAAATCTTCCAATCAATGTTTTTGTCTTTTATTCTAATTTATTCTAATTTTGATTTCAACTTTTTACAGTAATACGTATACGAACAAGACATGGTCTGACGTATCTGCAATCCCACTCGACGAGCTCAACAAAATGGAACGCGAGTTCTTGCTCGGTGTTGGCTTCGGTCTTTTCGACGACCCTTAATCCGCTTGCGTGGATAATGCAGTCCGGTCTTCCCTTACCTCCGCATCCGCGAGCGCCGTTGTTGCCTGATGCAGCATTGGAGGTGTTCACGCGCATCAGCCAGCCGGACTCGAACCGCAAGATCATTTCTAGCTCAGTGCCGCAGCAATGGCTGTGGCGCCTGTTCGAAGCGCTGGTCCATCGCCTGCCGACCGACCACGACTACAAGCTCGTGATCCGCGAGGAGTCGTGGATGAGCTACCTCGAGAAGCTCGTCCTGGACCTCTACTTGCTCGCGTTCCTCATGCCGCCGGAGATGAAGTAGCGTGTCAAAGAAGACCGCTCGCTGAGCTTCGCGAAGGTCATGCTGCGCTTCGTGAAGCGCATCATGAGCGGCGGGCCCGCGCATGCACTTCGCGTCGTGCGCGTGGCGCGCAATCGAGGCCATGAAGGTGATCGACGACGGGGACGACTCGTTTGACGCGTCGCAGCCGAACGTGCCGACGCTCTCGTTCGGTGTGGGCTACGGCGAGGTCGGAGACAAGAAGGTGGAGAAGTTATCACGGCAGCACTCCGTGAGTGAGTGCTCGCCTTTGTCGGTCCCGCTGGTGCGACAGGACCGGGCCAGCACTGGACGGCGAGTGGCCCATATGGAGAGCATCTTGCGGCCTTGAGCCCGCACTTTCGGCAGATTCACCGCCACCCACCGATGGATTCACCTCCACTTGCACATGCGGCCCACCCGCGTGCACAAGCGCAAGCTCGTCGTTATGATCCACGGTCCGCATCCCATTCGCGGACCGCGTCGAAGTCTGCGCGTTCGACAAAACCGACACGATCACGGCTGAGAGTCTTGTCGTCGAGGGAGCCTTGCGCGCCGCCTCGTATCTGTTTGTGAAACTAGGCGCGAAACTGCATTGTGTCTCGTCGCGGCGCACGCGCTCGTGCGTCTCGATGACGGCATGATTGTTGGCGACCCGATGGAAAATGTCGCGCTTGAGGCGCTCCGTTCACCTCCAAGCTTTCGAATGTCAATAGCAGTACGTCCCTATCTTTTTCCTTCAATAATGCTTAATCATGGCTACTTTTTTCTAGTTGCGCACATCATCCGTCAGGGCCGATGCACGTCGCGACGGTGCAGATGTACAAGATTCTCGCGCTGAACTGTCTGATCTCCGCGTACGCGCTGAGCGTGCAATATCTCGACGGTATTGAGTATGGCGACTACCAGGTGACGATAACAGGCATGCTCATGTCAGTTTGCTTCCTGTGCATCTCGCGTGCGAAGGTACGCCCAGCTTTTTTGTATGTACAACCTAATTGTGTTGACT
The DNA here is from genome assembly GCA_021029095.1 of Phellopilus nigrolimitatus. Lineage (NCBI taxonomy): Eukaryota > Fungi > Basidiomycota > Agaricomycetes > Hymenochaetales > Hymenochaetaceae > Phellopilus > Phellopilus nigrolimitatus. Next base: position 26,042 of record JAJOHG010000065.1, read on the forward strand.
TATGCTTCTAAATTTCTTTTCCTTTGCTGCGCAGCCTGTAGAAAAGCTGTCGCGCGAGCGCCCTTTAGGCAACATCTTCAATCTTTATGTCCTACTTTCAATTTTGATTCAGTTCGCGATTCACATCGCGTCGCTGGTCTACATCACTACGCTTTCGAATGCCAACGAAGAGTGCGCATTTCTTTTTCCTATTTTGCATTGTCATCATTTCCTTTACTCGTTTTGCTGAATGCCAATTGTTACCGACTTGCAGGCGCGGTCCTATAGACCTTGAGGCGAAGTTCGAGCCGAATCTGCTAAACACCGCTATCTACCTTCTTGGTCTATCACAGCAGGTCTCAACCTTTGCGATAAACTTTCAGGTTCGTCGTATTTCCTCGCTCACGTAACTGGTGTAAAATTATGACCTCTAATTTCTAATCCGCAGGGTCGACCATTCCGCGAGGGCATCAGGGAGAACCCCGCGCTCTACTGGGGACTGGTCGGTGCGAGCGCTGTCGCATTCTCGGGCACGACGGACTTCGTGCCAGAATTTTCGCGCTGGCTGCAGATTGTTGAAATGCAGACATTCGTGAGTGCTCTCTCGGCCTTTCTATGATGCGCACAAAAAATAGAATGAAATTGAAGTCTCTTCCTATGAACTATAGTTCAAATTCCGACTGGTCGCTGTGATGGTCGTGGATTTCGTGGGCTGCTGGCTCGTCGAGGTCGTGTGCAAACACCTTTTCGCGGACCTCGAACCGAAGGAGATGATCACGCGGGGTCGCGAGCGCAGGGAACAACGCCGGCTCGCAGAGGCGGTTGCGCGGGATTCGGAAGCGGCAGCAAAGAAGGAGAAATGAACGAGAGATAGACAGGGTAGCGAACCATCGGAGAGCGACGGACTTAGCTCCAACTATATAATGTATTCTAATGATGCTAATTACATCTACTAGAGGTAGATAGATGTTTTAGTCTGGATTGTCTACAAAAGGCATGCGTCGTGACAACTGCGTGACTTACCGCGTTCTATGAGCAGAAAAAGAGCTTGTTGTTGAGACTGGCCTCCAATCACATCATCCTTTCATTCTTCTCATCACAGACATCAATGAAGTCGCCCAACACTGACTTACTTGATCAATCTAACATGCCTCGCCTCCCTGACATGCCTGACACGCAGTCCCGCGCACCTCTGTCAAAACCAGCATCTCTTTCGGAGATCAAATACCTCATCTGTCCAGGACTTCGTGAAGCTATACTCAAGGACGCGGAGGCGAAGTTCAAGAGGGAGGCAATGAAATTGGCGGAACGTCACTTTTTGATTAAAACGATGCTCGCGCGCGTAAAAAAAGAGTACGACGAGACGTATAAGTACTTCACTCGCCGCGGAAGCCGTGTGCTCGCTCTCGCAGGGAAGGAGATAGGGAACGGAAACGATAAGGTATGCCGTACTCCTGGTCTCTCACTCGGGTCGCTAACTAATGAGCTTTTTCCAGATTAATCACCTTGCACGCGAACAGGTCAAAAGCGAGCTCAACTTTGCTGGCTTTCTTGTCTTCCACGGTCCGCTAAAGGAAGACACTGTCGAGACACTCAAAATGCTTGCGGAGTCTTCACATAGGGTGCGTTTTATCTAAATATCTGAGGCTTGAATGAGATTGCTCATTTCTTTGGATAGTGCATAATGATAACTGGCGATAATCCTCTGACTGATGTGCATGTCGCGCGCGACGTTGAAATCGTGGACCGCAAGACCCTCAAGCTCCTTTCCATTGTACAGTCATATGTCCTCTTGGCCTTCGCCTTCGCCATACTCATCACTGCTGAACATTATGGCCAAACTGCGCCATGCAACCCTCATGCCGTCGTTGTCATATTTCGTCCGTTCAAAGCGATCCACGCCGGCATCAATGCGGCTTGGGTTCTCGTCGCTATCGTCGTTCTTGTCTATTCGGCTCTTACTATTAGTGACTACATGCCGGTCGCCCAAAAGTGGATTGAAAAAATCTGCGAGACGCGGAAGCCAGATCCGACACAGCGCGCTGCTTCGGGCGACCGCTATCGGGACCTGGGCAATGCAGAGTTGGGAAAGGCCGCGATGGCGACGGCCACCGTGCACTTGGGAATGACGCGAATTGGCGTGCACAAAAAGCATACGCGTGGTCACACCCACGGTCGCTCGCACGCGGGCTTCGGCGACGGCGCGAACAGGGGATTCGGTGGATTCGGTGGCGGGTTCTGTGGCGGGCTCGCGGCGGCATGCCGTTTAACCTTTTCGGGGGCTCGCCGTTTGGCATGCCGCGCCCGGACGGCGACTTGCCGACTGCGCGCATCTCAGCGCACTCTATCCACTCCGCGCATTCGGTACCATCAGTACGCTCGGTGCACTCGTCTCAAAAGGAGGAGAGCTCTTCGTCAACGTCCTCGTCGCGATCTTCACCTTCTCCGGATCGAGAATGCCCGTCTCTAGGCGAGGACGATGACTATGACATGTACGCCGGTAAGCCACCTATATCTGCTGATATGTTGAATATTCTCTAAAGGATTCTCCTGCCAGATGACAACGGCCAGCACGACTCTGACCACGACAGTGACAACAAGATATCATGATTCTTTTTCGCTAGGGTGCCTCTTACTCTCTCTATATCATCTACGGACGATCGCTGCCCGCACATCAACGAGAATGGATTGTCAATTCCCTCTCCGCATGCCCAGCACGCTCCGCCGCCCTCCCGCGGTGGGCCACCGCCACCTGTTATACTTGATGACACCCGTCGGGGAGCCAATCACACAACGCTCGCGCTGATGAACATCGACCGTGTGCCTGTTTTCGCCGCGCGAGCACAGCCGCTCACGTGGGCCACGGGGTACACCGCGGAGCCTCCTGCTGCATCATCCGCAAATGGCAAGGAGGTCATGAGTATCAGCGCGACCTTGCGTACTACAGCCTCCCGTCCGCCGTGTGCCGTCGCCCGTACCGCCGCCGCCGCCGTGTCAAGTGCGCGGTCCACCTTTTGAACCGTGTGACCTTGGCTATGGGTACTTTCCTACCGGGCCACCTCCGCAGACGAACGGTAACTGTGTTAGTGCGAGGCCTGGACAGCCTGGTGCGCCTTCACGACATTCAAAGAACTCGCTCTACACAATTCTACATACTTCCACCCTTATATCTCCATTGTGTTCAACAAATTGCTTATTCCACTATGTGATCATCGTTTGATTGTGCACGATGTGGTGGCAGACCTTCTGGCGGCTTGTCTCGATATCATCACGCAGCGCGAGACAGACATTAGAGATTTGTGGAATAGATGTAATATTAAATAAAATAAAAATGCTGATGAGGATGTGAGAGATTATGTCATAACGCCAAATAGGAGTTACCCCTGTTGACATGCATGCACGCACACCATCTCTTCCTGTATCTCTTCCTGTCCCCATTTTGCAAAAGCACAATTACTTCTACACCTGCCAAGTAGATTTTGGACATTTGTCTGACTTGTCTTACAACGTCTTCCAGTCATACTTGGTAAGCACAGTTATGGTTTACCTTTCAAAAGTACAACCACCGACTTTTCCATTAGTTTTTCTAGGACGTCATCAATCCTTCAACTTGTCAGTCCCACTACCAGACTATTGTCTGATAGGGCTTAGAAGCCTTGTAAACACACTAACTGATTTCCTACAGTCTTCTCAGTCTTGTCACACCTCTCAGATTCCAGTGAGTCAGCATAAAATATAATTTTCATGACCTCATGTTAGTATACATGCAACAGACATCCTTCTGCTATCTTTTATACTTGCACGTCTTGGCACTCTTCTTCAAAATGGAAAGCAATGGATTGATGACAAGTAAGAGTACAAGAGACATTAAATATTATAAGCTCATAGAGGACGCCAGCACCGGCAGAAATCATTGTTGAAATTGCGAAGAACATGAATCGATCAGATGTCTTTGCACTTATCCGCACCCACCGATGGTTTGCTCTGTCTACACCTGTCATACAAGAGGCCTACAGACATGTTGAGTTGTATCCTCGGAGGGCGAAGATGTTCTTCCGAACCATGGGGTGGAATGCACAACCAAATGGCCTAACCGACGCAGGCTGCATGGGAAAACCAGGTTCCAGAGGTGTATTGAACCTTGTGTTGCATTTCACATTGCACAATTTGACTCCCGACATGCGCATGGGACTCGAAGTCACACTCAAACGGCTACACAGGTTGGATCGCATGTGTATTGATTGTCATCACGACGACCTGGATGGCTTCGCTAGACTTGCAGCCCTACAACCAATCATTTCTAATACACTGAGAATCCTATGTCTCGATGTAAATGACAGCCCTGCTGCAACCTGGGTACAAAAGTTCAACTTTTATTTGGCATTAAAAGATACTAACAAATTTGCAGCGAGATCCTCGAGCTGTTGAGCCCTATCGCTTTTGGGACCTCCAAGCTTTTCCTGCACAACTGGCTCAATTCCCTCATCTCAAAGCATTCTCGTTGAGTGTATACGAATATCCGATCATGCCTCCAGACAGTGAGGAAGCGATGACAGAATTCCATGCATATGTGACCAGTAAACTTCCTGCACATTCAGAGCTGGCGTTCATATCACTGCAATGCATGCCAAATGACGATAGGGCAGAAGTTGAAGGGTGGGAAAGCAGATCATTTGGTGGTGAAGATATTGAATCTGGGTACGTCTACGCATGGTCAAAAATTGATGGTGTATGGGACAGTGATAATACTGAGATGGACATTGGAGACGTCTGGCTATATGGATTGTCATAGTTGCGTGTGTAATGGTAGAAAATATTCATTTGAATTTCATTATCGTAACAGAGTTCGAAAGCTGTTTCGGGAAGCTGTTTTGGGCTCAACTCGTAACATCATCCTTGCAGCTTGCTTTCCGACACCAGGAGCCACTTCAGTAAGTACTTTCCCTCATACCCAATAGAGAGCACACCAAAGTACTCATCTGCATTTGCAAAAAACACTTAAGGACATTTGCAGTAGAATCCAAAGGACTTGTCGCCAGGCATCTGCATCATTATTCCCCGCTCCAGGTTGTGATTGTATTACAGTCACAAACTGAGCCATCTTCCGACACATCTTGCAACATCAGCAAACATTGTAATTGGACTGGGCTTGGTTCGTACTGCAACAGGAAACACAGAGTGTCTTAGCATTTCGCTTGCAGGGGACAAGATACACAGGGGTTCCATGGCAGTAAGTCACATCATCACGACATGTCTAACAAACAAATAGAGTACTTATACAATTGACTCAGGAAATCCAACCACGTGTGCAACTGGCTGATATGTCAAACATATTGTATTACCAAGGGCATTGCTTCTTAGCATTTAATGCAAACTATGTACCTGAGCTCCCAATGATGCAGACGCAAATCCCACTTCGAGAACTCAAACAGCCCCAGCAATTTACAGATAAACACCCATTTATGGCCCTGATTCCTCGCAGGCCTAAATTTGAGGGAGACATCTTTGATCGACTCGGTCATCGTCTTCCGATTGAAAAAGTTGACGACTTCTATTACCTTGACCGAACTTTGGCTGAGAGGTGGTTTTCACTCGAGATTGGGCTGCACACTGTGGCATGTTATTTGACCCAGCATGCAGGTGGACTACACCATCTGGATTCTGGATTTTTCCCGTTGCCACACAGATTTGGATATCGAAGTCACCATAATAATCCCCAGACGGCATTGAGGAAAGCTCTGAGATCTAGAGACGCATTTCTCCCTCTCATGGCAATGTGTACATCTGCAATTATGGAGCACCACTCAGAAACGCACAATCCTGCTGAGGACGGCCCACTACCTTGGGTTAAGCTGCTGACAGATGGACTAGGCGCCCATCCAGCATGGGTGAATGATCTATTATTGTCAGATGTGGGCGACATCACAATCCAGAGAGCAGGCGCATTTGTCAATACATTTCAAACAAATCTCACACCTAGCATGCTCCGACAGCTTGTGCTAGCAAAAGCACCCATCTGGATTCACTGGGGAACAGGTGACCCAAATTTCAGAATGGGGCATTTGCTGGCAGACAGAATTCGCCCATCTAGAGAGAGATTCATTGCTTCTCGACACATCGAGATCCCACCTGTACCTAGCTATGATATGAACCGCAATACCTGGGTTCTGAGCTCAAACCAACGACCAATTGCAGACCCGAATGGTAATCCATACCCAGAGCCCATACACGGTACTCGTCAGCTGAGAGGTGAAAATGTCATGGATTTCTTAGCTCGGCAGAAACTGGAGCATGAAAAGAAGCGTACAATGGAGTCATCTCACAGACGTATTGTCAGAGAGAACAGGCAGGTTCGTGCAGACTCTATGGCATGCCCGCAAGCTCGTGGAGCAAGAGTTTATCGATGGGATGTGTGCAATGTCTTCGGTCATAGGCTGAGAGTACCTGTTCGCAACACCCTTGTTTATGTGGATTGGAAGTACTTCAATGACAAACAAAAGGTGTACAACGCGGACACAGATGAATGGGATATGTGCACAGACATCGACCCTACAGACAGCTCCTGCGATAACAACAATCAGCCAACTGAGGACGCACAGGAAATCCAAACCGAGGAGTTGAGAATAGGTTCAGGTCTACCTCCACATGAAGAACAAGAGTTAGCGTCAGCCCAGCAATGGGAACGCGAGGTTCAACTTTCATATCAAATTGAGAGTACCTCTGCACATATTAGGTTCACAGCAACAACGGTCAACCAAGCTCTATACATGCATTATGGGTATATAAATCCAACGTCTGTTCCAGCCAGTCTGACTGAGACTCGAGAATATGCAATGGAATGTATACGCACTAATATCCTGATGAAAGACCGCAATATCAGTCTGCAAGGAGATGAATCTGAAATCCAGCACATGATGGATTACTTGGAACATTTGGTCAACAAGAAGAACACGTATCTATACAATGACTTCAACCCAATGAGCAGCAGATATATTGGCAGAATACCATCTCAAGCGAGATACACTATCTGTGAAGTCAATGGTCATTCTTGGTATCGTATTGAACCAAAAGACTTTGCAGACACAAAGTATTGGATCCTCATTCCTAATGCCTGTATTGTCCTTTTCCTTCTGCGTCGGGCTGATAACTCGGTATACACTATCATACAAACCCTGGTTCAAAATGGAATGCAGTTCAGGACCATGGAAAGAATACCAGATATCAAACGCGACCTCCTCATACGATGTGTTGAACGGGATGTGCTTGGATACCGGCCAAAATCCTATACATTCACTGCAGCAGATTATGCAGCATACGAGGCTGCACGGAATAACTTTCTTCAACAACCAAGAGGTCGAGCAGCACTTCTGAAGGGAGGTATAGTCTGGAGGTTGGCAATGGAGAGTCTAGGATTACAGGTTGTGATAGAAGGACCTTCAGACGATGTTTCAAAATATGGCAGCAGTATGGACTTAATGGGAAATGAGGTATGGGATGATGAACTTACACAGGATGAGACAGACTTAGTTTGTGGGGTTTACAAAGTGGCAACTGGTAAGCAGTATTTGTCAAGTAACAGAAGACAAGGCTGAAAAAAGTTTAGTTATCAAAAACCAAATGACCGATATGTCGTGGTGGCCAAAGTACAAGCCCTGGTTAGCAAGTGGGATGAGTGTAGGGTACTGGACACAAACCTGTGAGGACTGGTACCAAACCCATCTAACTGAAATACGTACTGGCGCAAAGCAGCCAAGGAAGCCCAAACAATGGAAATCCGCTTTGCGTTTTGAGCCAAGAACAAAAGATATAGTAGAAAACTACTGTGCTAGTTGTGTAGAGTATCTGAAGGAATAGAAATACACATTATGGGTGAGGATTCCTTATAAACTGAGTCAATGTAGTGTTACAAAGTGTCAATTCTTTACCGTACTCAAATTAAATAAAAGGAAGGGGATGATGTGAAAAAGAACAGACAGCTATATAACAAAAGTCGTGCACCATCTAAGCGCAATAAAACTTACACAGGGAGTAAACAAAATAAGATACTAATCAAAAGGCATTATTTGCTAGATATGAAATGGACTGAGGAAAAATAAGATCAATATAGAATTGAAAAAATATGATCAAGAAAAGGACAACGAACTATGAATATCTGTTGAATTCACCAAATCTAGACAACCTGGAGCCTTATGGGCTAGATTGAGTTTCCATGTGAACCATTTATCTAGGTGGAGGCCATCATAAAAGAACTAGAACAACGCTGTCCCTGGATGAGATTCTCAGCATATTCATGGCCATTTGCAGATTTTAGAGAAATAAATAGTTAAGAAAATAGAAGTAGTACGTAAATAACAGGCGATGTAGTAAAATCTCTTCATCTTTATTGATACAGCACACCTTAACTCATTTTTTTTTGACATTCAGACAGAAACACTATATCCCTACCCATACTAGCAAAGACATTGGATGGATGCATCGCAGAAAGAAAGTTACAGGTGAAATTCAAAAGTGAGCATCGCTGAGGACCATCACCGGAAAAAGCCGAGTGGTGGCTGTGAAGGAGTGTACAATCTTACTTCGGAACGCGCTCAATTTTGTACACTTTTTGTAATGAACACTGCCACATTTGCACAGCCACTGCTGGTGAAAACGCTCAGTTACAAAAAACGATTCTTCGTAAACTCAGTAATCGTAAAAAAAAAACCCCCGAACACTTACGGATAAACGGACAGACGATGTCCAATCTATGTACCCGTGCATGCTTTGGCCGAAGCGGCAGCCGCCCACCGATGTTCTACGCAGAGCGACTCGAACATCCTCCCGCGTTCTCGATCGTGGCAAGAAGAACTCTCCACCACGCGTCGCGCACCAGGTGGTGGATCGCCAACCTGAAAGCAAGCTGAACGCAAGCCAGCACTCGAAGCAATAGTGGGAGTACCACGTACGGCGCACGGGTCTGGGAAAGACCGCGAGCATGTCGCGATTGCGCCGATTGCACCGACGATCCTCAAGGCAGGTGGCGTGGACAAGGATGAGGGCATGCTGTACATGACGGCTCGCTGTACAACACCTACGGGAACGGACACAACAATGGCAATTACGCTTACGGAAGCGCATACGCCAAGGGCTTAGGTGGCAATTATGGGTACGGTTACGGTGGTACGGCTATGGCGAGGACGTAAGTATGGGACATGGAGATGCGTTCGAGAACTTCGAGCACGGTGCGGAGGTCGGTGGGCTTGTGTACCAGAGCCCGAACGGGAACATGTATCCGTGGGGCGAACGCGACGCGGTCCGCTTTCGCATGCAGACGGAGTTTGGCATGCCCAGCCCCGCGGGGAGTTCTCCACGCACGGGTCAGACTCTGCAGTCTCCCAGAGGGTGGGCAATGTCACAGCGTCGCCACCTTTGTCATTCGGAGGCCAGGCGCACTTTGCGCCCAGCCCAGTTGTGAGTACCCCGAGCCCGGAGGAAGGCGCAGAGGAGGCGGCGTTCGAGCACTTTGACTGGGCGAGCCCGAGGCGGAGGTGGAGCAGAACGAGGATGTGCAGATGGAGGAGGTGCGCGAGGAGCAGGGGTTTAAACTACGTCCGAACGACGTGCGGCATAGGCGAAGCAAAGACAGGGGCGTGCGCTTAGTCGTGCTGTACTCGAATGGCAGCATGGATAGTGTTAACCGGCGGAATCCTCCGGAGGCGAGCGCGGTAAGAGAGCGCGCGCCGTCGTCAGACTTCTGCAAAAGCTGAACCCGCGCATAGCCAGCCTGAAGGGAGGGTCTAGTTACTGTTCGCCGCCGCTCACTTCGCAACCATCGCCGGACGGGATAGCGATGGCTAATGCGATCCGGGTGCCCGCATACGACTGGGACTCAACCTTCTCTGCGGACTCGTTCTCGTTAAGGAGCGCGAGCACATGCGCCGATGCTCTCGTCGTCATGCCGGCCTTATTCTCCCTTGTGTGTCCGCAAGTTCGCAGCAGTACGCGCAGGAATACGCTGGTAGGAGGGAGAATCACATGGGACAGAGCAGAGGCTACGGTTACTTTGCGCAGGAGTCCCACCACCTCGAACATCCACAACAGCAGTGCGCGCGCACGGGGCCTCCCCACATCGTGTACGCGGTTATGTATACGCTCCGGCATACCTCTTCACCTTCGCCGTGCCCTCCCAATCGCACCTCTCGACGGCCTGCCCGGCATCCGCGACCACGAGCCAGTGTGTGCTCCTTAGAGAAAAAAAATAGTTAAGAAAATAGAAGTAGTGTGTATTATGTAAATAACAAACGATATAGTAAAATTGCTTCATATTTATTGATACAGCACCCCTTAACTCAATTTTTTTTGACATTCGGACAGAAACACTATATCCCCACCCATAACAGCAAAGAATTTGGATGGATGCACTGTAGAAAGAAAGTTATAGACAGAATTCAAAGCGCACATCGCTGAGGACCATCACCGGAAGAAGCCGAGCGGTGGCTGTGAACGAGTGTACAATCTTACTTCGGAACGAGCTCAATTTTGTACACTTTTTGTAATGAACACTGCCACATTTGCACAGCCACTGCTGGTGAAAATGCTCAGTTACAAAAAACGATTCTTCGTAAACTCAGTAATCGTAACTGCTTTGAGCATGTCTTCTCTGCGGAGGTGCGCACCCAGTATGGTCCTGAGCCAGTACACTGGAGAGACATCAAGGGACGTCCTGACGCTTCCCTCTGGGAACAGGCTGCAATGGACGAGTTTATCAGTCTTGTTGAGAATGGCACCTTCACCCCAGTCAGACTTCCTTCTAGTCGCAAGACCATTGGCTGTCGGTGGGTGTTCAAACTCAAGCGCAAGGCAGATGGCTCAGTGGACAGGCATAAGGTGCGATTGGTTGCGACGACCTGGATAACCTGCAAGTGGATTAATCACTGCATCTCTGTACCCATGCAAAGGACGCGGCTGAGGGCGCCAGGACGTTGAAGGCCAAGAAGGTGCTTCAGGTGCAGGTGTAGACTCAGGTGCAGGAGTGGGAGCAGGAGGTTCCTTAGGTCGTTTCGCAGGAGGAGGGTGAGCAGAAGGAGAAGACACAGGAGGGACATCAGATGGTGCTCGCTCGCGCTTTACAGCAGGCCGAGTTGGAGTCACCGGAGGTGGTGCAGGACGAAAAGGAGGAGTGACTGGAGCTGGTGGAGGGTGAGGAGGAGGAGTGGCAGGACGAGGAGGAGGAGGAGCTGGTGGATTAGCAGGGAGAAGAAGTGGCGGAACATCATCCACATCGCCATCTCCCCCCTGTTCCGGCACAGCTGTAGCCTCTGGAGGAGTTGGAACCCTTAAGTCGACAGGAGACCTGGTATTTCCAGGGAACACGCGCTCATCAAACTGAGCAGAGTCACTAATGACCTCTTTGCGCGTTATGGAGTTCCAGAATATCCAGCCTTTGTAGTTCTCAGGGTAACCAATGAAGGAGCATTTCTGCGTGTGTGACTGGAGCTGTTTGCGCATATCTTTCTTGACATGCACATAGGAGGTGCAGCCAAATACTCGAAAATGCGACACATCCGGCTTGGAATTGTGCCACAGCTCATAGGGCGTCTTGCCCTGGACAGCAGAAGTAGGAGAGCGATTGTGCACATGAACAAAAGCATTGACCGCGTCCCACCAGAAACTGGCAGGTAGGTGTGCTTCATTCAGCATAGTGGTAATGCCCTCAGCCAAAGTGCGATTAGCTCGCTCAGCTACTCCATTCTGGTGGGGTTCATCACGAACAGTGTGTTGCCGGTGAATCCCTTCAGAAATGCAGAATTGCTCCCATGCCTTGGGCATGTATTCTCCTCCCTTGTCATCACGCGTCGCTTTGATCTTCAGGTTGAGCTGGTTCTCTGCATGTGCTTTGTAGCGCTTGAAAGCGTCAAACGCATCGCTTTTCTTTTTAAGGGGTATGACTCCCCAACGCCGACTGAAATCATCAATGAATGTGATCCAGTAACGATAACCATGCCGAGTTTGAACTGGCAGAGGGCCATGCACATCAGAGTGGACCAGCTGCAACAGACCAGTAGAGCGATGCGATGCAAGTCTTGAGACATTCGACCTATGCTGCTTGCCTGCAATGCAAGGCTCGCAGATTGGGTCAGGCAACTCCATGGACTTCACAATAATCCCCTTAACCATGTCATGATCAATCAGTCTCTTGACATCCCCATGATTCAAGTGCGCAAATCGACGATGCCAGAGCGTTAAGTCGAGTGGACAGGTGCTAACCATGCCAGAGAATTGGGTCATGGGCACAACTTGTCCATTGAGGAACGCGGCGTAGTTGGTGTTGATTGCAGCAGTGAAGAGGAGAGTGCCGTTGCGACGAAAGAGAATCTGATCAGACTTGATAGTGACAATGTAGGATTTGACACGAGTTAAATACAGGACTGAGAGGAGATTGTTTCTGAGATCTGGTACATGAAGAACACGCTCAAACTCTAGTAGACGACCCTTCTTTCCATTGACCACTGGTTGAAAGCGGACAGTCCCCATTCCAACTGAGTAAATAACGTCGTTGTTGGCGAGGCGGATGGGTGTGCGATTAGGGGTATATTGATTAAACCAATGACGGTGAGGTGTCATGTGGCAAGTGGCGCCTGTATCAACAATCCAGTCAGATCCTGCATCAGAGAGGAGGGGCGAGTTGGGATTTGTGAAGTCATGGGTACTTGCATTGCCAGCAAACTCAGCAGACTGAGTCGACTCTGTATCCTCCTGCGCTGCATTCGCCTTTGCCTTGCCCTTCCTCTTCTTCTTGTCCTTCAACTCCTTGATCGCATCGTTACGCTTGTAGCAAGTTGCTTCAAGGTGGTTCTTCATGCCGCAAAAATCGCAGACAAGAGGCTGAGACGAGGAGGAGGACGATGAAGTCGATTTGGAAGGTGGAGCAGAGGCCTTGAGAGCGAGTGCAGAGTCTGCAGCGCGAGGGCCACTGGCTTTCTGCTCCTGCAAGAACGCTTTCTTGACCGTCTCGAGGGTGAAGGTAGGCATAAGCAGTAGGGCAGATCGGAAGGCCTTGTACTCGTCTGGGAGGGCGCGAATAAGGCACATGGACGCAAGTTCATCCTCAAACTGGACAAGGGTGAGCTTAGAGCTGTGCGCATTCCTGAGCTTGTGCAACGACTCCTCAACACGAGCAGTGAGTGCAGTAAGCGACTCGTCCTCAGCTTTGGCAATGCTGAAGAACTCGTCATAGGCAATAAAACGCGATGCCGCATTGTCCTGCTGGTTGAGCTCCTTCAGCTTCTTCAACATCTCCACTGGGTTACCCAAATCGTCCTGAACCAGGATCTGCATGCCATGCTCGAGTTTTCCGTAGATAAAACCGGCTGCTTGCTCCGATTTCTCCTCCCATGCCTCCTGCGCCTCTGCCTTTGACGGTCTGGTCGCAATGCCAGAAGCAATGCGCCAGAGAGTTTTGGCCTGGAGGGCAGCTCGCATTTCGAGTTTCCATGTCGCATAGTTGCTGTCATTGAGCTTAGCGAAGGAAAATGTCGATTGCGAGTCGGAGGTGGTAGATGCGGACATGGCGATGGGAGCGATGGTAGACAATGGTGGTGCGAGTGAGAGTGCGAAGTTGGGGATCAAACGAACAAGCGGTTGGGGCGTGATGGCCGAAAATGTGTACAAGCCGAATTACGCGATTTGCAGATATCAGATCAATACAAGCCAAACAGATTCCAAACACCCAAAATGATTGAGGTATACACAGAATCGTCGCAAGACAGTGCTGGTCTGTCAGTCTGTTAAGACTCCGCAGGCACCGCTGGATGAGAGAGGCTCTAGGTATTGGATATAGTATGATCTTGGACACTTTATTTCCTTTTATTATTTTTGCGTACCAGGTGACTTGAACTCCTGACTTGTTGTTCTGCGTCACCTGACATGTTGATGTATTATGTAATGCTTCCCTTGAAGCGGCAGAGTCCATGGATGGTGCTCTCTATCTTTTGCACTCATCCATTGGACTCAGGCATGTTTAGTTTCTCTAATATATTATCTTTTGCACTCATCCATTGGACTCAGGTCACTGTCTGTGTTTGTTGTGAGACCACTCCGCCTCACAGTTTGAGCGTGTTCTTCATGTACCAGATCTCAGAAACAATCTCCTCTCAGTCCTGTATTTAACTCGTGTCAAATCCTACATTGTCACTATCAAGTCTGATCAGATCCTATTTCGACGCAACGGCACTCTCCTCTTCACTGCTGCAATCAACACCAACTACGCCGCGTTCCTCAATGGACAAGTTGTGCCCATGACCCAATTCTCTGGCATGGTCAGCACCTGTCCACTCGACTTAACGCTCTGGCATCGTCGTTTTGCGCACTTAAATCATGGGGATGTCAAGAGACTGATTGATCATGACATGGTTAAGGGGATTATTGTGAAGTCTATGGAGTCGCCCGACCCAATCTGCGAGCCTTGCATTGCAGGCAAGCAGCATAGGTCGAATGTCTCAAGACTTGCATCCCATCGTTCTACTGGTCTGTTGCAGCTGGTCCACTCTGATGTGCATGGCCCTCTGCCAGTTCAAACTCGGCATGGCTATCGTTACTGGATCACATTCATTGATGATTACAGTCGGCGCTGGGGAGTCATACCCCTCAAGAAGAAAAGCGACGCATTTGACGCTTTCAAGCACTACAAAGCACATGCAGAGAACCAACTCAACCTGAAGATCAAAGCGACGCGCGATGACAAGGGAGGAGAGTACATGCCCAAGGCATGGGAGCAATTCTGCATTTCTGAAGGGATTCACCGGCAACACACTGTTCGTGATGAACCCCACCAGAATGGAGTAGCTGAGCGCGCTAATCGCACTTTGGCTGAGGGCATTACCACTATGCTGAACGAAGCACACCTACCTGCCAGTTTCTGGTGGGACGCGGTCAATGCTTTTGTTCATGTGCACAATCGCTCTCCTACTTCTGCTGTACAGGGCAAGACGCCCTATGAGCTGTGGCACAATTCCAAAACGGATGTGTCGCATTTTCGAGTATTTGGCTGCACCTCCTATGTGCATGTCAAGAAAGATATGCGCAAACAGCTCCAGTCACACACGCAGAAATGCTCCTTCATTGGTTACCCTGAGAACTACAAAGGCTGGATATTCTGGAACTCCATAACGCGCAAAGAGGTCATTAGTGACTCTGCTCAGTTTGATGAGCGCGTGTTCCCTGAAAATACCAGGTCCCCTGTCGATTTAAGGGTTCCAACTCCTGCAGAGGCTACAGCTGTGCCGGAACAGGGGGGAGATGGCGATGTGGATGATGTTCCGCCACTTCTTCTCCCTACTAATCCACCAGCTCCTCCTCCTCGTCCTGCCACTCCTCCTCCTCGTCCCCCACCAGCTCCAGTTACTCCTCCCTTTCGTCCTGCACCACCTCCGGTGACTCCAACTCGGCCTGCTGTAAAGCGCGAGCGAGCACCATCTGATGTCCCTCCTGACCCTCCTGTGTCTTCTCCTTCTGCTCACCCTCCTCCTGCGAAACGACCCAAGGAACCACCTGCTTCTACTCCTGCACCTGAGTCTACACCTGCACCTGAAGCGCCTTCTTGGCCTTCAACGTCCTGGCGCCCTCAGCCGCGTCCCTTGCATGGGTACAGAGATGCAGTGATTAATCCACTTGCAGATTATCCAGGTCGTCGCATTCCTAGGGCTCCAGCTGCACCAGCACCAGCAGCAGCACCTACACCTGAGCCTGTGATTGAGCGCAGTGACGAGTTAGACATCATGTCTGAGGATGAGATGCAGGCTGAGGCGCTTATGTTTGCTGGGCTTATGGACTTTGGGGCAAATGCGGCACTTGAGGACTGCTACATCAGTTTTGAGGACGCACACAATCATGTGTTGAAGTCTACAAACTGCTTTGAGCATGTCTTCTCTGCGGAGGTGCGCACCCAGTATGGTCCTGAGCCAGTACACTGGAGAGACATCAAGGGACATCCTGACGCTTCCCTTTGGGAACAGGCTGCAATGGACGAGTTTATCAGTCTTGTTGAGAATGGCACCTTCACCCCAGTCAGACTTCCTTCTGGTCGCAAGACCATTGGCTGTCGGTGGGTGTTCAAACTCAAGCGCAAGGCAGATGGCTCAGTGGACAGGCACAAGGCGCGATTGGTGGCAAAGGGCTACTCACAGCGCCCTGGCTTAGAGTTTGCACAGGTATTTGCTCCTACTGCCAAGTGGGCTGCACTTCGCGCTATACTGGCCTTGGCTGCAATTGAGGACCTGGAGTTGTTCAGCATTGACATCTCCACTGCGTTCCTCAATGGTGACTTGGATCATGACGTCTACATGGACCAGCCAGAGGGGTTTGAGGAATACTATGGCGCCGGCTTTGTGCTTAAGCTTGCTAAGGCGATCTATGGCTTGAAGCAGGCTGGACGCCAATGGCACAAGAAACTCGACTCTGTGTTGAAGGGCATGGGTTTCTCTTTGGTTCGCTGCGACAACAGCATTTGGGTCTACAGACGCGACGATGTGCGCATCATCATTCCAGTCTATGTGGATGACATGACCATTGCTGCAAAGTCAAAGGAGCAATTCTTGTTTGTCAAGCGCGAACTTGAAAAGCACTTCAAACTGCGCGACCTCGGCCCTACCTCCTTCCTGCTTGGTGTCCACATTGAGAGAGACCGCTCAATCCGATCCCTATCCCTATCTCAGCGCCAGTACATCACTGACTTACTTGAGCGCTTTGAAATGGTTGGATGCAGCGAGGTTTCTACTCCATTGCCAGAAGGCCATCGTCTCAGCAAGTCCATGGGTCCCCTCACTCCAGAAGAGATCGCATTCATGAAGACTGTCCCCTACAGGCAGCTGATTGGTGCACTCATGTATCTGGCTGTGGCAACGCGTCCTGATATCTCCTATGCGGTTGGACTTCTTGCGCGCTTCAGTTCCAATCCTGGTCCTGCTCACTGGAAGGCTGCTAAGCACTTGTGTCGTTACCTTCAAGGTACCAAAGACATGAAGTTGACTTATGCGCCTGACAAGAACTCGTCTGAATTGTTCACCACATTCACTGACGCGGACCATGGAGGGGATGAGGATGACAGGCGCTCTACAAGCGGCCTGGTGGTTAAGATGGGAACTGGTGCTATCAGCTGGGCTAGTCGACTTCAGACTATTGTGACACTCTCCACCACTGAAGCGGAATACATCTCTGCTGTTCAGGGCGGTCAGGAGATTATGTGGTTGCGCAACTTGTTCTCAGAATTTGGCTATGAGTTCAATGCGCCCTCCACACTCTATGTGGACAACCAATCTGCCCTTGCTGTTGCCAGGAACCCTGAACACCATGGACGGATGAAGCACCTGGACTTGCGGCACTATTGGCTGCGCGATGTGGTTGAGTCGGGTCTTATTGACATTCGCTACCTCCCCACCAAGTCTATGCCGGCTGACATCATGACCAAGGCGCTTGGACGCGTGAAGGTGATTGAGATGCGTGGCATGCTAGGTCTTCTGTGATTGACAGGCGTGTCAGATCAGGGGGGAGTATTGGATATAGTATGATCTTGGACACTTTATTTCCTTTTATTATTTTGCGTACCAGGTGACTTGAACTCCTGACTTGTTGTTCTGCATCACCTGACATGTTGATGTATTATGTAATGCTTCCCTTGAAGCGGCAGAGTCCATGGATGGTGCTCTCTATCTTTTGCACTCATCCATTGGACTCAGGCATGTTTAGTTTCTCTAATACATTATCTTTTGCACTCATCCATTGGACTCAGGTCACTGTCTGTGTTTGTTGTGAGACCACTCCGCCTCACAGTTTGAGCGTGTTCTTCATGTACCAGATCTCAGAAACAATCTCCTCTCAGTCCTGTATTTAACTCGTGTCAAATCCTACATTGTCACTATCAAGTCTGATCAGATCCTATTTCGACGCAACGGCACTCTCCTCTTCACTGCTGCAATCAACACCAACTACGCCGCGTTCCTCAATGGACAAGTTGTGCCCATGACCCAATTCTCTGGCATGGTCAGCACCTGTCCACTCGACTTAACGCTCTGGCATCGTCGTTTTGCGCACTTAAATCATGGGGATGTCAAGAGACTGATTGATCATGACATGGTTAAGGGGATTATTGTGAAGTCTATGGAGTCGCCCGACCCAATCTGCGAGCCTTGCATTGCAGGCAAGCAGCATAGGTCGAATGTCTCAAGACTTGCATCCCATCGTTCTACTGGTCTGTTGCAGCTGGTCCACTCTGATGTGCATGGCCCTCTGCCAGTTCAAACTCGGCATGGCTATCGTTACTGGATCACATTCATTGATGATTACAGTCGGCGCTGGGGAGTCATACCCCTCAAGAAGAAAAGCGACGCATTTGACGCTTTCAAGCACTACAAAGCACATGCAGAGAACCAACTCAACCTGAAGATCAAAGCGACGCGCGATGACAAGGGAGGAGAGTACATGCCCAAGGCATGGGAGCAATTCTGCATTTCTGAAGGGATTCACCGGCAACACACTGTTCGTGATGAACCCCACCAGAATGGAGTAGCTGAGCGCGCTAATCGCACTTTGGCTGAGGGCATTACCACTATGCTGAACGAAGCACACCTACCTGCCAGTTTCTGGTGGGACGCGGTCAATGCTTTTGTTCATGTGCACAATCGCTCTCCTACTTCTGCTGTACAGGGCAAGACGCCCTATGAGCTGTGGCACAATTCCAAAACGGATGTGTCGCATTTTCGAGTATTTGGCTGCACCTCCTATGTGCATGTCAAGAAAGATATGCGCAAACAGCTCCAGTCACACACGCAGAAATGCTCCTTCATTGGTTACCCTGAGAACTACAAAGGCTGGATATTCTGGAACTCCATAACGCGCAAAGAGGTCATTAGTGACTCTGCTCAGTTTGATGAGCGCGTGTTCCCTGAAAATACCAGGTCCCCTGTCGATTTAAGGGTTCCAACTCCTGCAGAGGCTACAGCTGTGCCGGAACAGGGGGGAGATGGCGATGTGGATGATGTTCCGCCACTTCTTCTCCCTACTAATCCACCAGCTCCTCCTCCTCGTCCTGCCACTCCTCCTCCTCGTCCCCCACCAGCTCCAGTTACTCCTCCCTTTCGTCCTGCACCACCTCCGGTGACTCCAACTCGGCCTGCTGTAAAGCGCGAGCGAGCACCATCTGATGTCCCTCCTGACCCTCCTGTGTCTTCTCCTGCTCACCCTCCTCCTGCGAAACGACCCAAGGAACCACCTGCTTCTACTCCTGCACCTGAGTCTACACCTGCACCTGAAGCGCCTTCTTGGCCTTCAACGTCCTGGCGCCCTCAGCCGCGTCCCTTGCATGGGTACAGAGATGCAGTGATTAATCCACTTGCAGATTATCCAGGTCGTCGCATTCCTAGGGCTCCAGCTGCACCAGCACCAGCAGCAGCACCTACACCTGAGCCTGTGATTGAGCGCAGTGACGAGTTAGACATCATGTCTGAGGATGAGATGCAGGCTGAGGCGCTTATGTTTGCTGGGCTTATGGACTTTGGGGCAAATGCGGCACTTGAGGACTGCTACATCAGTTTTGAGGACGCACACAATCATGTGTTGAAGTCTACAAACTGCTTTGAGCATGTCTTCTCTGCGGAGGTGCGCACCCAGTATGGTCCTGAGCCAGTACACTGGAGAGACATCAAGGGACATCCTGACGCTTCCCTTTGGGAACAGGCTGCAATGGACGAGTTTATCAGTCTTGTTGAGAATGGCACCTTCACCCCAGTCAGACTTCCTTCTGGTCGCAAGACCATTGGCTGTCGGTGGGTGTTCAAACTCAAGCGCAAGGCAGATGGCTCAGTGGACAGGCACAAGGCGCGATTGGTGGCAAAGGGCTACTCACAGCGCCCTGGCTTAGAGTTTGCACAGGTATTTGCTCCTACTGCCAAGTGGGCTGCACTTCGCGCTATACTGGCCTTGGCTGCAATTGAGGACCTGGAGTTGTTCAGCATTGACATCTCCACTGCGTTCCTCAATGGTGACTTGGATCATGACGTCTACATGGACCAGCCAGAGGGGTTTGAGGAATACTATGGCGCCGGCTTTGTGCTTAAGCTTGCTAAGGCGATCTATGGCTTGAAGCAGGCTGGACGCCAATGGCACAAGAAACTCGACTCTGTGTTGAAGGGCATGGGTTTCTCTTTGGTTCGCTGCGACAACAGCATTTGGGTCTACAGACGCGACGATGTGCGCATCATCATTCCAGTCTATGTGGATGACATGACCATTGCTGCAAAGTCAAAGGAGCAATTCTTGTTTGTCAAGCGCGAACTTGAAAAGCACTTCAAACTGCGCGACCTCGGCCCTACCTCCTTCCTGCTTGGTGTCCACATTGAGAGAGACCGCTCAATCCGATCCCTATCCCTATCTCAGCGCCAGTACATCACTGACTTACTTGAGCGCTTTGAAATGGCTGGATGCAGCGAGGTTTCTACTCCATTGCCAGAAGGCCATCGTCTCAGCAAGTCCATGGGTCCCCTCACTCCAGAAGAGATCGCATTCATGAAGACTGTCCCCTACAGGCAGCTGATTGGTGCACTCATGTATCTGGCTGTGGCAACGCGTCCTGATATCTCCTATGCGGTTGGACTTCTTGCGCGCTTCAGTTCCAATCCTGGTCCTGCTCACTGGAAGGCTGCTAAGCACTTGTGTCGTTACCTTCAAGGTACCAAAGACATGAAGTTGACTTATGCGCCTGACAAGAACTCGTCTGAATTGTTCACCACATTCACTGACGCGGACCATGGAGGGGATGAGGATGACAGGCGCTCTACAAGCGGCCTGGTGGTTAAGATGGGAACTGGTGCTATCAGCTGGGCTAGTCGACTTCAGACTATTGTGACACTCTCCACCACTGAAGCGGAATACATCTCTGCTGTTCAGGGCGGTCAGGAGATTATGTGGTTGCGCAACTTGTTCTCAGAATTTGGCTATGAGTTCAATGCGCCCTCCACACTCTATGTGGACAACCAATCTGCCCTTGCTGTTGCCAGGAACCCTGAACACCATGGACGGATGAAGCACCTGGACTTGCGGCACTATTGGCTGCGCGATGTGGTTGAGTCGGGTCTTATTGACATTCGCTACCTCCCCACCAAGTCTATGCCGGCTGACATCATGACCAAGGCGCTTGGACGCGTGAAGGTGATTGAGATGCGTGGCATGCTAGGTCTTCTGTGATTGACAGGCGTGTCAGATCAGGGGGGAGTATTGGATATAGTATGATCTTGGACACTTTATTTCCTTTTATTATTTTGCGTACCAGGTGACTTGAACTCCTGACTTGTTGTTCTGCATCACCTGACATGTTGATGTATTATGTAATGCTTCCCTTGAAGCGGCAGAGTCCATGGATGGTGCTCTCTATCTTTTGCACTCATCCATTGGACTCAGGCATGTTTAGTTTCTCTAATACATTATCTTTTGCACTCATCCATTGGACTCAGGTCACTGTCTGTGTTTGTTGTGAGACCACTTCGCCTCACAGGTTATGAGCCTTGCGCTGTAACTTCACAACAACGTTCAGTACACCGTCGACAACATCCTCCTTGATTTTTGTTCAAATCGGAGTTGATCTGGTCTCTCTGGAAGAGGTTTTGGCAACTGCAAAGTTCTGGCTGTTCGGATTGGGCTGTAATCGCAGGGTTAGGTTCTGTGGTGTGTCCGTCGTCTTTGTGTCGATTTTCGTGCCGCCATTCGCACTTGCTGGCACTCTACACCCCTCTGCTTCGACATTAATCCTTATCATCCTCTCATCTGCACTCTCTGCTTTTCGTCTCATCGCTCGAAATCGGTTCGACGGATCGTGCTGAAACTTCGCACGTCGTCTCGTACCTCTGGTCCCACTCGTCGTACCAACTTGTGGCCGATTCGACTTCGAATTGAGGGTGCTGCATTGATTTCGACTTTTGCAGTCTCTATCTGTCTGCTTGTCTGCTCCCTGCATCGTTTTTGCATAGCGGACTCAGTTCTTGCCCGATCGCTCTGCGATTTTACACACGTGCTCGTGTTCACGTCGTCTCGGTGTGTGTTGATTTGCGTCTCAATCGCTCCACCCGTTCCCCCTCTGTGTCGCGTTTTGCGCGGTTTGCCAGCTCTGGTACTTGGCAGTTCAGATCCATTCCATTTGATTTGGTTGTTGTTGGATCAGATAGTCTATTGGTTGTGAAGCTCGACTGCAGGGCCTTAGTTTGCCCTTTGTGACACTCTTTTGAGTGTTTACTTAAGCCTAGTGTGAGGCGAAGGGGTCTCACAACAAACACAGACAGTGACCTGAGTCCAATGGATGAGTGCAAAAGATAATATATTATGGAAACTAAACATGCCTGAGTCCAATGGATGAGTGCAAAAGATAGAGAGCACCATCCATGGACTCTGCCGCTTCAAGGGAAGCATTACATAATACATCAACATGTCAGGTGATGCAGAACAACAAGTCAGGAGTTCAAGTCACCTGGTACGCAAAATAATAAAAGGAAATAAAGTGTCCAAGATCATACTATATCCAATACTCCCCCCTGATCTGACACGCCTGTCAATCACAGAAGACCTAGCATGCCACGCATCTCAATCACCTTCACGCGTCCAAGCGCCTTGGTCATGATGTCAGCCGGCATAGACTTGGTGGGGAGGTAGCGAATGTCAATAAGACCCGACTCAACCACATCGCGCAGCCAATAGTGCCGCAAGTCCAGGTGCTTCATCCGTCCATGGTGTTCAGGGTTCCTGGCAACAGCAAGGGCAGATTGGTTGTCCACATAGAGTGTGGAGGGCGCATTGAACTCATAGCCAAATTCTGAGAACAAGTTGCGCAACCACATAATCTCCTGACCGCCCTGAACAGCAGAGATGTATTCCGCTTCAGTGGTGGAGAGTGTCACAATAGTCTGAAGTCGACTAGCCCAGCTGATAGCACCAGTTCCCATCTTAACCACCAGGCCGCTTG
Source organism: Phellopilus nigrolimitatus (assembly GCA_021029095.1). Taxonomy (NCBI): domain Eukaryota; kingdom Fungi; phylum Basidiomycota; class Agaricomycetes; order Hymenochaetales; family Hymenochaetaceae; genus Phellopilus; species Phellopilus nigrolimitatus. The sequence continues at coordinate 48,999 of JAJOHG010000065.1, forward strand.
TAGAGCGCCTGTCATCCTCATCCCCTCCATGGTCCGCGTCAGTGAATGTGGTGAACAATTCAGACGAGTTCTTGTCAGGCGCATAAGTCAACTTCATGTCTTTGGTACCTTGAAGGTAACGACACAAGTGCTTAGCAGCCTTCCAGTGAGCAGGACCAGGATTGGAACTGAAGCGCGCAAGAAGTCCAACCGCATAGGAGATATCAGGACGCGTTGCCACAGCCAGATACATGAGTGCACCAATCAGCTGCCTGTAGGGGACAGTCTTCATGAATGCGATCTCTTCTGGAGTGAGGGGACCCATGGACTTGCTGAGACGATGGCCTTCTGGCAATGGAGTAGAAACCTCGCTGCATCCAGCCATTTCAAAGCGCTCAAGTAAGTCAGTGATGTACTGGCGCTGAGATAGGGATAGGGATCGGATTGAGCGGTCTCTCTCAATGTGGACACCAAGCAGGAAGGAGGTAGGGCCGAGGTCGCGCAGTTTGAAGTGCTTTTCAAGTTCGCGCTTGACAAACAAGAATTGCTCCTTTGACTTTGCAGCAATGGTCATGTCATCCACATAGACTGGAATGATGATGCGCACATCGTCGCGTCTGTAGACCCAAATGCTGTTGTCGCAGCGAACCAAAGAGAAACCCATGCCCTTCAACACAGAGTCGAGTTTCTTGTGCCATTGGCGTCCAGCCTGCTTCAAGCCATAGATCGCCTTAGCAAGCTTAAGCACAAAGCCGGCGCCATAGTATTCCTCAAACCCCTCTGGCTGGTCCATGTAGACGTCATGATCCAAGTCACCATTGAGGAACGCAGTGGAGATGTCAATGCTGAACAACTCCAGGTCCTCAATTGCAGCCAAGGCCAGTATAGCGCGAAGTGCAGCCCACTTGGCAGTAGGAGCAAATACCTGTGCAAACTCTAAGCCAGGGCGCTGTGAGTAGCCCTTTGCCACCAATCGCGCCTTGTGCCTGTCCACTGAGCCATCTGCCTTGCGCTTGAGTTTGAACACCCACCGACAGCCAATGGTCTTGCGACCAGAAGGAAGTCTGACTGGGGTGAAGGTGCCATTCTCAACAAGACTGATAAACTCGTCCATTGCAGCCTGTTCCCAAAGGGAAGCGTCAGGATGTCCCTTGATGTCTCTCCAGTGTACTGGCTCAGGACCATACTGGGTGCGCACCTCCGCAGAGAAGACATGCTCAAAGCAGTTTGTAGACTTCAACACATGATTGTGTGCGTCCTCAAAACTGATGTAGCAGTCCTCAAGTGCCGCATTTGCCCCAAAGTCCATAAGCCCAGCAAACATAAGCGCCTCAGCCTGCATCTCATCCTCAGACATGATGTCTAACTCGTCACTGCGCTCAATCACAGGCTCAGGTGTAGGTGCTGCTGCTGGTGCTGGTGCAGCTGGAGCCCTAGGAATGCGACAACCTGGATAATCTGCAAGTGGATTAATCACTGCATCTCTGTACCCATGCAAGGGACGCGGCTGAGGGCGCCAAGACATTGAAGGCCAAGAAGGCGCTTCAGGTGCAGGTGTAGACTCAGGTGCAGGAGTGGGAGCAGGAGGTTCTTTAGGTCGTTTCGCAGGAGGAGGGTGAGCAGAGGGAGAGAATACAGGAGGATCAGGAGGAACATCAGATGGTGCTCGCTCGCGCTTTACAGCAGGCCGAGTTGGAGTCACCGGAGGTGGTGCAGGACGGAAGGGAGGAGTGACTGGAGCTGGTGGAGGACGAGGAGGAGGAGTGGCAGGACGAGGAGGAGGAGGAGCTGGTGGATTAGCAGGCAAAGGAAGTGGCGGAACATCATCCACATCGCCATCTCCCCCCTGTTCCGGCACAGCTGTAGCCTCTGCAGGAGTTGGAACCCTTAAGTCGACAGGGGACCTGGTATTTCCAGGGAACACGCGCTCATCAAACTGAGCAGAGTCACTAATGACCTCTTTGCGCGTTATGGAGTTCCAGAATATCCAGCCTTTGTAGTTCTCAGGGTAACCAATGAAGGAGCATTTCTGCGTGTGTGACTGGAGCTGTTTGCGCATATCTTTCTTGACATGCACATAGGAGGTGCAGCCAAATACTCGAAAATGCGACACATCCGTTTTGGAATTGTGCCACAGCTCATAGGGTGTCTTGCCCTGAACAGCAGAAGTAGGAGAGCGATTGTGCACATGAACAAAAGCATTGACCGCATCCCACCAGAAACTGGCAGGTAGGTGTGCTTCGTTCAGCATAGTAGTAATCCCCTCAGCCAAAGTGCGATTAGCGCGCTCAGCTACTCCATTCTGGTGGGGTTCATCACGAACAGTGTGTTGCCGGTGAATCCCTTCAGAAATGCAGAATTGCTCCCATGCCTTGGGCATGTACTCTCCTCCCTTGTCATCGCGCGTCGCTTTGATCTTCAGGTTGAGCTGGTTCTCTGCATGTGCTTTGTAGCGCTTGAAAGCGTCAAACGCATCGCTTTTCTTTTTAAGGGGTATGACTCCCCAACGCCGACTGAAATCATCAATGAATGTGATCCAGTAACGATAACCATGCCGAGTTTGAACTGGCAGAGGGCCATGCACATCAGAGTGGACCAGCTGCAACAGACCAGTAGAGCGATGCGATGCAAGTCTTGAGACATTCGACCTATGCTGCTTGCCTGCAATGCAAGGCTCGCAGATTGGGTCAGGCAACTCCATGGACTTCACAATAATCCCCTTAACCATGTCATGATCAATCAGTCTCTTGACATCCCCATGATTCAAGTGCGCAAATCGACGATGCCAGAGCGTTAAGTCGAGTGGACAGGTGCTAACCATGCCAGAGAATTGGGTCATGGGCACAACTTGTCCATTGAGGAACGCGGCGTAGTTGGTGTTGATTGCAGCAGTGAAGAGGAGAGTGCCGTTGCGACGAAAGAGAATCTGATCAGACTTGATAGTGACAATGTAGGATTTGACACGAGTTAAATACAGGACTGAGAGGAGATTGTTTCTGAGATCTGGTACATGAAGAACACGCTCAAACTCTAGTAGACGACCCTTCTTTCCATTGACCACTGGTTGAAAGCGGACAGTCCCCATTCCAACTGAGTAAATAACGTCGTTGTTGGCGAGGCGGATGGGTGTGCGATTAGGGGTATATTGATTAAACCAATGACGGTGAGGTGTCATGTGGCAAGTGGCGCCTGTATCAACAATCCAGTCAGATCCTGCATCAGAAAGGAGGGGCGAGTTGGGATTTGTGAAGTCATGGGTACTTGCATTGCCAGCAAACTCAGCAGACTGAGTCGACTCTGTATCCTCCTGCGCTGCATTCGCCTTTGCCTTGCCCTTCCTCTTCTTCTTGTCCTTCAACTCCTTGATTGCATCGTTACGCTTGTAGCAAGTTGCTTCAAGGTGGTTCTTCATGCCGCAAAAATCGCAGACAAGAGGCTGAGACGAGGAGGAGGACGATGAAGTCGATTTGGAAGGTGGAGCAGAGGCCTTGAGAGCGAGTGCAGAGTCTGCAGCGCGAGGGCCACTAGCTTTCTGCTCCTGCAAGAACGCTTTCTTGACCGTCTCGAGGGTGAAGGTAGGCATAAGCAGTAGAGCAGATCGGAAGGCTTTGTACTCGTCTGGGAGAGCGCGAATAAGACACATGGACGCAAGCTCATCCTCAAACTTCTCAAGGGTGAGCTTAGAGCTGTGCGCATTCCTGAGCTTGTGCAACGACTCCTCAACACGAGCAGTGAGTGCAGTAAGCGACTCGTCCTCAGCTTTGGCAATGCTGAAGAACTCGTCATAGGCAATAAAACGCGATGCCGCATTGTCCTGCTGGTTGAGCTCCTTCAGCTTCTTCAACATCTCCACTGGGTTACCCAAATCGTCCTGAACCAGGATCTGCATGCCATGCTCGAGTTTTCCGTAGATAAAACCGGCTGCTTGCTCCGATTTCTCCTCCCATGCCTCCTGCTCCTCTGCCTTTGATGGTTTCGTCGCAATGCCAGAAGCGATGCGCCAGAGAGTCTTGGCTTGGAGAGCAGCTCGCATTTCGAGTTTCCATGTCGCATAGTTGCTGTCATTGAGCTTAGCGAAGGAAAATGTCGATTGCGAGTCGGAGGTGGTAGATGCGGACATGACGATGAGAGCGATGGTAGACAATGGTGGTGCGAGTGAGAGTGCGAAGTTGGGGATCAAACGAACAAGCGGTTGGGGCGTGATGGCCGAAAATGTGTACAAGCCGAATTACTGTCAGCGACTGACTAGAACCAACTGTTCACGCCACGTCACACAACAATCAGAGAGGTAAGGGAGATGTATTGCAACGCACACTAGCCAGGAGTATTGACTAGGTCGAAACTGGGGTCTAAGTACAGATATCTAGTCTACTTATATACCCAAACTTAGTGCGCACAGACCAAGCAGTACACTACCTAATATGGCTACTCTAGTGGAGCGGGTGGGGTTAATGATGTCATAGGTGATGTCATCGTCAGTGATGTCACTATGATGTCATGGTCTAGCCCTATGACATAAGCTTATCTAATGTCCGCTATTGTCCGTATTATCTAAAGTGGCCATGATTTGTAAGGAAATAAGAAAATGAAAATGATCGTTCATGACAATTACGCGATTTGCAGATATCAGGTCAATACCAGCCAAACAGATTCCAAACACCCAAAATGATCAATGTATACACAGAATCGTCGCAAGACAGTGCTGGTCTGTCAGTCTGTTAAGACTCCGCAGGCACCGCTGGATGAGAGAGGCTCTAGGCTTAAGTAAACACTCAAAAGAGCGTCACAAAGGGCAAACTAAGGCCCTGCAGTCGAGCTTCACAACCAATAGACTATCTGATCCAACAACAACCAAATGGAATGAAATGGGTCTGAACTGCCCGTGAGGCAGAGTGGTCTCACAACAAACACAGACAGTGACCTGAGTCCAATGGATGAGTGCAAAAGATAGAGAGCACCATCCATGGACTCTGCCGCTTCAAGGGAAGCATTACATAATACATCAACATGTCAGGTGACACAGAACAACAAGTCAGGAGTTCAAGTCACCTGGTACGCAAAATAATAAAAGGAAATAAAGTGTCCAAGATCATGCTATATCCAATATACTCACCATACTACTTATGCACAGAGTGGAGCCCATGCTTCCACTCGACCTTATTGAGGCGACCTACGTGTCCCCGACCCTCAACCGCACTATCTCTCGCATTCTTGCCAGAGGTGCCAATGACCTCCAATGCCGCTCAGAAGATCTTGCGACAGCACACAATTGCGTACTCGCATCAAGATTCAAAGCCACACACTGTTTTCGATCTGAATACGAGCACTCGATCAAGGAGTACAACTTCGAGCCCGGCGCCCTTGTCCTAGCACGGAACACGCGCGTCAAGAAGGAGCTCAATTGCAAGACCAAACATCGCTACCTCATCCCTCTCGTCGTCGCTCGCCGCACCAAGGGCAGGTCATACATCCTCTATACAAGAACCGCTTTGCAGCGTTCCTGTTACGGAGTAACAGGGTCTTGCCTAATGGAGCGAGGAGCGTGACTGTGGACAGTGACGTGACGAGTGATGTGAGGCTTGACTGTGACAAGGCGACGATGACTATGGCAAGACTGTGAAGCACAGAGTGCAGGACTATGAAGAGCAAGGGCGATGAATAGCAAGACTATGCTAGCTACTGAACAAGGAGGTCAAGCTGGGGCTTAAGGTCCCAGCGATGTACCTATATATACTGTGAGACTGACTATGATGTCAGTGGAGCTATGGAGTCATGCGCAGCATGACATGAGGGGAGTGTGAGGGAAAGGCCCATAAGGGGCGTGTACAGTGGAGCGTGGAACGAGGCAGTGGAGCGTGGGGTGGGGAACGCCTAGGAGGGGTGCGTACAATGAGGAAGGGGTCAGGCCATGAACTAAGGGAAAGATAATGGAAAGGTGAAGGGCCTGACTAAGCAAGGAGGGAATGATGTAAGGGGGATCGTGAGGTAAGCAAGGTAAGTTCTAACATTACCCCCTCTTTAAGGCCGACAGTTCGCCGAAACTGTCAAAGAAAACAAAGAAAGGCGAAAAGAAAACGCAATAAGGCGAAATAAACGCCAATAAGCAGTTACAATGCGCGTGAAGGAAGTCAAAACTGAAAAGTAAAAGAGAAAACTCAACAAGAAAAAGCGAGACGAGACGAGACATGACCATGCCGGATTCCGAAAATCTCCAGCCGCGAAGGTTTCTCAGCATCACCAACAAGCAGAGGGTTTCACGAATCTGTTCCCACAACGACCTCCTAGTTTAACGTCATCGCGGACGTTCCATCCCTAATAATGGCGGTTCGTGTGCGGGCAGTTAGTCGAAGAGTGTCCTGGGGCGAGTCTATCGCACCATCCGCATTGGTAGCGGATGCAATCCTGCTGCCGGTGTCCGTCTTGGCCGCATGTGAAGCACCTGATGACCCGAGGCGAGAACTGAGTCCGAACTCGAAGCGGAGTTGCCGTGGAATTCTCTGGGGAGTTGCGCCGGTTAAGGTGTTCTTGGATCTGCTGAGGCGACATCTGAGAGAACGGGACGTCGCCTATCATGGACTGCGTGAAGGGATTGACCGCACGACGGAAGGGACGAGCCGTGGGTGGAGTGACCGGTGGCGAAGTTCCTGCGATAAATTCATCCGGGGGAGACGGAGATGGCGATGGTGCCGTAGGAGGTGGCTGAGTCGACGGTGGAGGGACCGGAAGTCCAGGCGGAGGCGAGGTAAGGTCAATGGCACCGGTGACTTCGTCAATGGGAAAGCGGTCATTCGAGGGACGGTAGTCATCCAGAACAGCGAGTACACCAGCGTCGAGGGCTCCTTCGAGAATTTGCTGAATTTGTCGTCGTGCCGTAGATTTTGCCTTCTCGTTTTCGTGGCGCAGGTCATCGATATGTTCACCCATGCGATTGGCGATGGTGAGGGTCTGCTCGGCTCGGTCGTGGGCCTTCTGCCAGCGGACGAGGTCGGGCCGTTGCGAGTCTTGGATGGTTTGACTGATGGAGTTGATGAGACCAGGGTCGACAAAGACATGACGGAGGAAAGAGCGATCATTGGCGAAGTCGAGGTTGGGTCGGTTGCCAGAGACGGGGAGCCGAGTATGAGGTGCCGGGAGCGGATCAAAGGTGTTCAGGCGCTTCGGGGATCTCTGTGGCGGCATCGCGATAGACAGGGACGGGGTCGAGGTCAGGGATGAGGTCTTCAGGTGGGCCGAAGTGTACAGGTATGTTGCGTGCAAGGACGGCTCGGGATCGACAATTGATCCTGCGGCTGCGTGGGATGGATCGGAAGACGAGGTGGAGGATTTGCTGTTCGAGGACGTCGATGCCGAGGCGGATTACGAGGCGGCGGTCGTCGGGGTAGTCGGTGTGGTCGATGATGAACTGGAGGAAGATAGGGGTGGATTCTCCGATTTCGAGGGCGAAGGTCCAGTTGACAGAGGGTAGGTGCGGTAGGTGGAATGGGAAGTAGGGCATGGGACAGTGGAAGTGGGAGCTGATGGACGATGTTAGAGTCGATGGGTCTTTTTATAGTTATTGAGGAGTTTTTTCGCATTTTTGAGGTCCGATTCCTTCTGCCACGAGTTGTGGAGTGATGACCATCCTTTCCAGGACACGAGGTATTGCCTTCGGTTCTTTGGGAAACGATGACGTAGTACTGCGTCGACCTCATATTCTTCTTCTCCATTGACGAGGTCAGGTGGTGGCTCCGCGTGGGTAGGTCCGTGGATATCGGTCTCCACATAACGAGTTAGGAGAGAGGCATGGAAGACATTGTGGATACGCCATCGGACCGGTAAGGTCAGGCGATAAGACCATGGGGATAACACGTCCTTGATTTCGAAGGGGCCTTCGCGTTTAGGGGACAATTTTTTGTATGAAGAAGCAATATCGAGGTTCCGGGCTTCTAGCCAAACTTTCTCCCCTTTCTTGAAGGGTACAAAGTTCCGGGTCATGCGGGCAGCCATGTGCATGTGGGCAAGTTCGTGCGCCGCAAGTGCTTCTTCTCTGAGGGCTTTAAGGGAGCGAAGGCGTTCTTCTACCGAGGGATGATCGGAGTTAGGGTCTGCGGCGGGGATGGCAATTGGTTCGTATCCCATGAGGAGTGAGAATGGGGAGCGTTTTGTGGCGGAATGTTCGCGTTGATTGTGTGCGAATTCGATATCAGGCAGGTGATCAGCCCAGGTTTCCGGGTGGCGTCCACAATAGATTCGAAGGTACGCTTCGACTTCTTGGTTTACTCGCTCCGTTTCTCCGTCTGTTTGAGGGTGGAAGGCGGTGGATAGTGCTGACGTGATATTGAGCTTCTTGCAAAGCTCCTGGAATACTTTGGAGGCAAATTGGGGTCCTCGGTCGGAGATGAGTTTCTGGGGTAACCCAAAGCGTCGGTAGACGTTGTCATGATACAATTGGGCAGTTCCAAGGGCATCAATCGTTTTGTTGCAGGGGGAAAGGACAATGCCTTTGGAAAGGTTATGATCGACAGTGACAAATAGCGAGTCATAACCATTTGATTCTGGGAGTCCGGTGATAAAGTCCATGGAGACTGTGGAAAATGGGTGTGCATTGGGTTCGGCAGGGATCGGATGGAGGGGTGGGACGGTGGGATGAGTGTTGATCTTCATTTGTTGACAGATTGCGCAACCATTGACGAATTTCTTGACGAAGATGTACATTCCTGGCCACCAATAATGTTGTTTGAGCAATGCAAGGGTTTTGTAAATCCCAGGGTGTCCCATGACAGGGGTGTCGTGGTACAGTTGTACTGCGTGTCGGCGAAGTTCAATGTCGTCTGGGATGTAGGCCTTCTGTTTAAAGAATACAATGCCATCTTTCTCTGTCCAATCGGCAAGGGAAGATCGAAATGGTGGAATACCGGCCGATCGGATGATATTGAGAGCTTCATTGGCGAAGTTGTCTTCCTTAGTGCGAAGAATCAGACGGGTCTTAAAGTCGAAAGTAGTCGTGGCAATGAAGACGGATTCGGGTAAGAGTGGGGGGTCATCTGGTTCTGATTTGCCATCGATCAGGTAGTCAGAGCGTCGGGACATGGGGTCTGTGGTATTGTCTTTTCCTGGTGCGTATTGAATGTGGTGGTCGAACTGGGAGAGAAATAAACTCCATCGTGCTTGGCGGGGTGAGAGACGGCGGGCCGCACGGAAATAGGTAAGGTTCTTGTGGTCGCACCAGATGGTTATCTTATGGGGTGCACCCAAAAGATAGTGTCGCCAGGCTTCAAGTCCACGGATAATCGCTAAGAGTTCTCGATCGTAGATCTCATAGTGTCGTTGAGTGTCGTCAAACTGTTTGGAAATGAAGCCACATGGATGGGGTTCGCCGTTCGAGTCGAGTTGTTTGAGAGTACCAGCCGATGCTACGCCAGAGGCGTCCGTTTCCAGGATGAATGGTCGAGTTTTGTCAGGCATCTGGAGAACGGGTTTCTCCAGAAATTTGCCTTTAAGCCGTTGGAATGCATTCTCGTGTACGTCGGACCATTCCCAGGTGGTTTTCTCCCTTTTTAGTACGTCCAATGGTGCCGCAATTTCTGCATAGTGGTCGATGAATTGGCGATAGAAATTGCAGAATCCTAGGAAGGAGTGAACTTGGGTTTTGTTCGTCGGTGTGGGCCATTGCGAGATACCAGCTAGTTTGACAGGGTCCATGGAAACTGAGTTTTCCGAAATGATAAGTCCAAGATATTCTACCTGTGTGGCTTCGAAAACACATTTCTCCGGTTTGAAGTATAAGTCGGCATCTTGTCCAATGGCGAGGACTTTGCGGGTGCGTTTGCGAAGTGTAGGGATGTCCGAGGCCATGATGAATATGTCGTCCATGTAGATGAGGACCCATCCTTCCAGCAGAACGGTTCGGAAGGTGTCATCCATGAATGCTTGAAAAGTCGCTGGTGAATTGCAAAGTCCAAAAAACATGACCATGGGTTCGAATAGACCACGATTTGTTTTGAATGCCGCTTTCCATTGGTCGCCGTCTTTGACCCGAATATTGTTGTATCCCCATCGTACATCGAGTTTGGTGAAATATTTTGCACCTTGGATTTTGTCCAATAGTTCGGATACGAGGGGAATTGGATAAGCATTTTTGACTGTTCCTTCGTTGAGTTTGCGATAGTCCTGACATCCACGCAATTTCCCGTCCTTTTTCCCGACGAAGAAGAAAGGAGAGGCCATGGGGGAAGAGGATTTGCGGATATACCCTTTCTTCAAGTTGTCGTCAAGGAAGTCATCCAAGGCCTTTTGTTCTGCGGGTGCCATAGGATAGACTTTACAGTCTTTGGGTTGGAAGTCGGGTTTTAGGACAATGGCGTGGTCGTAGGTCCGTGCAGGGGGAAAACGTTCTGATGCTTTCTGTTCGAAAACCTTCAGGAATTGGTGGTAGTGTTGCGGTACGACTTCCTCAAGGGGTTTCTGTTCTTTGGCAGCATTGGCACGCTGGGCAAGGTCCATGGCAGTGTTTACTTTTGCACGAATGTTGAGGGTGATTTTTGCAACAAAAGATCGCTCCTCGGGTGAGGCATAGGATTCGCATCGGGCAAAAGATAGGGAACGTGGATTTTGTTTAGGAATGTCCAGAGTGCGTTTCTCCCAGTCGATTTTGGGGTTGATGCGACGGAGCCAGGGAAGACCTAGGATAGCGGTTTCTCTGCCGAGGGAGGTGACAAGGAAGTAGACTGGGATGAGTTCTTCGCCGATTGTGATGAATCGCCAGGCAAAACGACTGATTTCTCCTTCCGAGTTAGGAGTTCCGTCAACATTGAGGACTTGAATGGGTCGGACGCAGAGGTTTGGTAGGAATTTGGTGTATGTCCACAAAGGTGGAGTCGAGGAATTGTCCTTCTGCGCCGGAGTCTATGAGGGCTGTGGTTTCGACGATTTCTTTTCTCGAGTGGATGCCAATGGGATTTTCATAGAATTGTGGGCATGTTCGGCTATGATTACAGGAGAAATCGAAATACTAGGCAGTGCAGACGTCGATGCTGGCTGCCTTCTTAAAAACCCTCGAGGTCCAAGTTGTCGAAGGCGGCTTTGCGTTCTTCTTCCGAGAGGCTAGCCAGAATGGCACGAATGCGAGTCGAAGGGGGTTCTTTAGCAGGTGTTGAGGATTCGGCATGCTGGGCAGGCGCTTCTGTGGCTGGGGTGCTGCGGATGCTGCGCCTCGGGGGATCAGCGATGAAACATGATCTTGTAGTTGCTACCAGCCCTAGTGGTTCGATTGTCAAAAGGCGAATCGTCGATTGTTGGGAGTGTCGAATTTCTGACGACATTCGCGTGCCAAATGTCCCTTCTTTCCGCAATAGAAGCAGAGTCCATCTGTCTTGCGACGATCTCTCTCCTCCTTAGAGACTCGTCCGATTTCCATGGCGTTAGGATCGGTTTGCTTCCCAGAAGTTGGCTCCCAGGCTGCGCCACTGGAGCTGCGTTGGAAGCCTTCAGGGTCAGTCTTCTTCGTCAGGTTGTTGCCTGGGCTGGTACCAAAGCCCCAGACCAACGCTTGTCGTGCGTGCTTGAGCTCAGCTTGTCGTCGTAAGTTCTGTTGGGCTTTGCTGGCTTCGGTGTACCATCCTTCGAGTGTAGTAGGCTCGCCTCGATTGTAGATCTTGTCTGCAATGCTGGATTTGAGACCTCGGCGGAAGTACTCGATGAGGGGTTCCTCTTGAGTGAACCCGGCTTGGAGGGCGAGACTCTTGAATGTAGCGATGAAGCCGTCAACATTGTCGTCCTGTTTGCAATTGGCGATTGCAAATGACGCATCCTGTTTGGCATTGACAGGGAGGAACTGGGCGTCGAAGGCTTTGGCGAAGTCTGCCCAGGTTCCGTATTCTGCCGTGTCCGTGTATGTCTTGTACTTATTGCTGGCGAAAGTAGCGGCTGAACCAGTCTTCATGAATGAAAGGACGAATGTGATTTTGTGCAGATCGGTCTTGTAGATGTCCTTGTTGCCTCGTAGATAGGCCTGGCAGGCATCCCAAAAGTATTGGGCATTGCTGCGCTTGCCATCGAAGTCAGGGGGCTTGGCGAATGCGATTTCTTTGGTGCTCATGGTGGGGCTTGGTGTGACGGTCGGTACTGTGGTCTGTGGTGGAGTATTTGGTCGAGTAGGAACGTGAGGTGGTGCAGTGGAATTGTCGTCAAGCGATGTTTGAGATAACGATCGAGTGATTACGTCAACAGGGTCGATATGCTGTGGTGGCGTTGGTATTTCGATAGGTCGGCTTGAGTGTTCGCGGGGTCGGACGTTTTGGAGGATTCCAAATTCGTGGTAACGGTATAAAAGTTCGGTGTGTGGATCGCCTCCTTCAAGAAATACTTTCCAGGCAATTCGTCCGTCCGATCTCCTTCTGAGGGTGAGTGGATAGGTTCCCGCAGTTGGGTAGGGTTGATCGGTGGGCCAGACCGCGTTAGCGGGGAGTTTGGGTAGGGTAGAAATTTTGTCTAGACGTTGATACGTCGACAATCAAAAGAGAGCTTGACCTAATGTTACGGAGTAACAGGGTCTTGCCTAATGGAGCGAGGAGCGTGACTGTGGACAGTGACGTGACGAGTGATGTGAGGCTTGACTGTGACAAGGCGACGATGACTATGGCAAGACTGTGAAGCACAGAGTGCAGGACTATGAAGAGCAAGGGCGATGAATAGCAAGACTATGCTAGCTACTGAACAAGGAGGTCAAGCTGGGGCTTAAGGTCCCAGCGATGTACCTATATATACTGTGAGACTGACTATGATGTCAGTGGAGCTATGGAGTCATGCGCAGCATGACATGAGGGGAGTGTGAGGGAAAGGCCCATAAGGGGCGTGTACAGTGGAGCGTGGAACGAGGCAGTGGAGCGTGGGGTGGGGAACGCCTAGGAGGGGTGCGTACAATGAGGAAGGGGTCAGGCCATGAACTAAGGGAAAGATAATGGAAAGGTGAAGGGCCTGACTAAGCAAGGAGGGAATGATGTAAGGGGGATCGTGAGGTAAGCAAGGTAAGTTCTAACAGTTCCGCGTTATTCCATACCATCCGCGATCCCAGCTCTAGGGCATAGCACGGGTCATGTTTACCCGCGGATCCCCACGGGTAGACCCGTGACAATACCCACGGGTTCGGGTCACCCCGTGCACGGGTGATCTGTTTCCCACGGGTCAGACACGGGTTCGGGTCTGATTTTTTGGTAATTTTTACATACCCGTGGGTACCCGCAGGTATTGAGGACCCTTATTCAAATAAGACATATGTGTATAGATTGGCATCATATCCAATGAGCAGCCTTTTTTTTGCTGAGTTGTACTGAATTGTTCTCCAAATAAAGTAGCAGTTTTGTTGTCGTATTTGGCAAGACATTGACAATTTCCTCTGCACCAGCGCATCCACAATGTCCGCACCCGTGTTGGCAACACCAAGTTCCGCGCCCTTCGTTTCGACCCGGGCAACTTCGCCTGGGGTTCGGAGCACGTCACTGAAAAGACGTGGATCATCGGTGTGGTGAGTGTCTTTCATGGAGAGAATTTCCGAACTGTAGATGCTGAGACGGTGTGCGATTTTCCCTTCCTCTCGCAAGGTCTATGATTTATCGAACGAAGAGCTCTTTCATTCCATTATCCAGATTGATGTGACCCCCTTTAGGCAGTGGTACGAGTTGCATCATAATGGAAGGAGTACTTCTCCGGCGGTTGCAAGTACTACCACAATGTATGTTTCGTATCCTTTCTTCTCTGCGTGCATCGTGCTCAATGTGTCCCAACAGACGGACACGAAAGAGTCGAAATGGGACATGCCCGACGAGCTTCTGCTCTTGCTCGAGAAGGTTGAAAAAGAGAACAAGCCGGTACAGCAAGCGTAAGTGCACCAACCCATCTCGATCGCCACATTAGCACCAATTCACGCATGATCGTCCCTAACTTCGTGCCCGGCCAGTTGGGTTCACAAGGTGCTTCTGTCCCGTTGGGTGGTGTAGACCCGTCCTTACCTCAGAGCCAGCAACCCCTCAATGGCGCCGCCCCCCAACCCGCTCGCCGTAGGTGCGCACACGGGCAGCATAGGTGGTCTGCCCTCGAACGTGCTCCCTGGACGTCCCAGCCTCCCGGACGACCCCTTCATCCCTCATAACGGCTTCGCGACCCTCAAAGAGGGCGAGAAAGCGTTCACACAGCTCCTATGCAGGGCGGGCATCGACACGTCATGGAAATGGGACCAGACAATTCGTGCAACCATCACTGACCCGCTGTATAAGGCGCTCAACACTCTTTCGGAGAAGAAAAAATGTTGGCAGAAGGTGCGTATTCCAGTATTTTTTTGAATCTGAGGAAATACGTGCTGATAAGGAGACTAGGAAAAAGAGCGCGAAGAGCGCGAGGCTTGACTTGCGAAAATCAGGCCTGCGATTCGAAACATGCTCAAGGGCAACCCGAATGTCTTCCACTACTCAACTTTCCAAAGCGCAGACCGTTTGTTCGCACAGCACCCGATCTGGCAGCAGGCCAAGATCGAGTCTGAACGCAAGATGATCTTTGAGGAGTACGTCGCGGAGCTCAAACAGCGCGAGGTGCAGGAGAGCCGCGCAGTGCGTGCGCGCAGCGTCGGCAAGGTTGTTGCGCTGTTCAAGGAGCTCAATGTCGACGTGCTCACGCGGTGGCGCACCGCATACTCTGCGCTGCGCGACTCGGACGCGTGGGCGACGGATCCGGAGCTGCAACGCCTCCCGTCGCTCGACGTCCTCCTCGCGTTCGAGGACTACGCGCGTGTGCAGGAGCGCGAGTTTGAGGATTGCATGCGTCGGGAGACAGTCGAGAAAGCGTGCCGCGATCGGAAGGGGCGAGGGGCGTTCAAGTCACTGCTGCGCGAGCTCGTCGACGTGGGCCGTATCCGGGCGAAGAGCAAGTGGAAGGACGTCTACCCGGACTTCGGGGACGACGAGCGATATCTTGGTCTGCTCGGTATTCCGGGCTCGAACCCGCTTGAACCCTTCTGGGACGTCGTTGATAGTCTCGATCAGAAACTTGACGCAAAGGTTACTGTCGTCGAGGAGGCGATCCGCAAGTCTAACGAGCAAGCCGAACAGTCGTTCGAGTTTGGTCCCAACACGACGGAGGAAGAGTTCTTTGCCGCGGTTGCCGCCGCTCAAATGCATCACGAGGACTCGCAAAGCCCTGACAAAGACGACCTTAATGTGATCTATGACTTTGTAAGACTTCGTAGTGTGTTTTGGGTTTCTATGATATTTACTCGCGTCTTTAGATGCACAGTGACCTTGTCAAGAGACTGGAGTCCGAAAGGCGGCGTGCGGAGCGGAAGCAACGACACATGCAAGATGACTTCCGCTACGCGTTGAAGAAGCTTTCAGACCCAATAGACGTCAACGCATCCTACGACAATGCCATCCCTCTCATGGAAAACCTTCCTGAGTACAAAGCACTCGAGGATGAAGGCCGACGTGCAGCTTTCAATAAATTTATCAAGAGACAGAAGGTGATTAATACGCGTTATGTGTAGGAAAGCTGGAAGGTACTCATTCTCAAATCTCAATCTTTCAGGAACACTTGCGCGAGTTATCAGAAGACGGCGGCTCAGGAATGATCGACTTCGGCGGGCCGGGCGGCAGCGCGGGGTTCGCGGGCTGCGTGACGCCGGGCCTGCCGACACCCCTGCCGTCAGCGGCTGCGGGAGGCGGAGGTGGGGACGTCGCAATGTGGGGCGCGTCGGTGAGCTTCGGGTAGGGCGAGCGCAAGGAGACGTCGGGGCTCATGAGCGCGTGAGAGGCGTCCTTTTTTCTTTTCTTTTCTTGCTTTCATTTTGCATGCCTATTATTCGGGGAGTCTTCGCTTGACTCGTCTCCGGGGATTGGAGTGTGAGGTTGAGAAGGTCCCCTCGCTGACTCATCTTGGTGCATTAGCTAGAGTTGTCCTCATCTCAGGCAACTGCCCGCCGCTCCGCAAGTCTGAGCTCGAGTACTACACCATGCTCTCAAAAACAACTGTGCACCACTAACATGCAGCTGCTCGCGGCCAACCCGACAATTAGTGCATCAGGCTCTGCGTCCGCACGGTGTTTTCAAGAGCCGCAGCGGGCTCGCAGCGTCCCTCGGCGCCGCCGTCGACTCGCTCTTGCGGGTATCCACAGCTATTGGTTTTCTACTCAATATTCTTGAAAAAATAAGTTGTAATTAAATTAAAACAAAATGTAAGGTGACCCGCAGGTCACTCGCTATACCCACTCCGACCCGGACCTGCCATACCCGGACCCGCAGGTATACTGACCTGCGGGTCCGGGGGTCATACACGGGTTCGGGTCTGGATTTTGAAAATCTCATACCCGTGCAAACGGGTCCGGGTCTACCCACGGATCGACCCGTGCTATGCCCTACCCAGCTCACAGTCCCGCTTACCCAACACGTCCAGCGAACAGACCGCGACCTCGACGAGCTCGCTAACACGCAGGACAACATTGCAGAGGACCAGCCTGACATTGCGGCGGACTGGACTGACGAGCATGACGAATAGACAGAAACCACATCCTTTGTAGTCCAAATTGTCTCATTAGTCTCACACAATACACTTCAATTATGCTTAAACTTGTTCAAAAATACCCGAGTCCCCCACCTCCTCATCTCAACCGCGTGGTTCGCGACCCTCAGCCGCGTCGACGACACCACAATGATCTAGCTCGCGATTGACTACGCAGGCCCCCCGTTCTCCACAACCTGGCTCTCGATCGTCATTGATCCCCGTGACCCATGAAGGAGCTTTATCAGTGCGCTCTTCCACCGCTATCCACAGATTATACCCCGCGTCAGTCCCCACCGGCTCCACCATACTCAGAACGAGCTCCGTCGCCTTTTCCTCGAGGAGGTCGGCCACAACTGCGCTCTCGCTGTGATCAGTTTCGACCGCGTTGACGATGTCGTCAAAGCTCTTTACCGTCGTCTCGGTATCGAAGACAACCCACGTGCCGTTCTCGGCGCTGAGTTTACCAACATTGCGACCTCAGAAATTTTCCGCCGCCTCCGCGTACTCGAGGAATATGCCAGCCTTTGCATCCCTGGTCCCACTATCCTCAGGATCTCCATACTCGACGACAACCACAACAAAGAAGATCACAATGACCCCCTCAACGATGATGACACCGACGTGGAAGCCACACCCGCTCCTACCCCTCCCCACAACCCCGCGCCTGCCAACAGCGACCACATTACCATTGACCTCGAATAATCACGCATCCTCATCTCACCCGCACGGTAGTGACCAAGGATGGTCACTATTTCAAAGTCATGGGGAGGTGTACCAGTGTACCACTGGCTACCTTCCGATATCGTCGCAGAATGGGATAGGATTGCGGTTGAGCACCGAGACAGACAAAGGATCGAGGACGAGTACAGACACGGATAGAGGATCAAGCACGATTGTGGACGCGGACGAAGGACCGAGGATCGACGCGGATGACACAGGGATGATGAGTTGAGTCGCGGAGACATCGCGGAGCACTCTTTGTTCAGTTACCTTACTGGGATTGTGCACGGACCGTAGACAGAAACAGGATTTGGTATTTAGTCGAGATAGAGGCATCTTTGTACGAGGTCTTCCCCTTCGCGATTGTCACACTGCGCCACACTGAATAGGATTAACACACACTTCTCATCTTCTCTCTTCTCGATCGCCCGTTCGCTCTTCTTGACTTCGCGATCAATGCTCCACGCTTTTCTCGACACCGATCTCGCTTCTGAACCTTACTCGACTTGGGGGTAGTGGCCACTGCTTCGCATGGCAGGTTACGATCCTGGTTGGTAGCCAGTTTGAGTCATTCCCATCATGGTTTATAGTAATCTGCTGATAGAGAAGCGAGTTCTGGTCCGATTGCAATGATAAAAAAATAAAAATAATCGTACAGTCCAGGGCAACACATTCCAGCATTTGACAGGGTTTTCAAATTTGAATTCTGAGCTGAGTACCAAACGGATGGGAGAGATAGATACACCATCTGGAAGGCCTGAAGTATACCTTTCCAAACGTCTCATCAGGCCAGAGAAGTACTATTAGCAACATAAGTGAAAACAATGCCCAGAGTTGGGATTGAACCAACAACCTCCCAGTTCTATACTGGTAGCTCTAACCATCGAGCTATCAGCCATTGGTATCATTGAGGAGTCTAGGGTTCATACCTAGTGCACACAATGTATGATATGAATCAATGATTGATAAGCAATGGATTATATTATCCAACTAGGGCATAGCACGGGTCGATCCGTGGGTAGACCCGGACCCGTTTGCACGGGTATGAGATTTTCAAAATCCAGACCCGAACCCGTGTATGACCCCCGGACCCGCAGGTCAGTATACCTGCGGGTCCGGGTATGGCAGGTCCGGGTCGGAGTGGGTATAGCGAGTGACCTGCGGGTCACCTTACATTTTGTTTTAATTTAATTACAACTTATTTTTTCAAGAATATTGAGTAGAAAACCAATAGCTGTGGATACCCGCAAGAGCGAGTCGACGGCGGCGCCGAGGGACGCTGCGAGCCCGCTGCGGCTCTTGAAAACACCGTGCGGACGCAGAGCCTGATGCACTAATTGTCGGGTTGGCCGCGAGCAGCTGCATGTTAGTGGTGCACAGTTGTTTTTGAGAGCATGGTGTAGTACTCGAGCTCAGACTTGCGGAGCGGCGGGCAGTTGCCTGAGATGAGGACAACTCTAGCTAATGCACCAAGATGAGTCAGCGAGGGGACCTTCTCAACCTCACACTCCAATCCCCGGAGACGAGTCAAGCGAAGACTCCCCGAATAATAGGCATGCAAAATGAAAGCAAGAAAAGAAAAGAAAAAAGGACGCCTCTCACGCGCTCATGAGCCCCGACGTCTCCTTGCGCTCGCCCTACCCGAAGCTCACCGACGCGCCCCACATTGCGACGTCCCCACCTCCGCCTCCCGCAGCCGCTGACGGCAGGGGTGTCGGCAGGCCCGGCGTCACGCAGCCCGCGAACCCCGCGCTGCCGCCCGGCCCGCCGAAGTCGATCATTCCTGAGCCGCCGTCTTCTGATAACTCGCGCAAGTGTTCCTGAAAGATTGAGATTTGAGAATGAGTACCTTCCAGCTTTCCTACACATAACGCGTATTAATCACCTTCTGTCTCTTGATAAATTTATTGAAAGCTGCACGTCGGCCTTCATCCTCGAGTGCTTTGTACTCAGGAAGGTTTTCCATGAGAGGGATGGCATTGTCGTAGGATGCGTTGACGTCTATTGGGTCTGAAAGCTTCTTCAACGCGTAGCGGAAGTCATCTTGCATGTGTCGTTGCTTCCGCTCCGCACGCCGCCTTTCGGACTCCAGTCTCTTGACAAGGTCACTGTGCATCTAAAGACGCGAGTAAATATCATAGAAACCCAAAACACACTACGAAGTCTTACAAAGTCATAGATCACATTAAGGTCGTCTTTGTCAGGGCTTTGCGAGTCCTCGTGATGCATTTGAGCGGCGGCAACCGCGGCAAAGAACTCTTCCTCCGTCGTGTTGGGACCAAACTCGAACGACTGTTCGGCTTGCTCGTTAGACTTGCGGATCGCCTCCTCGACGACAGTAACCTTTGCGTCAAGTTTCTGATCGAGACTATCAACGACGTCCCAGAAGGGTTCAAGCGGGTTCGAGCCCGGAATACCGAGCAGACCAAGATATCGCTCGTCGTCCCCGAAGTCCGGGTAGACGTCCTTCCACTTGCTCTTCGCCCGGATACGGCCCACGTCGACGAGCTCGCGCAGCAGTGACTTGAACGCCCCTCGCCCCTTCCGATCGCGGCACGCTTTCTCGACTGTCTCCCGACGCATGCAATCCTCAAACTCGCGCTCCTGCACACGCGCGTAGTCCTCGAACGCGAGGAGGACGTCGAGCGACGGGAGGCGTTGCAGCTCCGGATCCGTCGCCCACGCGTCCGAGTCGCGCAGCGCAGAGTATGCGGTGCGCCACCGCGTGAGCACGTCGACATTGAGCTCCTTGAACAGCGCAACAACCTTGCCGACGCTGCGCGCACGCACTGCGCGGCTCTCCTGCACCTCGCGCTGTTTGAGCTCCGCGACGTACTCCTCAAAGATCATCTTGCGTTCAGACTCGATCTTGGCCTGCTGCCAGATCGGGTGCTGTGCGAACAAACGGTCTGCGCTTTGGAAAGTTGAGTAGTGGAAGACATTCGGGTTGCCCTTGAGCATGTTTCGAATCGCAGGCCTGATTTTCGCAAGTCAAGCCTCGCGCTCTTCGCGCTCTTTTTCCTAGTCTCCTTATCAGCACGTATTTCCTCAGATTCAAAAAAATACTGGAATACGCACCTTCTGCCAACATTTTTTCTTCTCCGAAAGAGTGTTGAGCGCCTTATACAGCGGGTCAGTGATGGTTGCACGAATTGTCTGGTCCCATTTCCATGACGTGTCGATGCCCGCCCTGCGTAGGAGCTGTGTGAACGCTTTCTCGCCCTCTTTGAGGGTCGCGAAGCCGTTATGAGGGATGAAGGGGTCGTCCGGGAGGCTGGGACGTCCAGGGAGCACGTTCGAGGGCAGACCACCTATGCTGCCCGTGTGCGCACCTACGGCGAGCGGGTTGGGGGGCGGCGCCATTGAGGGGTTGCTGGCTCTGAGGTAAGGACGGGTCTACACCACCCAACGGGACAGAAGCACCTTGTGAACCCAACTGGCCGGGCACGAAGTTAGGGACGATCATGCGTGAATTGGTGCTAATGTGGCGATCGAGATGGGTTGGTGCACTTACGCTTGCTGTACCGGCTTGTTCTCTTTTTCAACCTTCTCGAGCAAGAGCAGAAGCTCGTCGGGCATGTCCCATTTCGACTCTTTCGTGTCCGTCTGTTGGGACACATTGAGCACGATGCACGCAGAGAAGAAAGGATACGAAACATACATTGTGGTAGTACTTGCAACCGCCGGAGAAGTACTCCTTCCATTATGATGCAACTCGTACCACTGCCTAAAGGGGGTCACATCAATCTGGATAATGGAATGAAAGAGCTCTTCGTTCGATAAATCATAGACCTTGCGAGAGGAAGGGAAAATCGCACACCGTCTCAGCATCTACAGTTCGGAAATTCTCTCCATGAAAGACACTCACCACACCGATGATCCACGTCTTTTCAGTGACGTGCTCCGAACCCCAGGCGAAGTTGCCCGGGTCGAAACGAAGGGCGCGGAACTTGGTGTTGCCAACACGGGTGCGGACATTGTGGATGCGCTGGTGCAGAGGAAATTGTCAATGTCTTGCCAAATACGACAACAAAACTGCTACTTTATTTGGAGAACAATTCAGTACAACTCAGCAAAAAAAAGGCTGCTCATTGGATATGATGCCAATCTATACACATATGTCTTATTTGAATAAGGGTCCTCAATACCTGCGGGTACCCACGGGTATGTAAAAATTACCAAAAAATCAGACCCGAACCCGTGTCTGACCCGTGGGAAACAGATCACCCGTGCACGGGGTGACCCGAACCCGTGGGTATTGTCACGGGTCTACCCGTGGGGATCCGCGGGTAAACATGACCCGTGCTATGCCCTATATCCAACAAGTACCAGCTTGGGTTTTTCGGAATTTGGTGCATACAGCCTGCAAAGTCTGCAGGCTGGATAGGTTCAGAACAAATCATCTCAGTGATTATTTTTCAGCCCCAGAACCCATATACTATGTTACATAATCGTGTAGGTATTGTGAGGCGCTTGAGAACACAAAAGAAATCATGTTTTTACGTGCAGTAGAAGAATTACTATGCTGAAAATACAAATGAGAATGGTGCTAAGCATGGGGGATTTTCCTAATTTGGTAACAAGTTTGAGTTTTGTAGTGGTTGTGGCACGGGCGCCGATACCAAAGTACACTCGCTTAACGCAAATTTTGTACACTTTTTGTATTGCCACCAGCTGGGACCAAATATATGCAAGCACAACAATAATGCCTACTTTACAAGACGATCTTTCACTTCGTTTCAGGATCGTAACACCATTGTCCGTCATGGACAGCCTGCGACCTCGCCCCACAGCATCACCGTCTCGACAGGATTGATTGAGAGGGAACGAGTCAGTGTCGTGTCGTCCCAGTGTTGAGTCCCTTGTTGGCCTTTCTCTCTTCTTGATCAAGACACTGTAGATTCCCCAAACCCTGTAGGCTGTCCTCGACTGTCTGCACTACTTGTCCGAAAGGATCTCGTAAAGCGCATGGTGCAATTAGCGAGCGGCTATAGCAAGCTGGAAAAATGCCGCACAATGCAAAAGAAACAGAGCAGAACAGAGCAGAACGGAGCGGGACAGTCATCATCATCGTCGGCAATGTTGAGCGCGACATGTTGCAGACTGCGTGGCGTGATCAGCGGTGTGGGAAACCCAGTGGCCGGCATGCTCCAGGCCTGAGCTGACTTAAGTCCCCGAGGGATTATCTGAGGTAGTATTGACGGTAGAGGCGATTGTTATGCAAAGTAACCTAACTAGCCAGGTGCCTCCTATGCAGGTACCCGCCTAACTAGGTAAGCTGGGGTGGGTGCCATAGGTGGCCCGATTTCGCTCGATTTCAAATTTTACAATGTGTGATCAATGGCACAATTTGATCGGATGTTGCTTGTTTTGCTGCAATAATTCAATAGAAACCCCACGATATGGCACAATCTGACTAGATAATACATTGAGTAAAAAAGAGCGCGCTCGAATAGTCCGATTTCCCTCTTTCTGTCTCAATCTCGCTTGAAAAAAATTGTAGTATTCTCATTTTATTTTGCGATATCGAGCCAAATCGTGCGGTCCGATTTGGTCCGTTTTCGCTCGATCTCGCACGAGTCACTTTCCACTGGGACTAGCGACTTGCCCGACCACCATCCAATGCCTTTTCTGTCCTTCCAATTGCAATCATTTAGCATCCCAGATGGCGACAAATCTAACTTTTCATAAAGGTCTTTCCACCTTGCAAAGGTCACACTTTGTACGCTTTTTACGTGACTAATTATGATGTATACAGGATCCGTGGAGTCTGCAGAGCGTGTCGAGCTCTTGAAGCAGAAGGGCGTCACAATCTGGCTTACAGGCCTCAGCGCAAGCGGGAAGGCATGTCATTCGTACCTCTTATTTGTATGCGGTAACTTGTGCTAATTCGAATACCAGTGCAGTCGACCATCGCATGCGCACTAGAGCAGCATCTCCTGCACCTTAAAAAGTTCGCATACAGACTCGACGGGGACAACGTTCGCTTTGGACTGAACAAGGACTTAGGGTTTGACGAGAAGTCGCGGAATGAGAATATCCGGCGGATAGGAGAGGTGCGCCCTGACGCTGTTCTTTCTTTCGTTTCCCGGGGACCTTTACTTCTTTTCCTGAAACATCGTCTAACGAATCTCCGCCACTCCCCCCCCCCCCCTTCCCCCATCGTCATAACTAGGTTGCAAAACTTTTCGCTGATGCGGCGTGCGTCTGCATCACCGCGTTCATCTCGCCTTACCGTGCGGACCGCGCTGTCGCGCGGGAGCTTCACGCAAAGAGCGGTATCGACTTCGTTGAGGTCTTCGTGGACGCACCACTGAGCGTTGTCGAGGCTCGCGATCCAAAGGGCCTGTACAAGAAGGCGCGTGCGGGGGAAATCAAAGGCATGCAGCGGTCTCGTCGGCCTGGCCTATTCGTAACAAGTCATTGACTTCGTCCCTACAGACTTCACGGGCATTTCTGCTCCCTACGAAGATCCCGAAAGCCCTGAGATTCATATCAAGACTGACAAGGCAAACCTCGATGAAAGCATACGCATCATTGTACAGTACCTTAATTCGAAGGGATACATTTAGTCTCATTTATGGCATTGCGATGGACCCTTCGCTTTTTGACCAGAAATTGTGTAAGCAGGAAAGAATAAAAGAGGACTGCAAGTATGCACGTATAGACTACAAGGTTGCATTATGTTACATCTGCAGCCAGCTGCTCATGAGGATGTATAGTAAACTCTGGTGTAAAATTGGCACCGCCGCTTTCATCGCTGCTATAATCACTCTCCGACACATCTTTTCGGTTTGTTTTACTCTTTTGCATGGTCGCCAGGAACTGCTCGAAAGTTCCCGGGGCACCGTCGTCATCTCTATCATCGTCGAACTGGATCGGCTCGTCCTCCAGCGGGCTGAGGTCAAGGTCGTCTAGCGCATTCTCCGTATCCTCGTCGTTCTCGTGCATTTGCTCCAAGTAGTACTCATCATCAGGAAAGGTTGAAGTAGAATCCTCCTCCATAATACTGATTGTGGAGGACGCCGTGCGTTCAAGAACGGCCGACAAGCCCGTCTCGACGATCCCGAGCCACTGCACGAGCTCGTCCACTGTGCGTGCGAGCTCGCCATGGGTCGCTTCACGGCTCACCATCAACGCGCCGAGGTCCAGCGGGCGGAGGGACGGGCCTGCGCCGAGCATCGATGCAATTGACGATGCGGAGGACACACTGTGCGAGCGCGTCGCGTGGGAGACGTACGTCGCGCTCGATGAGGACGTCGACGCTGATACATCTGTCGCCTGCGTCGCCTGACGCTCGGCAGGCGACGGCAGGTTGCCGGACCTTGCGTGTGCGTGACCCTGTGAGGCGTGCGACGGAGACGACGGCACCGGGACCGCGGGCGCGCGAGTTGTTGATAGCGACAGCGACGGCTGGCTACTCCCGTTAGTGTCGGTCGGAGTGATGCTCGAGCTGAGCGAGCTCGGTGCTGGGGCGAAGAAGCGGCGGTTGGCGGACGCAGAAGACGGGGAAGGAGGTAGTAGGTCGGCGATGCCGAGCCGCATTTCAGACGAGAGCGACGGGATCTTGAGCACGTCCTTCAGACCAGGGACGGGCGCAACCACCGTGTCAGCCTTATCCGGGCTGGCGGAAGCCACCGCTCGACTGTGGACGCCCTCCATGACGGCGACGCTCGCCTGACGCGTCACGCTTGGGCGGCGCGAGACCGCGAGAGCGGGGCTCGGCGCCGGGCTCTCTGATAGCGCGTTGGCGCTGTGTGCACGCGAGATGGATGGCGGGAGATCGAGTCCGCCACCTGCATCAGCATCGGCATCGGCAGCCGCAACCATTAAGGGTGGCGCCTCCCGTATGCCGAATGCTGCGGCATTGTCGAGCGAATGCGTCGTCTGGTGCGCGCCGGGGCTGCGGCTGCTCTCGCTGCTCGACGAGAAGCTCACCTGCGAGGGGGACGTGTCGCGGCGCGCGCGCGCGCGTCTGCTGCGCGTCGGGGAAGAGAGAATAGGGAGCGGGAGCGATGGTCCGGCGATGTTTGCTGTCGCCGCCACGATAGGCGGGAAGTGGAAGTCGTGCGGGAACGCGAGGTTACGGTGGCGCGCGGACGAGCCTGCCGAGTTCGACGACGCCGTTGATGCGGCTGCGCTGCTCTGGCTGCGCTTCCGGCCAAAAAAGTTGCGCGGCATGCTGGGCGACGGCGGCGCCGCAGTCTCGGGTGCAAATACATCGGACCCGGGAGTGTTTACCGATGCGCTGGCGCCGTCAAGCGTTCGCACTCTGGTCAGCGGTGCCCACACCGATGCCGATGCCGATGCCGTCGCGGATGTTCGCGGGAGGGATGGCGATATCGGGCACGCCACGCGACGTGCGCACTTCACGGTAATTCGCCGACGGACGGATCGTGCTTCCGCCGAACGGCGGCGAATTCGGCGGATCTGCGGCGGAGGCAGCCGAAGGCGGATCTACATGCAGCATCGCGGAAGGCATCGTCGCGTCATCGATCCCGCGGGCATATCCTTGGGCGTGGCCCAAGGGAAACAGACGCGTGCGCTCTCGATCCGGAGAAGGCGGGTGCGGTGGCAGCTCTTCCTCGTCGTCGATGGTGGGCGCCGGGGTGGAAAGTTTTGACTTGCTGGGCACAACCGCGCGCCTGGGCGGAAAGACGAAATTGGCTTGGCGTGCAGTCTCTTCCGCGGAGTGGTCGTCGCGTCGAGGCGCGCGCGTGCGACTCGGAAGCGGAGAGGTACTGGGAAGATGGGGTGCGTCAGTAGCGAGTGAAGGTGCAGGTAAAGGTGCGGGTGTGGGTGTGAGCGTTGGTGTGTTGCTCCTTGACCACGGATCGCGGTTTATATTTATGTTTTGAAGACGAAAGGGATCGCTAGGCGCGCTATTGCCACCATCGTCGGGGAAGAGCATGCGGAGAGAGTTGGGTACTCGCGCGTTTGTTGCGGGGTGGTATATGTCGTCGATCGCCGACTCGGGCTGAACCGCGGATGAGCGAGCACGGACGGTGTCGAACTCCCAAGACTCCTGACCGTCATCTGGCGGATACGGGCGCATATCTCTATTCAAGTATGAGCTTCAGATGGATAAATTATCCTTTTTCTTTTTTTTGCTCACTCTTCCTCTTCGTCTTCCCAAGGCAGGGGATCTGCAATGCTTGCACGTGTCCCACCGGCCTGCTGCCATGCCTCGTATTGGACGAGCAGCTCCTTGAGGACGGTCACATGTGTCTTCGCGGTCGCTTTTATCCACTTTGTCTTAGAGAGCTCTTCTGCAGGAGGGCGCTACAAGTTTTGTTTTAATTTAAATATGAGAGTCTAAGATTAATATATATGGATAAGAGTGCAAGACGGACCTCGACTGGGGACTCGCGGAGACAGGAGTGAACAAAGTCCCTGAGGTCCTTGCTGCCCTCTCCATCCCCGAGGCGGGGTGGCTTTGAGCGGGGAATGAGGTGAACGACTTTGATGCCGTCTAGATTTGAATGGGGCGGGCTACCGGTAACCATCTCGTAGATGGTGATGCCGAGACTCCAGATGTCAGCCTTTGTGTCGTAGGCAGGGACCGGCTGGGCTACTTCCGGGGCCATCCAATAAGGGGTGCCAACGAGTGTATTACGCTTGGAGTGCTGGGTGACGAGGAGAGCAGAGACGCCGAAGTCACAAAGTATGACCTTGCCTGTTGCAGTGATGAGGACGTTGGCAGCCTTGATGTCGCGATGGATGACGCCTGCCTTGTGGAGATAGGCGAGAGCGAGAAGGAGCTCGCGAGTGATGAGGACGATGTAGCGTTCCGCGACGTGTCCGGTAGCGCAGGCCTTCATGAGAGTACGAACGGAGCCACCGTGCGCATACTCCATAACAATCCAGACACGGGGCCCATCGAGGTAGCAGCCATAGTATTTAGTGATGTTAACGGCGTCGCGGAGGTGGGCGAGAAGGGCGACCTCGCGCTGGATGTCCTCGACATCGTCGTCTGCGGTGTCGAGGTTGATGATTTTGAGGGCGACGACGTTGCCCGTCGCGAGCTCGACGCCTCTATGTACGCTGCCATACGCACCTTTTCCTACGGTCTCGAGACGTTTGAAGAGCTGGTGCACGTCCGGCTGCGCGTTCATCGCGGACGGACAGACAGCAGGAGCGGAGAGCCGGGGGACGGTGCCGAAGTGCAGATGCAGCCTGTATATTATGTAATCAATGTACCAGAGAGGTACGCGATCACGTGATGCGTTCATCTTGAAGTGAGCCACAATAACAATGACATTCGGACTTGTGCTGTAACCGCGATGGCACCGAAAATACCGGCTGTGATTACTTGCAGCTCAGGGAGCATGCTCGACTACGAGCTCAACATCGTCGCCGATGGCCTCGGTCTCATCGAGTCTGAAGACAGCTGGGACAAAATCGCCCTCGCCCTCACCCGCTTCACCGCCCTCACCAATGGCTGCGCAGCCGACTTCCCCGCTGCTCTCGTTGCCGCCGCAAAGATGCACGCCCGGCCCATCGCCAACTCTCTCAATTCAGAGCGCTCTCGCCTCTCCGGTGCTTCGACGGACCTTCTCACCGCCCTCGCACTCAACCTCACCCGCCCCTTCGAACCTCTCATCCCCCTCTTCGTCCCGCCCCTCCTTGCCCTCGCGACCCGCTCTAACAAAATCTTCATCGCACGCGCGAGAAACTGTCTACAGACGATTGTCGAGCACGTCCAGTCTCCCGCCCTGCTTCCTTTCTTGCGCATGGCCGTCTCCGACAAGTCCACCTCCCTCCGCCTTGTCGCAACAGACCTTGTCGCCGCCTGTCTCAATTGCTACAACCCCCCGGACATCGAGAACCCCCACCGCGCAGAAGACATTGAGACTGTCGTCCGCTCTACCGCCTGTGACGCCAGCGCAGACGTCCGCAAGAGTAGCAGGAAAGTCTTCGAAGCGTACAAGATCCTCCTCCCTGCCAGAGTCGATACGTACGTTCACTCCACTTCATGTTTTCCTTCTTTACTTCGCTCTTTTTTTACTTATTACATACTGTTGTTACAGGTTTGTTGGACCTCTAACCCCAATAGCGAGAAAATATCTCGACATTAGGGCCAAGGTCAAAGCAGCCCCGACCAAGCCCCTCATCCTGTCTGCCTCTCTACCCGCCTCCGCGACTAACCAGATCGCTGCTGCCGCCCCAAATACAGCCCGCACGCGGCCAGGACACACCAAGAGCTCCAGCGCTTCCTCCCAAGTCGCAGTCGACCCTGGTCCGAGTCGGGCCCCGTCGCGCGCCTCTTCGCGGCAAGGCTATACTGCTTCCTCGTCCGTGCAAAACACCGCCGCGGTGAAGGCGCACCCGCCCGCCCCACTTCAGCGCGTCCCGTCGTCCTCCTCCACAGGGCCCGTGCGCCCGCCGCCAGGCTTCCTTTCACGCGAGAACAACACTGCGCGCGCCCCTTCGCGCCCCTTCTCCCGGCAACAGGCGTTCGACCCCTCCAAAAGCCAGCCCGTCCGGAGCGGAGGCGGTGCACAAAGGCCCACGCCCGCCCCTGTTCCTGTTCTCCCTGCGGCTCCTGCTCACCATATCGAAAGATCAAGGTCTGTCGAGCCAGGCGCAGTGCGTGCGCACGACAAGTCACGGTTTGACATCACGCGGAGCATACGGCCACAACCTCAACCGCAGCCTCAAGCTAACGACACCGCGAAAACGGCAAGCGGCCCACGCCGCGTGGCCAAAACTGTCCCCGTACCCATTTCCGCCCCTGCGCCCGTTCCTCAAGAAATAGAAAGGCGCGAGGAGGAAAAGCGCCCGCCGAGCGTCGCAGAGGGTCGCCGGAGGAAGGAAAAAGCAGCGCTTGCGGGCCCATCTGGGCAGACTACGTTTGCAAATGACGCAACGGAGAAAGAAAAGGAAAGAGAGAGCCGTAAGGCGCGCGAGCGCCAGGTATCGCGCTCCGACGCCAAAGCTGTCTCGGATGCGAAGGAGAAAGCGAAGATGGAGACGGCGGGAGTCAAGGCGCCGTCGAAAGGCGCATCAGGCGAGGCGACCGAAAAGGACAGTGCGAAGGAGAAAGACGTGAAGAAGGAGAGGCGCAGAGTGCGCGAGCGCGAGCGCCTAGACCCCGGGAAACCACGAAGTCACGAGGCGCCTCCGAAGCCTGATACGACAGAGGCCCATGCGCGTGCGCCATCCTCGTCGTCGTCTGCGCTGGCTTCAAGCACTTCGAGCCGCGCGCGTGCCCCGTCGGTCTCCAAGGAAGCTGCGTCCACGCAGTCATTCGCACCCTCTAGGTCTAAATCCAAGTCCAAGCTTGCGTCTCAGGCAGGGCCCCAGCCCGAACCAGGTATTATGTCTTCGTCGGTTGAGGCTCGGCTGCAGGATGCGCCGCTCGAGGTCGTCCCTATAGTTGTATCAAATGCACCGATGCCGCCTTCGGCTTTCCAGGAGGTAGATGTAGACATTGAGGCGAGACCTGCCACCCCGCCACTCAACCTTTCGGAGCTGGTGAAGACGAGCGACAACAAACCTGTCAAGGAGGCCGCCGTTGTCGCTGACCAGCCTCAACCGGTTGTAGTAGCAAAGTCCAAGTCCAAATCTAAGCCGAAGTCCAAATCTAAGTCCAAGTCCGCGGAGCAACCGGAACCTCAGCCTGAACCATGCGCTATGTCTTCATCGGTCGAGGCTCGGCGACAGAATGCGCTGCTCGAGACAGACGCCGCGGCTGCAATGAACGGGCAGACGTGCTCACCGACGCCGCCTTCGACTTGTTCGGAGGTTGATGCAGGTATGGAGGCAAGACCACCTACTCCGCCCTTTTCTCTTCCCGAGCCTGCGAAGAGGAACGACAACAAATTTGCCGAAGAGGTCGTCGTCGCCGCCAACCAGTTCAAGGCGGCCGCGGCGGCAAAGCCCAAGTCCAAGTCTAGGTCCAAATCCAAATCTAAGCCAGAGCCGGAGCCAACGCCCGAACCAAAGACACGGGGGAGACACGCGGTCAAGCCGCTCGTCATCCACAAACTCAACTCATCGACGCAGTCGCGCGGGTCGGTCGAAAGCCACGCGGGTGACTTAGACCCGAAACGCACTCCCGTTCCTCCTGATGCAGAATGCGAGCACGACATCCCGGCCTCGGCGTATCTGTCCCCTCGCTCTCCGGCGCTTACAATTCCCTCTTCCTCGCGCCGCTCGCCCGACCTTGATCATGCAGCAACAGTACCACTGCCTATCACGCCGCCGCTGCCAACGCCGCTCCGCGCCGGCGCGCATGACTTACATTTCCAGAGTCAGATGGCAGCAACGCCAATTTCGAAGCTGCTCGTGTCGATTCAGCGCGGATTCAACATGGACTTCAGTATGATTGGCGAGGAAGACGAGGATGAAGACGAAGGCGAGGCCAGGTATGCCGAAGAAGCGAGAAAAAAGGAGGCGCAGCTTGCGTCCGAGTACGACCACGACTACGATGAGAACGCGGATATTGCAGATATGGACATCGCTCCTCACGAAGGGATTCCGCGACCGGAGAATGGGGAGAAGGGCGAAGGCGAAGGCGATATGTCCTTGTTCAGTGAGGACGATATGGCCGGCATCGATTTCTTAAACCTCATGTCCCGGAAGGCGGTGCCGATAGCCATGACGGTCCATAAGGCGAGCTCGAGCATTGTGGACGAACGCGTGCCGTTCGCGCCTCGCGATAGGAATTGTGCTAGCATAGATGCTCAATGAGTAGGTTAATTTCTTTCTTCCTATTGAATTTCTTTCTTACCCGACCCCTTTCTTTCACTACAAGCATATCAGTGTTCTGGAGATGGTGGTTTCGGATCTTCATGTATATCTTTATGTGCAATATGATTTACGAGCGCTCTGACATGTAACATGCATGTTCTTATGACAGCTATAGATGGTGCATCTCTTCCGTTTCAATTAATCTTGTCTGGTACACCGAACGATGGTCGAATTCCGCTTTGATCGAGGCTCGCGCCCTGTCTCTTCGAATGCCATTCACTGCTGCAGTGTTGCCCCCTAACGATTACCAAATGCAGTCTCCGTATAGATCTATGCAAACCTTCACATTACCGTTACTGTAGACCAGGCAAAAAGAACAGGAGGCCACAAGCTTTTCACTCAAACCCCAAACTGAATCATATATGTACATTCTTCACATATATGTTTGCATGGAACAATCCAAATCTGGACCATTTAGTCTGCCGTGTTGCCATTTGTCGAAGAACGTGTCGAATCCTATCCAGTTGAAGATAGAACGAATTGTGGTGACTTCGGCACTATTCTACGTATTCCATCGACCCAGATGCCTCGTAAAGTATAGCATGCAACGTATACGTACCATTTCTACTTTATTCTTTCAAGTCCAGTTTTTCTTGCAAACGATTTGTCTGCTCCAGAATTCAAAAATAGGATGTACAAACGTACATTTATCGCTCGTACAGATCCGTAGCTGTAAATACCCTTTCTGTAAGGAGTTAACGAAGGAGTACATTCTCGCAATTAACCGAGTGTAAGACAGACACAACGTTCCACAACTCCTCTCCTAATTAGTGTTATCACTAGCATAACACAGTCGTATTCACCAATCTCAGCTTAAGAGAAAAGACAAGAGCGCAGTCGGGCTTCGGAGAGTATGGGTGATGATTGCGTTGTCTAAGTAATGGACGGTCGTATGAGACCGCGCTCCATTCAGCAATTCGAGTTACGAAATTTGATTGAGAAGAAGAATAACTAATGCAGTGTAAGGGAACCCAGATCGAAGCACAACCATACGAAGCTAATCGCGTAAGGACTGATCTCGAATTTCGTTTATGCGTGCCACACCCGCGTGATGAGTTCGCAGAGACCTTGTAATTTGAAGTTAGCATCAAACATGGTCAATTGCTACAGCAGAAAGGGGAAAATCGATGGGCAAGGAACGCACCGATATCATTGGTGTTGAACATGAATACACCATACGTAGCGCCAGCGGTCAGGGCGCGTATAGACCACTTCGCGATCGGACCGAGTACAGGGAATTTGCGAGGGTGCAAGTAGTCAATGCGAATTGACTCAAACTGGCCATGAAAAGAGAAGAAAGTTTAGCAAATAAGTATAAAGAAACAAAACGAAAATATAGACAACGCGTCGGGTCAAAAGCGGGAATAGTGGCACTCGTTGAAAGAGGTAAATGAGCGTAGCAGTACAGAAGGCGATGAAGGATAAATAGAACGTAAGAGTGGCAATACGTCGACGCACCCCGATATGACTGTGTATAACCAGGGACACGCCCAGCACCGCGTCGATGAGTGGGTACTGGCTGCCCGTCGTGACCGCAGCCACGGCCGTGATCGGCACGAGCGATGCAGATAGTATGCGCTCAAAGGCCCAGTGGTACGAGCCATGTGACTTAGACGATGGCGGGAACGGAGTAGGGTCGTTCACAGTTCCCTTGAGGACGGCTAGAGGTTCGCGGTATGCGGAGCAGCGAAGGTCAGTTCGGTGTAAGTCCCCGCCATCACACATAATAAACAAGATACATACGTCCACCGGGGACATATGGGTAGGACGTCGTTGACGTAGACCGTGCTATAACAAACACACAATTTCGATGAGTACGAGCCCGACATGCAATTCTAACGTTGACGAAGCAAACACACCTTGGAGTTGGCTAACAAGAGAACGCGCGACAGGACGACGGAGGCTCACCGAGGCACGGAGAAAAGAAGAGGCCGACAACGACATCGTAAAGAGCGGTGCTTGCGACGATCGTCGACGTCGTTGCGGTCGACGTTGAAGAGATGGACTTTCACGTTAAGAGCTCAGCTCAACGTCCGCTGTGTCCGTGCCCCGCTTCCGAGAGCACCCGATCCCGATTTGGAACGTATTCCCACGCACGATGGTGGCCAATGCCGGACTCCAAATTACCAACAAAGTTACGAATTACACATACTGCCGACTCGGACTCCCGGATACACTCAGTCTCCAAGCAACTAATTTCAAGTTCTGAACAACAGTGGAAGTATTCAACTCGCACACATCTGTCAAGATACTTCTGTTACAGACAAACTCTGCACGCATCCTGTCGAAGGCGACAATCTTGCGTGCCCCAATACGCAGGTGGAGAACAGACGTCAACCAATCTCAGTCGTTCTATCAACAGATCCGGAACAAATAACATGTCTCGTCAGGGAAGCTCGAAAGACGAGCAGGCGCGATGGGACAGGGTGTGTTACAGTAAAGCTCCTTATTCGGGGAAGCAGGGCTTGATTATCTGTGTTATTCAGCTTGCAGAATCAATGGAACACTTCCATAACTATTTCAAGGTTGAATGTACGCATAACTTAGAGCAATTCCTCATGATTAAAGCTATTTGTGTTTACCGCTAACTCCTCTTTCTCTCAGTCAAACGCGTATATGATGTACGAAAACAGCATACATGCAGGCTGATATAACGGCTTTAAACATAAATGTCTATATAGATCGCAGACGGTTCGTTTGCCAATCAGGGCATGTCACTTACAATGTTTCTGAGAGAAGCAGAGAGCCTCAAGAAACGTTTGTACCAGCTGCAGTATTTTGCTACTATTATATGTTCTCTTATCTTTTCCCCCCAAACAGACCTCGAAGCTCACCATACCATTGAGGAAGTTTGTAATGACTCGATGATACATCTATGGATTTAACAACTGTCGGCTAAATTATTTTAAACAGCGCTTTATCTTCCCCGTGCTAGCGAAGCGGATGCCTATGTTCTCGGACAATGAGCAGCACCTCAAGTCTCACGAGGCCATTCACGAGGGTGAATATGTGCTTCTGCCCTTTCTTGCCCCTTCTCTTTTTTCTCCCCTATCAAACTATAGACGCGACAACTATTCTTACTTACCTTCAATCGTGTCTACAGGCCTTGCCAGACTGAGTGACTTAACGAACGAGTTCAAATCGGACCCGAAGACTTACTCGCCCACGCGCATGCGTGAATGTCTCGACTCCTTCAGGCAAGTTTGTCTTTTTTTTAATCATCTCCTTCTCCTTCCCTCTGCCCTGTCCCCCTAAACCTTCGTTCCACCCTCCCCTCCTGATCAACGCCGGAGTGTCCGCCCAAATTCTTCTCTAGCCCATAGTCTCTGAAATATCTTAGATGGTAACTAATTAGATGGCCTTCCTCTCCTTCTTTCTTCTCTTAGATTTCTGTTTTTATTTGTTTTATGATCACTTTCGAGTATCATTGGCTGAAAGCATATCACTCCCGTCTTATTTTTTGCAGGGAAGTATTGATGCACCATCTCGACGAGGAAGTGCATGACCTCGGCGCGGAAAGCTTGAAGAAATATTGGACGCTTGCAGAGGTCGACCGCATCCTCATCTGACCAGCTGGCAGATTCTATTCGGCAGCCCTTCAATCACTTTTGCTACAACATTACCCGCGCACCGTCCGCATGCACCATTGGCTGGACGGCCTTACACTTGTGCTGAAGAACCAGTCAATTGTAATAGACTAGCTCGTGGGGCTACCGCAAGTTCAATTTGACCCGCACTTCTTCCACACATTCACCTCTTCGCGCGCTGCGGGATTGTGGATCATGACGCGCGATGGCAGTACGCTTAGCGTATTCAGACAAAACTGTAATGGCTTATCTAGCAGACCATTAAGAGTTGACCGGTGGGAATAAATTATGGTCTTTTTTTATTCCCTGCAACGACGCCGCCTTGCCCATTCTGGTTTTATCAGACTCCTTTTGTTGCGGAAGAATACTGGCTGAGTACAGCATATGAACATTATTGTCGGTATTGACTTTCGGGTGCATCCAATGCGGAATTGCGCATGGCTAAGTGTATGTCGACCTGCCACAGGACAGGCTTATCAAATCTAGAGCGGCTTTAAGACGATCTTGACAACGTCCGCAGTCAGCTCCTGACTGCGCATCTGTTCCACGAGCAGAACACAAACGGGAGTCTCTGGTCAAAAACAGACAGTAGCAGATCTTCATTCCATGGATCCATTCTATTGGTGAAAACAAAACAACAGCCCCCGTTGTCGATTACAATACGCATGCCAGGAACCGTATGGCTTCGAAGGGGGTGGGGGTTCCGAATATGCGCGGAAGTTGTATATGTTGAACATAACCGAACATTACCGATTCCGGTGGCATGGTACCTTTTAGCCTGCAAGAGGGTCGTATTCCGCAGCAGCGCTAGCACTCAAGTCAGGTACATACATACACACACCAGAGGATCGACATTCGATTGTCCGTCACTCGTCGCCGCTAGAAATCCGAGGCCCGCCCGCCAAAGCTCCAGTCGCCGTGTCGCACGGGCTCGCGTTTGGGTCCGTCAACCTCGCCCGTGATGGGGTTCGTGTCACCCTCGAACTCGGGCGTCGGGGTCCTACGCGCATCCGGGTGTAGCTCGTCGCCTTTCAAGACGCGTGTAGATTCTTCTGTGATCGTGCTCGACGCGGCCGCTGGGGTTGCGGCGGCACGCACGAGCTCTTCGAATTCACGCTGCTCCTTGGGTGGAAGCGGCGGCGGCGCAGGACGGTTCAAGGAAACATGACGAATGCGCTGTAGTGACGAGTGCGAAATACGGTTCAGCGGAAAAGTTCTGGCGGCCGACAGCATCGTAGTGGTCAATGGCGAAAAGCTGATGTGACGGTGTGACGACGAGAGCGTATTTTTAGGTATTGTGGGACTTATTGTAGGTTTACTGCTTAGAAACACATCTTACACCGTCTCTATGTCGTCTCTTTCCTGTACATGTATCTATCTCCATTGATCTGATGCTTTGCAATCTTCTGGCTTGGCGTCTGCCAGGCATGAAAAACCTGAAGAAAAATGTCCTAAAAAATAAGCTGTGTGCTGCTGCGGTGCCGGCATCGGCCATGGCTATTTATTAAACGGGTGCGCCGCTTGGCGGTGCCGGCTCGGAAGCAGCGTTGAGATCGGGCGGACGTCCTTTTATCTAGGAATCGCTGAGAATGGAAATATCCTGCTTCGTCGTCCGCAGCACATGAAAACTCAATTTATAGGCGACCTAGAGTCTGGCTTGGTCACTTTTGTTTCCCCTCCTTTTCATATCCCGCGTCCCTCGGCACTCTACTCGCTGTTGTAGTACTTTACACTCTCCTTGGTTTCCCTTCTATGTCGAGCCCGGTCCTTGCCATCAAACTCGACGAATTTAAGCCAGAGCAGTCTCCAGGGCCCTCATCTCCCGTGTCTGCAACCCAGGCTAGAAAACCCGATCGTGCATGTGACTTTTGTCGGAAGCGAAAGACACGCTGTGACGGCGCGCCAAACTCGAAGTGCACCAATTGCAAGCGCAATCAGTGCCCATGCACCTACCAGTGAGTCTAATTGCCGAGATCTGCGCCAAACACAGATACCCCGACTTGTGCATGGACTCACGTGTTCCCAACTAGAGAGGGCTCTCGACCGCGAGGACCACCCAAGGCGTAAGTGAAATTTCTGCTATAATGGTTGTTAGGCTCTCTTTCTAAATATAAATACATATCAGATACGTAACTGCTCTAGAGGACAGAATAGAGCGGTTTGAGCGACTCTTTAAAAGAGTGTGTAAAACTTGTTCAGAAGCAACTATGTTCGCTCATCATGAGTGTCATCTTCTACAGCTCCGTCCAGAGGCCAACTTTATAGACGTGCTTGGTCCACCGATACCTCGAGGAGCATGGAAGAGTAATCAAGACAGTGCTCCCGATCTATCTACTTTCGCATTCAAGAGTACAGAAGATGCCTTGAGCTCCCGTAGGTCCTCCATAAGCCAAACAACGAGCTTGCCGTCAGGCTCGTCGTTTATCGGGGGATCAAGCGGCTCACGAGACCGTCAGAGCCGGTCCTCCGCCGAGGATGATGATTCCTGCTCCTCGGAAAGGGAGTTCGACTTCGCGGACTTTCCAGGACGGCGCTTGCCCGTTCGCGGAGCGTCGCACCCTCCTGGGTCTCCCGGGGAAGATTTCCTCATGCAAGAGTACCTTAACGTAAATGTTGAGAAGAGCTTCCGCTTCCACGGTAAATCCTCCCCTTTCCCGCTTGTCCAGGCGACACGACGCTTTATGCGCTCCTCGAAGGGGAAAGAGGATGGCTTCCACGACATGAGCACAGGCAGCGGAGTCTCCTGGTCCGACGCTGGCCGGGTTGGAATAGGCAATATTCCAAAACGGCGACGAGACATGTTCTGGACGCTGTCACCGGTAGACTATTCTCTGCTCAGTTTCCGTGCCTTTTTTGTTGCTGATTTCACAACGTTTTTTAAACAGTGGGAAGAAGCCTGGGAGCACAAGCGCTCGCTGCTTACCTTCTCTTCCTCTCATCCTCCTTTTTCACATGAGCAGCCTGAATTCAACCCTGTGCACGACTTTCCGCCCTCTGACCTCACCCTCCCGCTTCTCTCGCTTTATTTTCACCATACGAACGCGATATTTCCGCTGCTACATGCACCGACGTTCTATGCGCAATTTCGCGATGGGCTGCATCTGCGTGACATGCAATTTGCGGGTGTTGTGTGGGCGCTGCTCGCGATCGGCGCGCGCTGGAGTCAGGACCGCCGTGTCCTCTGGGATGGATGGGGTGCTGAGGCTCGCAAAGAACCGCCAGAGTGTGAGACGTCAGATGAAAAGGACGTTGAATGGGCCAGCGCGGGATGGCGGTTCTTCTTACGGAGTTTGGGTGCGTGCGTCCCTTCGTTTAAACACCTCCGCACGATCTGATCAGCCCTTCTCTGCAAAGACGGATCTTCTTTTCCTGTGACTTCGCTGAACGCGCCCTCGTTGTTCGAGCTGCAATTTTGCTGTGTACGATATATTTGTTACTTTTCATTTACTCGCTTCTGACAGTGTCACTTTTCTCTCTGTAGCTCGGGGCTATGTTTCTTCGTGGTTCGTCGGTCCATACTGCGGGATGGGTTGTCAACGGCACCGGGCTGCGTAAGGCTATGGATGTTGGTGCACATCGCAATAAAGTGTATAGCCCTAATCCAAGCGTTGAGAACGAGCTCTGGAAGAGAGCGTTCTGGTTGGTCCTTATAAAATATTAAATAAGTTTGCACAGATACATTTTCTTATTCACAGGATGCTTGTATTGTTTGACCGGATAGGGAGCGCGGGTCTTGGCCGACCGTGCTGTGTCCGAGAGGAAGAGTAAGCCCTCCCATTCCCGCACTGTTTATTATTCACAACAAAATCAACTTGCAGCTTTGATCTCGATTTTCCACTAGAAGTGGACGATGAATACTGGATACCGACAGACCCCACCCAGCCAGCATTCAAACAACCAGCTGGGAAGCCATCCTTTGTCTCGTGCCTCGTCTGCGTGTTGAAGCTGACACAAATAATGGCGCATGCGTTAAGAACCATTGTAGGTTCCCATGCTTGTCTCATATCCACATGTTACTCACTTAGTTACAGTACTGCATCGATAAATCTAAGGTTCTTCTGGGGCTCGTCAGTGACGACTGGCAAGCGCAGATTGTCAGCCAATTAAATACAGCTCTAGATGAATGGGTCGAGACCGTCCCAGAGCATCGTGAGTACGTCACCAATTCTACTTTCCATTCTCCCGCCTGACGGGACGCAGTGCGATGGTCTCCGAGCATCAAGGACGATTTGTTTGCTAATCAGTCCGCGACGATCTACGCCACGTACTACCTTACGCTCATCCTCATATATCGGCCGTTCAGCCACGCGTCCGCCTTTCTCCCGCAGAAGGACGCGCCTGCGCGACCTGCGGCACCCAGTACGTTCCCCTTCCCTGCGGACTCGATCTGCACGAACGCAGCACACTCCGCGATCCGTATCATCGACATACAGGCGCGCCGCGGATTCTCGAACATCCCGAACATGGTCAGCGTTGCGCAGTTGTGCGCAGTCACTCAGCTCATGAGTCTGCACTCGGAAAAAGCCGTGCGTAGTGACGAGGCAGTGACATCTGAAGCGCAAGCCGCGAGGGTCCGCGAGCGCGAGCGCATCACTCAGGACATTGCGAAGTGCATTCAGTGTCTTGAGCTTGTGGAGTCGCGTTGGATCATGGCCAGGAGATTCTTGTAAGCCATTATATATACATTGCATGATTTTCGCATTCAGAATTCTTATCTATCTGTTCAGGTCGAGCTTTCGCGCTTCTCTCCCAGATCCCGATTGTGATTTAGATTCCGAAACGGATCCGTATGCTTCGCGTCAGCAGATGGATTACGAACCCTTCCCGGAACCGCCGTCGGCTCAAGAGGCCTTAACTGACCGCGCGAACTGGCGCTGGTTTCAAGTAAACCCGTCATTCGCGCAACAGCGCATCAGCAAGCGCCAGCAGGGGGACACCATCAGGCATCATATCCCGCAAGTCGTCCTGAGCTCTCATCTGGCCCCACAGCCACAGCCAATCGCTCTAAATACGCCGGCGGTGCATGCCAGTCCTTACGTGGGCCACAATGATATCGTGCGGCGTCTCTCGGTCACGAGTAGACCGGGGAATATGCTGCCACCCGTCGTGCCCGACCAGCCGATCTCGTCGACTAGCCGCGCGGTGCGTGCGTCGGCGTCCGGCCAGTTCCTCTCCGTCGCAACTCCGCAGAGCGCTGCCCGCGATGACTTCGGCGTCGGAGGCAGGAGAGGTTCCGCTCCAGCAATGAGCGTACCCCAGCACCCATACGCGACCCTGCATCAAACGCCGCCACAGGCATACAACAGCAGGTAGGCCGATCATTTGACAATGTGCAACAGCGAAAGCCCGCGGACTAATAGTATTTCCGGGTTTCGTCTTGTGCAGAGTAGCCGACGAGGCCGCGCACCAATCTGCAGGCAAGCTCCGGAACACCGATTATTCAAGCGATGGGTATCACTCGATGACCTGAGTTGCCACCATTCAGTGCCGAAAGATCAGTGTTCTGTGATGCCTATGGTACGCCTGACTCGTGCACGCGAGACGGTTTAGTGGTCTTGAGGCTTCTCATCATGCGAACTAGCGAAGGCGTCGGGTGATTGACGGTCTGTTGCATACGGGCCGTACAGTTCGATCGCTGTCTATCAGACGTTAGTTGGGCCATACAATGAGGCGATCAAACGAGCAATCACTCGAAATCCGTAATTGCTTATTTCGAATGTTCCAACCGATTTAGCGAGCGAGAACCCTGGTTCAATATTTTTTATTACATTCAATGTACCCCTACAGGGCAGCGTCAGCACAACATTGTAACAAAATGTGCATGTACAGGTAGTCAAAAAGTGTTCTGACCCCCCCAAAAGGAAGGCAGTTCCCATCCGCGTCGCTCACGCAGAAAAGTCAGAAAATGATTTGTAACTGCGCAGACCTTTGTCTTAGATACATACGATAGAATACAATATGTACATGTACTAAATACTGTTTTTGAACGCGCTGAGTTGGCAGCGTGGCACAGTTAGTGGAGTGATGGCGCGACGAAGCCGTGTCGTGCGCTACGCAGGTAGGAACCGCCCTTTTTCGTGGAGATAGGGGGAGGAGAACATTTTTCTGACCCACTGCGCAATGAAACAGGATGGTTGGACATGCGACGCGTGAAGTTGACTGAAACGTTTCAGCCGGTACGGGGAAAGGAGACAGAAGGAAACATAGTTATGTAAGCCGGCGGAGGCGGTGAGAGGAAGGGTTTCCTTTTCTGGAGTAATTTGGGACTGTTTTTGTGATGGAAAACAAGCTAACCGCCGGAGTTCGCTTAGCTCTCTATATCTTTCTCCTCTTCCTCCTCCTCCGTTGTCGTCGTCCTCGTCTTCTTCGTCGTCGCCAACAGCGCGCAACGCTCACTCACTGTCATACCTGACAGCCCTGAACGTCCGGCATCCTCCTGTTAATCCCGAGTCAATCCTATCGCCGCTCTTTCCCACCGTGTCCTCCTTTTCTTCACTATTCTACCAACCACTCTTCTTCTGTAAAAATGGGTTGCGCTCAGTCCACCGCGATCGATGAGGAGGCCAAGGCCCGTGCGTAACTTCTCTTCTTTGCCCTTTGCCTGTGAGAGAAGCGTGCTAATGCCACTCTACTTTCTATCAGGCAATGACGAGATCGAGAACCAGCTGAAGCGCGACAAAATGCTGGCCAAGAATGAAATTAAGATGTTGTTGCTCGGCGCTGGAGAGTCGGGCAAGGTGCGCCTTTGCTTTTATTCTGTTTCCTGTCTTGTAATCTTACTCTTTGCAAATGATAACAGTCGACAGTGCTGAAGCAGATGAAGCTCATCCACCATGGCGGATACAACGAATCGGAGCGGGATTCGTACAAGGAAATTATTTTCTCCAACACGATTCAGTCCATGCGGTGAGTAGGCATTCTTCACACGCAGCCTCGGTAGCCGAGATGCATTATCGAGGTCAGCTGTTACTGCCCCTTAAGCATCTAAGACAAAGGGCATTCCTTCTTTGGCTTTTCTTCTATAAGCGCGTTTTTCTTCAACTCGATATTAACTATCTAACTGTGTAGTGCTATCCTCGAGGCATTACCCCAACTCGACCTTCAACTTGCTCCCCAGAATGATGCGCGTCGCAGTATCGTCCTCTCCCTCCCTGGCCAAATTGAGACTAGTGCGTTACCACGCGACGTCGCCGATGCTATCCGAGGTCTCTGGAGAGACGCGGGCGTGAAGGAGGCCGTACGGAGAAGCCGAGAATTCCAGCTCAATGACTCGGCTGTCTAGTGAGTGTATTTGACCGCCTTGCGGGCGCCGGATCTTAATGCATCTACGCTCGCCAGCTACTTCAACCAGATCGATCGCATGTCAGACTCGCAATATTTGCCGACTGATCAGGACATCTTGCGCTCGCGTGTCAAGACGACTGGTATCACCGAGACGATGTTCCGGGTGGGGGAGCTGACATACAGGCTGTTCGACGTTGGTGGTCAGCGGAGTGAACGCAAAAAGTGGATCCATTGCTTCGAGAACGTCACCGCCCTCGTCTTCCTGGTTTCCTTGAGCGAATACGACCAAATGCTGTACGAAGATGAGAGCGTGGTACGTGTCTCGCGTGACATAATTTGAAATCGCTGTGCATGTTCTAACCTTCTCTGTCCAGAACCGTATGCAAGAAGCGCTCACTCTATTTGACTCCATTTGCAATTCGCGCTGGTTCGTCAAGACGTCGATTGTGAGCATATATCGCATCATGATCGATATTGTCGAAGGATACCGTATCTCAACGTATAAATGCAGATTCTGTTTTTGAACAAGATCGATCTGTTCTCAGAGAAGTTGCCACATTCCCCTCTCGGCGACTATTTCCCTGATTACGCGGGTGGCGACGACTACGACTCTGCTTGCGAATATCTCCTGCATCGTTTCGTGTCCCTGAATCAGAATGCTGCGACGAAGCAGATCTATGCTCACTACACCTGTGCAACGGATACCCAACAAATCAAGTGTAAGTGCTATCTCTAGACGGTTGATGCGACCTCATTTTTCTTACTTTAACCTATAGTCGTCTTGAGCGCTATCCAGGATATCCTTCTCCAACTCCATTTACGAGAATGTGGCCTTCTATAAATCCTCGCTCGGACCTGCCTATACATTACGCGGCTACAGGTTTTTGTCTCTGAGTATTGCATGTCCGGTGCTTGTCCGTCCTTGGGATTTTCTCGAGTGTAGGGGACGCGTGCCCGCCAGCTGTTGAGAATGGAACGATCTATCATCTTTTTTGTATTATGTCTCGTGCGGTGGAACCTTTCTCTGTGATTATGTTTCTTTAACTCATTCCCCTCCACATTTTTTTTACATTTTCGCCTTGCATTTCGTCGGTTTTTTTCCCTTTTTTTCTCGGCTCGGCGTTTGTCACATAACTCCTATAATTTGATTCTCTTAATTGCACATGTGCTCGCAGCTCGCTTCGAGGAGAGGCCGACCGGACGACACCAGCGTGCACACATTTCGTTCTCTGACTTTTCTATTCCCATATTTATTCCTTTTACTCTTCTGCTAGAGTGGGCCGTAGCAATAGTAGGCTATCGTCGGAAGTCTACACGTTCGCGCTTTGTAATTCGCAAGATACATTGCATATTCACTAAGTATCACACGTAGGACTACCTATTTAAAATTCGTCATCTTCATGTGTCCTGTCCTGTCAGACCAGATTTACAGATACGTTTGGCAGTGAAACAATTTGCAACGTATGCCCCGACCGGCTAGCAAATTTCAATCAAATGGCAACCTGCTTTATGACACTGGTCTTTAATTATTGTAGGCTGATTCCCCTTTTCGACGCTACCTCCGAAAGCATGCGCGTTTCAGGTATTTCGGTTTGCGCTTCTGCCATTTAATTATAAGACTCGGAAGTGCCGACGCCGGTGGCGCTGATTGCGATGCCAATACATTCGTGACTGCAGTGGACGGAAGGGCCGGAAAGGAAGTAAAACCAAGATCGAATTTCACCATTAACTTATAGCACAACACAGATATTAAAAAATCTAATGAAACACATTTGGTACTTGATATCTTCTATAGTCACCTTCAGCCCACTTTCGAGAACTGCTCCTTCGCGAGGTCTAGTGCCTCCTGGACCTTTTCCGTGTTCGTGCCGACGCCCTGTGCGCCATCCTCTTTACCACCGGACTATAAGGATACCCACTTTAGTCAATACGCCGGATAGAGCAGTAACCAGGGATAGCTCACCTTGCCGCCAAGCACGTCGGAGATACTCGTCGCCCAGGTGCGCGCATTGAAGCTCTGCGAACGGAAGGTTTCCGGGACGTGGTTCGCATGGACGACCTTGTTCCCCTCCGAGTCAACGCTGAAGACATATGCGGCTTTCTTAAGCTTCTTCGCCTGATTTAACACTGCTTGTACAATCTACAAATATAGATTTAATAAAGAACAAGGGAGAGCAGCTTCAAGGAGAAAGAAGCACGTACCTTGGCGTTCCCATCTGCTTCCAGAAGCGCGAAGTACGCGTTTGCATTTGGGTTCTCCTTGAAGTACTCATTGAGCTTCTCAAGTTCCTGAGAGAAGGTGGGATTCAGCTCGCTATATCGAGAGAAAACTAAATTAAATGCGACTCACGGCCTTCTGAGCTGCCTGCTCGCGCTCCTTTGTTTGTTTATCGAAAGCCTTTCGAATCACAGCCAAACGGTCACGAAGCTCGTTTTTCTTAATGACCGAAATATCGGCCTGGCCAAGTTCCTAAAGGTAATTGTTCAGAAACAAATTTAAGAAAAAGACCAAACATGAACATACAATAGAGAAAGTCTTCAACATCGCATCCTTCTCCTTCCCGGCGGTCTTTTCAATTTGATCCAGAGTCGCAGCGAAAGTCTTTGCTTGCCTGGTCACATCCGCAGCTTCATGGCCTGTGACAGCAATAATGCGACGGATGCCCTTTGC
Organism: Phellopilus nigrolimitatus; assembly: GCA_021029095.1. Classification (NCBI taxonomy): domain Eukaryota; kingdom Fungi; phylum Basidiomycota; class Agaricomycetes; order Hymenochaetales; family Hymenochaetaceae; genus Phellopilus; species Phellopilus nigrolimitatus. The sequence continues at coordinate 93,516 of JAJOHG010000065.1, forward strand.
AATGCCTGACTCTTCAACAATGACGAAGCCCTTGATTTCACCGGTCCTGGTAACATGGCTACATTACTTGATCAGATGCTGCCCTTCTCAATTAACAAAAGGGGTGGTCGGCACTCACGTCCCTCCGCAGAACTCAACGCTCGTCTTTCGCCATTTGGGATTCTCGATGTCCTGCGCGATCTCATTAACATCGTATTCGAGCGTGACGACGCGCACAGGGTCAGGGTATGCCTCGCCAAAGACTGCGCGGAGGCCTGGAATCTTGTAGCCGGACTTTAGCTCGAGCTCCTTGCTGAACACCTTGACATCGCGCTGAATCCAGTCGATGCTGAGCTTCTCGATGTCCGACAACTCCTCGGATGTTATCTGGGTTTTATGCGAGAAATCGAAGCGGAGCTTCGTCGGCGCGACGAGCGAGCCTTTCTGATCAATATGATCGCCCAAAATCTCGCGCAATGAGTAGTTAAGGATGTGAGTAGCTGTGTGATTGTTTCGTAGGGGCCATCTCCGGAGCTAGTACACAATGGCGTTAGAAGAAATGCACTAATATGTAAGTGAGAAAAACCGACCTCGTCATAAGTAGCAACGACTTCATCACCGACAGACAACTGTCCATACTTGAGGTTGCCGATATGGAGCACATACCCACTGAAAGACTGCACGTTGGTGACCTCGAATTCTGCAGCACCGTCGATAGTGATACTCCCCGTGTCGTTCTCCTGACCACCGGACTCAGCGTAGAAGCTTGTTCGGTCGAGTACCACGCCGAATGTTTTGTCCTCCGAAATAGCACCAGTCTCATTTAAGAAAGACTTGTCATGGTAGATCGCCTTCACGGTCGCATTGACATTGCCGGTTGCTGAAGACAATTAACTGTTGAGTGTGTCTGATACAAAAACATCGCAAACACACACAGAACTTGGCAGAGTCATCTGTCTTCGGCACATTCTCATCCTTGTCCAGCGCAGCGATGTCGTGTACGTCGAGCTTGATAACATCCTTCTCGCCCTTCTTCGCGCCGCCTTTGCTTGCCTCCTTGCTTTCTGCTTGCGCCACCTCAAATTCCTCATTGTTTATCCCGAGGTTCAGCTCCTCCGCCATCAGCAGTGTCAAGTCGACGGGGAAACCAAAAGTATCGTAGAGTCGCCAAACATCCCGCCCGTTCAGGACCTTTGTCTGCGTTTGGAGAGCCTTCGCAGCGTATTGCTCAAAAAGCTTCTCGCCACGGTCGAGGGTCCGTGCGAATGATTCCTCTTCCTCATCAAGGATCTCTTTAATGTCATCCGTTCGCTTGTTGAGCTCCGGGAAGATACCATTCTGAAGGGAAACTTTGAGTTTCATAGAAAAGACAGCGAGTATGAAGCATACCAGCTGTTCTACAACTGTCGGCACCAGGGACGAGAAGAACGAACCAATCTGCACGCCGAGCTTTTTCCTTGCATAGCGCGCGCCGCGTCGCAGGATGCGCCTTAGCACGTACCCGCGCCCGACGTTATTTGGCACGCCGCCGTCCGCGAGCGCGAACGTGAGCGTACGCACATGGTCCGCGACGACGCGGTACGCCATGTCCACGCCGTCTTTGTCTTCCTCGCCGAACAAGCCCGCGTACGGGCGCGCGCCGGTGAGCTCCTGGATGCGCGCAAAAAGCGGCGAGAAGATGTCCGTGTCGTAGTTCGAGCTGCGGTCCTGGATGATGGAGACGAGCCGCTCGAAACCCATGCCCGTGTCGACATGTTGTGCAGGAAGCGTGCGCAGTGACCCGTCCGACTCGCGGTTGAACTGGATGAAGACATTGTTCCAGATCTCGAGCACGTTCGGGTCGTCCTGGTTGACGAGATGTGCTGCGTTACGCCCACCAATGCGGTCATAATGGATTTCACTGGTGTTCTTGTCAGAGATTTTCAAAAGGGGAGGGCACAAGCTCGGTTTTACCTGCAAGGTCCGCAAGGGCCGGTAGCACCCATTTCTAACTCACCAACTTAATTATTGATGTTGCACTAGAAAACGAAATCTTACCCCAAAAATTGTCTTTCGCATTTCCAGTTAAGATGTGATCATCCGAAACACCCTGTGCCTTCCAGAACTCTCGTGCTTCATCATCCGATTCAAGGCCGTTTTCCGGATCGCCTTCGAAGTATGTGACATATAACCTATCCTTCGAAAGCCCATAAACTTCAGTCAAGAGCTGCCACGAAAAAGCAATGGCGTCTTTCTAATGACAATTTGATGTTTAGAATGTGCATATGACGAATGAAAAGAAAACTGACCTTGAAATAATCGCCAAAGGACCAATTGCCCAACATCTCAAAGAACGTATGGTGGTACGAGTCTTTGCCGACATCGTCCAAATCTTGATGTTCGTACAAAGTTGCTCAGAACTTCCTTATGAACCGGGAGCGTGTAATGCCTACCGTTATGCTTTCCTCCGGCTCTGATACACTTTTGAGTGTTGACAGCGCGTTTTAGCTTGGACATATCCGAATTTGGGTCCACCGTGCCCAGAAAAATGGTCTTGAACTGAAGAAGATAAAGCTGAGAGATACTAGCGGCAGTTTCGCAGAATCTGCTCACCTGGTTCATGCCAGCATTGGCAAAGAGTAAAGTGGGATCCTCATAGGGAATGGTCGAGGATGACGGTACATATGTATGGCCACGCTCCTTGAAGTAGTCAAGGAACGACTGACGGACTTTGTGAGATGTCCAATCGCCGCTGTAGGGCGTATAGGCCATTTTATGAGCGTGTCGAGCACAAGTTAAGAAGGGTCGCTGCCAGTAGTTGACTCGCAATCGCACGCAGCGCGTTAGCAGCATACAAATTGGGCTCATCAACGTTCATCAGTGACTCACCTTCATACTGCTTCCGCGTGGCATTATTTTCAGCTTTCGCTTATTTTTCCCGATTTCTTACCAGCGCATAAGTCCCTTTATAAAATCTAAAACAAGACAGAAACCGATATTTCTTATTCAAGACCATGATAAACAGAAAATAATAGGTTGAATTTGATTGAATAACTGTCAGCGTGGATTTGCCATCTAAGGCTGCAAGTGACAGTAAATTTCTGACTTATTTTTTCTGTGAGTATCTATTTTTATTCAGGACTTCCGATTTGAGGCACGACAAACATCACTTTTGACAGAGTCGAATCGGCATGAATTCAAATATCGCAAGTTCTCATCAGTATGTGCAATGGCAGTGTGCGCATCGCGGCGGACAAATGTCGGTATGTGTTCAAAAGATGTGGACGATCGATAAACTGTTGTAACTGACTCCCGCTGCGCGATTATATTCCCTCTCTTTGATTGGTCCACCCTTTTTTGAGGAAGCGATACAGTATATGTTCAGCGCCAATCCAACACACTTTCTCAATCTGTGTTGCGCCCTTCATGAAGCGTCGATCAGATCGGATCATGGCGGTGCTTCAGGCAAGCTCGCAAGGCACCGCGAACGCCCTCCCACCAAATGTCATCTCTGCGTCGACCGCTTCAGAATGAGACCTGGCGCTGGCAGATCTACACCGTCTTGTGATGACCTGGATTTCGGTACGACTGTGTGCTTGGGAACCCACTGGGACCTGTGGCTGAGGGCCGAGACACGTCGGGAACTCTGTGCGCGCACTCTGAAACCTGGTTCCCTCAAACTGCCTTTTCGACAGCCGACAGCACGTGCGATGCGCGCACTGCTATATTTTTCTCACTCCGGCGATATGTTATTTTTGAACCTGTGGATGTGTGCCGGCTGTCCTGGGCGGCTTCTAGCTGTGTCGACCGAAGCCTGCAATGACAGCATCCACCGCACAACGCTAATAGTTTATTGCCAGTTCCTGGCTTCTTTACGCTCTGGTAAGCTTAGCTGGCGATCAGCGTAGGCACGGATGGTCTAGCGGAGATGATGCGCCGTCTCGTAGAGTATCCCCTTTCGCCCCGTCGAAAGTTGCGATAAGACGTACTCATTACAAGAACACGACGACCGCTAGATTGGGAACGTAGCTTTACGGCGAGCATTCCGGAGCCGCATCCTTGCATGCTATGTATGTGCACAGAAAATTAATTTTGGCACAGATAATCAATTTCTGTTCCTGGCTCCGAGCGTCTTTCCATGGTTCTTGAGAATACGTCTCCACTTCAGCATGCATAGAGGCCTTTTTCGGAAACATTTGCAACCACAACAGCCTGTGTCTCACTTGATACCATCCTGTCTGCACTCCCGCGGTTGCGGTGTCGGGCTCGCGATCAATCCGCCGTCGTGGTAGCGAACGGCACCGCATCTGAATGCAACCCCGAAATGGACACCTGAGACGCATCCGCTGCAAGCCTTTGACAACTGTGACCCTTCATGCGCGATGACTGTACCAGAAGAATGGCAGATCAGTTCGCAGACCTGGATTGCGCCCTGTCGTTTCGGCGGGCCGAGCAACCTAGCGATTTATCCCGCCTGTAAGTGGTCGGGCTGTACCTTCAATTTACACAGGCATTTCTCAAGGCATTTGTTGGGATCTCACATGCCGTGCGTTGCTCTCGCGTAGCTAGAAGTCGACAGAGTCATTATGTGTCTGCAAAGCTATATAAGACGGTCGGCGCAAGTCTGGGTTCTCTATCCCTCCCAGTCTTTTCTATCCATCCTTTCAAGTCTTCTCTTCATCGCCTACAGATAGACAATAATTAATCGCCATGGTCTTCAAGCTCTCTGTTGCATTCGTCGCTCTCGCCGGAATGGCTGCTGCCGCTTCGCTCCGTGTACGATGCTCTCTTTACTACACCAACCCATTGTTCTAACGTCTTCCTAATATTTTAGAGAGTACCCTGCCCTGGAAGCAGCCATACTTCTCTCAACCCGGCCTGCTGCGCGTTCTACGAGCTTGCCGACGACCTCCAGACGAACGCATTCGATGGCGGCGTGTGCGGTGAAGAGGGTAAGATCCCGCGCATTTTCGATTATCACTTCGGTCCTTAACGCTAACGGCTCTACAGCTCACGAATCGTTGCGTCTGACCTTCCACGACGCTATCGGGTTCTCCACGACTGGCAAGCTCAAGTAAGGACCTCTCTCTTTTATAGAAATCACGTTTATCTCATGACTTCTTCAGGGGAGGTGGAGCTGATGGCTCTATCATACTGTTCAACAACACGGAGCTCCAAGATCGTGAGCTGGCTTTCGTCTGCCTTTCTTTTCGTCTTTCTGAGCATGTTTTTGTCCAGCCGCAAACGACGGCGTCTCGGACGCGGTGAATCTTCTGGCACCTTTCTTGCAGACGCACAACGTGACTGCTGGAGACCTTATCCAGTTCGCCGGAGCCGTCGCCGTAAGTAATTCCTAGTGGTTGATTGCTTTCTTTCTTGTGCTCAGAGTTTATTTGTCCTAAGGTCTCGAATTGCCCTGGTGCGCCGCAGTTGGAATTCCTCGCGGGCCGCCCGAACGCGACGTTCGCGGCCCAGCAAGGCACTGTCCCTCTTCCTCAGGACAGCTCCACGGTAATCCTTGCTCGTATGGGAGACGCCGGCCTCTCTCCGCAGGACACGATCAACCTGCTCGCGTCGCACACCGTCGCACGCTCGGACACACTTGTTGTCGGCCACCAGGCCGTCCCATTCGACTCAACGCCGTTCACGTTCGATTCGCAGGTGTTCCTCGAGGTGCTGCTCAAGGGCACTGGAGTGCCGTTTGGCGTGAACAACACCTTCGGTGCGGAGGTCGATTCTCCCCTCCCTGCTGAAGGCGAGATGCGTCTACAGTCCGACTTCGCTCTTTCGCGTGACCCGGAGACGGCCTGCTTCTGGCAAGACATGATCAACAACCAGCAACTCATGATGAATGGGTTCAAGACTGTGAGATTTCTCGCATATCGTTTTACCTCTTTCGTCGATATTGAAGCAGGAATTATTTACAGTCCATGGCGAAGATGGCTATAACTGGTCACAATGCGAACAAGCTCATTGATTGCTCTGAGGCGGTGCCTGTTCCGAAGCCTCCTGTCAAGAAGGCGACGACGTACCCTGCAACTCAGAGTTTCAAGGATGTTCAGCAAGTCTGCCACAAGCCGTTCCCTGTTCTTTCTACCGATCGTAAGTAACTGCTCTTTTACTGCCAAAGTGTTTTCTGATTTCTTGTTTCTGCAGCTGGGGCCGCGACGGTGATTCCGGAGTGCCTCGACGGCGACACCAACATCAACGACTGCCCGTCCTAAGCATCAAACTATGCGACGTTGGGGATGGTGGTAGTAATAATAAAGCTTTAAATACTAATAGCTTAATCATTCTTTGGGGATTTCTTGTTTCTTTTTCGGGTGGCTCGTCGTTTATTATTGGGGTCTTTCTTGTCTGTTGTGCACTTATTTACTCAATATTCTATTGATTATTATACATATATGAATGATTGCGAGTTATTACGTCTACACCAGTCTTGAGAAATATCGATGCGAGCTTGCTTATAAGTATATGGATGGATGTCCTGCACAACTGCTGAACGATTAATCAGTCTTGGGCATAGCTTATGGAAGGTCAAAACATATGCAATCACCTTGGAATTCCCTCCACAAATTCAGGAGAACTCCACACTGCTCATGGTCCTCATCCTGTAGCTGGTCCCTCCATTGGCTCCCCTCTCTCCAGCTTCCTTCAGGTGAATCAGAAGGCGACTCCCAAGGACACAGAGAAGCCTGGGGTTTCCCAGGACAGTCAGGAGATTAGCCAGAAGCAAATTTGGGATGAACAGCTGGACTGCTACTATCCCCATTACACTGCAGAATATGACCCTATCAGACCAATTAGCTCATATACCATTGGTTGTACATTGAGGGAGCATACAAAATAAAGTAGATGGCTTGATCTTGGATGAGCACCGTAAGAAGATTAAACTGTCTGAAACCAACAATCTCCCTCCAGTGTTGTGCAGCCTTGCAGAGAGCTAGAACCATTAAGATAATTTCATACAGCAGTGTAACAGTCCTGTTTCAAATCAGTCTAGATCTTTACCCAAGGATGTTAGTACTAACCAAGATAATGCACTCCAAATTTTTGGAGGGCTTCTATTATTTAAACAAACTGTTGCCCCTTCTGTGAGTCTCAATAAGGAAACTGGAACAACTGTTTAATGAACCGTACACTCTACAATAGATAGTTTTGCTTACTCTCTGCATATATGATGGTGTATATCAAAGCACCCAGCCCCAAAGCTGCTTCCAGGCCAAATATAGTCATCAGGCATGTAGTAAGATTCTTGTCTGTTGGATTGTAAACATTAGCAGTGTTTGGGTGGTACCAGGAGTGCCTCACCCTGATGATAGAGTGCCAGGACCCGCATTAGAAGAATGTCTGTATAATCAATTAGTGGTACATTAATTGCAGGCAAGGAAATGTTACTACAGTCCATCAAAAGGATAGTCATCCAATCTTCCCCTATATGAGTAAAATGTTGTTTTATAGAAATACTAATAACCCACCAGACAGATATGCAAGCCAGAAAAGGCCAGGGCCTTTCAACTATCATCAGCAGAAACCAAATATAGCATCTGGGCACTTACACCTATAAACAGATTCAAGTTTTAGAGTTAGTTTCAAGAAGGTATAATGTAATAACCATGGGTGACGTGCAGTGTTTCATTTGCCTGGAAGGTATTGACTGAGCACAAAAAACAATGTCAGTGTACCAACGTTTTCTTAATGCCGTCCTGTTAAAGGTTTGAGTACGACTTACCTACTATACCAGAAATGGCTCCGAGGATCCCAACATAGCGATTCTACAGCCATTGATTAACGGAGTTGATCAGCTAGTTCCCTTATGATAAGGTGTAAAGTCTTACTTACCGCAAAGTAAATCAAGCTGACAAATTTGCAAGGAGAGCTCTTCATGCCACATAAATAAATATACTATGCCCGGTATTAACGTTAGAAAAGTAGCGTACCCAAACATATTTCATCTTATAGATATTGTAATTAGTCTAGACATAGGGATAAAAAAATCAAGCTTTGCTTACCTCTTTGTCCATTGTGATAACTAAACGATCAATGTCATCGGATTTCGTATCTAGCCAAGACACCAGACTTACTTGTGTCATAAACCAAGAGAGTCAATACAGCCACTGCAGCGTACGTCAAAGTATCTATCGTCAAGATGGTTGACAGCACTTGGTTTGGATCAATTAGCTCGATATCAGAGCGTGGTGAATGCATAGTGAAGTGTCTGCAGTCGTCAGGTCTTCAATAGAGCTTAGAAAGGTCGGTTCGGGGGTGTGTGTTGGGCTATCCGAACGTCCTCGTAGGATATTTTATAACGGCGAGCCGAAGATTCAGAAGATACGGTACACCGGTCGATCGAAGTCTGCCATGTTTCTCGTGGGCGATACTATTTGTTAAGTTCGTCGCGAAGCCATCGTGATGCGCCCAAATGTGAGATGCTTCGCGGCATCTCTGTATCATTGACGACGCAGAGGAAGAAAAACGAAAATAGTTGGAGGAATACTAAAGGCGCCGTCTCCTGGAACGCGGCTCGAGAACGTCCGAGGACGATTTGTTAGCGAATTAGAATTGAAAATCAGTCTGTCGCACGTAACTTCTTATTCTTGTTTTGTGGTTACAAAGAGCAGTCGATAGGCTTATTGAATGAAGAAAGATGGACGAGCACCGCCGGAATCCAAATGATCGAACCGAACGATGTTGCGCTGGAATTGAGAAATGCGCACGTCTCTCAGTTGTGATCCGAGACAAATATAAGGCGCTTCTATGATAGAATCAGGATTTGAGCTTACAGATATGAAAAATACATGTAGTAGCACATCATCGCATCAAATGACCACACCGGATCGCCCATCTGCACTGGAACATACATATACTTCGACCAGTTGTCGTGATGAAGAGTGATCAATGCTAGTACAGCCGAAGGGAAGCGATGTTCGTGTCTGCGGATCGCAGTTCAGTTTTTGTTTTCCAGAAAAATGCACTTCTTCAGATACTCGAGGGACCAGAAGTACCGTACTTGCACAAGACAGGCTAAAGTTAATGTCGCTAAAATGCACCTACGAATTTTGGAGCTTCAAGAAGCGATGACCTGCCAGATACCCATGGCGATGTCGGTGATAACGCAAGAGCATGCGGACGACGCACGAGGTGAGAAGAGATTAATGCTAGGTAAGAAAGCAGGAAAACGCACCGTCGAGTGCGTATCCAGTGAACCGTGCGCTGAAGAATGAACAGAAGTATCCTTGGCGAAATAACAGCTCTCGCTCTGCCTGTTCGGAAGCTCTCCAGAGTTGCTCGACGACGTCGCGCTCCAGCATCCAAGGAGAAAGTTCACGAAATCGCTGGGTGTGGGCGATTCAGAGGACACAGAGTCTTTCCGTGTGCTTCTGGTGGCGAAAACAAGCCAAGAAAAGCACGAAAATGTCGAGTGGTCTTTCAAAGCGGGTTTGCAATTTGAGCGCTGAGAATCGAGAGCTCAATATCTTCTATGCAGATGGCGCATGTTAAAAAAGAGAGAGGTCAGAATCAGTATCTTTCGGGAATTGCACTCAAAATCAACACAAAGCTTGGTGGTGTCAACCAGCTCGACGCGAGTCCATGCGCTGGCTGAAAAACGCGATGCTCGTCGGAATGGACTAGAGACACCTGCGTAAAAGGAACGCCGTCGATCGCCGCTGTCGTTGCGAGCTGCGATGAGGAGTTCACGCACTCCGCAAGTCTTGGCCTCCAAGGTCACGGAAAAGGGGCGGGTGATGTCTTTTTGAATTTTTATCATTCTATTCTGACAGTTTTATTAAAACAGATGATTACCGGGGTCAAGCAAATGATGATCGAGCGTCTGAATAAATATTTGAAATATATAAGAATTCTGCCCGAACGCGTCGTCGTGTTCCGCGGCGGGGTCTCCAACGACCAATTCAAACATGTACTCACCGGAGATCAAAGCCGTGTTTCGCTCTTTCAAGGGCTATCGCGATCTGCGGAAGGGGCACCGTACGCGCTTCTACCCGACGAGGAAGGTCGGGACGCTCGTCGAACCGGGGCGTCACTGCGGTGAATAACTTCGATTTCTTCCTGCAGGCGCACGCGGGGCAGCAAGACTCGGTGCGCACGACACGCTACACGGTAATATTCGAAGAGAACCGGTTCCCCGCGGACGATATCCAGCAAGGCGCGCACGACGCATGCTACCTGTGCGCTCCGGCTGGTCCCGCCGGCGTACGCGGCTGTATCTCCACAAGATTTTCTCCCCTTTTCCGGGGAGCAAGGAGGGAGAGTACTATGGATGAAGCACAGATAATGAGCGGTCGAAAGAGCTGTGGGGCGCGGATGTCCATGAGAATCTTCGGGGCTCCATGTTCTACTTGTGATTTGCGACAAGCGGGAAAGATAGTAAGAACTCGAATAAGAATGTGAATATGCGTTACTGTGTATGTTAGAATAAGATAACGTGTTACATGTCATTGTGCACAATTAGTTTTAGTGAATTTAGAATTTGAAAATTGAAAGTCGGTGTTTCATTTTTTTTTTAGATAAGGGAGCTAATTATGTAATATTAGTATCTCTTCAGCGCGGCCGATACAAGCGCAGACTGCATTGCACGGCATTCACCTTCAAGCCACCGTCACCGTCAGCGCTGTCTGATCTCGCGCTCGTTGTTTCGTTCTCCAGCGTGCCGACATCCATACATCATTCTTCGACGACAGAATGCGACCGCGTCTTATGACTTTCGCGTGCTAAAGATCTTCCGCGCGAGGATACGCAGCAAGGACATCAAACCTACCCCCGCTATACATATAGTTCATGTTTCGCGCGCGAGACGATATCTCCCGCGCCGAGAGTGCGCCGTCCATGGACTCTGCGCACGTATGGCTGTAATGACGCGCCTGCGATTATATTTTCCTTCGTCCCGTTCTGATTCCGAGGCGCGCGACCCTGCAGAGAGAGGAGCGCGCACATGCATGGCGATGCGCAAGGTCCGGACGCCCGGGCAGAAGGGAGCACTGCTCTGTGTACGAGGCTGATGAGCGGGGAGCGGATCAGTAGGAGAAGGAGGGAAGGGGGCTGTCGCTTCTTCCTGGGGGCTGTCGCTTCTTCCTGATATGTCAGGCGATGGGCAGCTCGTCGGCGTTGCGGAGTCCCTCCCACGAGAGCCCAGAACACGCGGCGGGTATGCTGGGTCGTGCCCATGAATAGCGTGCATTCCTCTCCATAACTCGGGGGCAGCTGCTGGGGATTTGCTCTCGATCTGATCTATGCTGTTGTTACAGTCGCCGAAGGTGCGGTGGTCTTCCGCACACCGGAACTCTGAGAAAGCGCAGACGAGATGGACGCGTCGCGTCGAGCTGCTTGACAGGAGGGAGCAACGCCACTGATTCTACACAGTTTCTGTCTCGGCTGGTAGCTTTATTATTATTATTTTTTTAAATTTATCGTGCACTTATTTACTAGATATTCTATCGATTGTTATACCTATCGCTAGTTCAATGAGTTCAGTTGTAAGGGATACCGATTTGGAAATTGACTTACCAAATATAGAATATACGCGTGTCGTCCGAACAAATCAAGTGTCTCCCTCTTACAGCCAGCTGCTTTTACTCTTTGCAACGGAACTTCTTTTTCTTTTGCGAGTAGAAGGGAGCGCGATAGTGGTATATGTGCCAATAGCCCTTTGACGTGTTTGCGAATGTGTGGACAGCTCAAGACTTTTCTAGTATCGTTTGCGTCCTCCAAAGAACTGGTTGTGGCCCTTGTGGGCGGACTTGCTTTCCTCTCCCGTCTCCCGTAAAATTGCTTAGCTGACTCCGACAAATTTCTTTCCAATCCCATCTCCATTCGATTCAGACAGATTTTAAATTCTACCGGCCGTAGTAAGGAAATGATCTAGTAACTGACATTTTAGGCCGTCAGTTACAACATACATTACTGCTCGATATTCATACGGATGTCCTCGATCTACCAGATATGCACTCTGACATTTCAACGGAGAAGAATACTGAATGACCTGCTATACGCGATATACGCGACTCAACACGGCGTAGCCGTGACACCGGTTGAATAGTCGGGAGAACACCATGGCTCCCCTCTCCATCGATGTTCAAGCACACTACTTGGACCACTCGCCGTGACAAAAATGTTTCGGATGTTCGGATGGCGGATAGATTATTTGGTCACCGCTGTTATGGTAGCACACCGTCCGGCATCCGAATTGTTTGCCTTGGCGATGATGTTCTCATCGGTGGTTAACGTGCATCCGGACAAGAAGATAGAAGACGGAAGTCCCGCGGTGGCTCGCGATAGCTCTAAACGTCATGGAGGCTGCTTTTTCAAGCTCACTGCTTATTATCTGCGGACGCGCCGGCTCTGGCTTGAAGGCACTCTTTTGAGAAGTCCGCTTTCTACTGCTGAAGAAGGCGTTACCAGTTCACCGTGTACAGGAAACGTCCGCAAGCATATATTTCCGCCCGTCCTTCCTTGTCGCCGACGCCGCCGCCCGAAAAATACCCTCGTCTCCTCATCAGCTTCCGGGTCCCCAGTGCCTGAGCTTGTTCGCTTCGAGTTCTTTCTCCTCTTTTCTGATTGCATACTGAGCTGCCCGCGAGAGCCGTATTGCCGTCGACTTGGCGCAAAAAAAAAACGGCGATGTGATCCTATGGGTACGTGATTGGTTTTCATATTATAGCGGATGCGTTCGCAAGCCGACGCCCGCCTGCAGGAGCTCGGCCTTGCTGCTCGGGCGAGTAAAGATGGCGCGTCGCCATTCTGCCAGAGTCAAGCTGGCGCTATAGCTAGACGTCAATTCCATCTGCGGAGTTGTATCTTCGTATATAAGCAATAGCAAAAATATGTCGTATCCGAGAACATGCACCAGACTTTACAAACGATTGTATTAGGGGAACCAGAGAAAAGAAGAAGAGGCCCACGGCGCTGCTTAGTAAGAATTCGAAGATCCAGACTAAAGGTAATTCATCGAGCGGGGGAGGTTCTGTTCGATTCCTGGGCTGATGTCAGGACTTACACGACGGGAGCTTCGGCGGCATCGAGGCGGAGTAGAAGAAAGTTGGGAAGTAAATTTGGGTCCGCTTCGCCCCTCCGCGCCATTCAGTACGTCCTTCCGGCCGCACGCAACATGGTGGAGTTGATGTCGGCTAGTGGGGTCACGGCCTATCGAGCTATTTCCTTGCTCTCTTGGAACAGGACCAGAAAAGTGAAAGACGAAATAGAAGATGGACACAATATATATGCAACGGGGGGCGACGGCATTGCCTAACTCTCGTGGTAGGAGGAGCCACATCTCGGAGCAAAACTGTGGTCTGGGAACTTGCCGTGTGGTGCGCACGCGACACGACACGCCCGCGGATTCTGTGAGCTTCGGAGCTTGGGCCTGGAGTTGGGGCAAGGCCTGATGGCAGTGCGTACCTGGAGCGGGGATCGCAAAAGAAAAGAAAAATGGTGCATGCACATGCATGTGCAAAAAGGGCGGGGCGAGTCTAAAGACGATTGCGTGCGCATCACGCATCTGTCAATATATGTCTTTCGCCTCCGGCTCCTCTAATTATATGAGGGCAACCGTAGCGCGCAGGGCTTTCCGTGGCCGGTCGAGAGGCAAACGGCACACGTGAGTAAATTCAGGTTGATTTCGTGCCTATTGCATTGAAATGCCAGTGCTTTGTAGCGTTAGTGTTCACTTTCAATAGAGGTGAGGGTGGGCGGGCGCTAAGCCAAAAAGTGTTTTAGTGCGACAAAGAATGATACCGACTCAGCTCATGGTGATCTGAGATACTGAGGAGGCGAGTGGATCCGCACGCGATCCGCGGAGGAGAGCAAAGCATGTGCAACGTTTATTTTACAAACCGCCTCGCCAAAGGTATGCTAGATACTCGATCACAAAAGGCCCCGCGGACCGCGCTAGCACATTGAACGCCGTTAGTGGTCACAGCGTGAGGTCGTCATGATGGGACTTACGCACAGGCTCCGAAAACAGCGGGTTCTTGCTTCACAACAAAAGAGGCGTTGGAGAATACACAGTGTGCAGATAGGCCTATAGGCTTTCTGGGCGGATCAAGAACGCAAGAACGGGAGCTTCTTCGTTGTATGGGCGGGTGATTCGGCCGGGATTGTAGAGAATTATAGTCGAATATCAATCACTGCCTTTCTTGGGCTGATCCGGGATGGCACGGATTAGGTAGCAGACCATGAGTAATTGTAACACTAGGATAGCCTTGTACTCTGAAATGAAATCAACTCCAAGACAGGAGAGCATGAAATGGAGAATTGAGCATTGAAATATTTGAGTAAGTACAAGGAGGGAGTTCCCCGGAGGCTTCGCCTGATCTGGAATCTTTTTGATGCCGGGGCGGAAGAAAACGGAATAAAACCACGAAAAAAAATGAGACAAAATCGAAAAAGAAATTGACACAAAATTGGGAGGCATGAAGAGGATGACAGAAAGGATAGACAGGATAAACAGAAGGAGAAAATAAGCGAGAAGATATCGACAAAGCCGGGAAAGGGAGAGACCGGCACCGGTGATGACCCTGCCAATCGCATGGTTAAGTTGGCCATCAATGATCTACTGCTTTCGTCCCGTCCTAAATCTATTAACAAATACACGCCTCCCAGCCCTCTCCCTCGAACCGCCATCCTCTCCGCCGTCCCTCTTGGCCTTGTAAGCCATGGCTGTCGCCACCCCCTACAATGACCTCCAGCCCGTCCGCCGCATCGACGAAGCAGAGGCAGCCAGGATAAGCAACAGAATAGACGAGGAGCTCAAAGTACGTTCACGCTTTCCTGCAATGTCCGCTAGAAAAAACAATTCATTGATGGTTCCGTCGTCCTTAAGGCGGAGAGGGAGGCTATACGGAGAAGAAAGAGCCAGAAACGGGATGTCAAAGGTGTGTCTTTTTCTATTCTTTGAGCTGGTTGGCCGGAGATGGGAATGGTGACGGGAGCATGACTGCATTCCGCGGTGGGACCGGGAAACCCTGGCGAACTTAAGCTTCAACTTAGGCTTCTGGCGGCGCACGAATCGTTTGGTTCCCTTCCTGCTCTGCTGCCTATGTTGCCAACGATATAGGGGATGGGGGGAATGCGTTGTGGACCGGATGGAATGCCCGACGTAGCCTCGGCCAGCACATCCCATCCCCGAGTCTCCGAGCTCATTCTTTGCATCGCATTTGCACTCATGAGACTAAAGCTTACCCTCAAATGATTTTTCACTTCTCAAACAGTGATGCTACTGGGCCAGGCCGAGTCCGGCAAGTCCACGCTGCAAAAGCAGTTCCAGCTCTATTACGCCTCGCAAACGCTCGAGAAGGAGCGCCCCGCCTGGCGGCCCGTCGTCCACTTCAACATCATCAAGGCCGTCCGCATGATCCTCGAGGAGCTCGACTTCGAGTTCACCCAGAGCCCCGCGCAGGCACAGGCGCAGGCGCAGACCCAGCAGGCACAGGCACCGGTGCGGCCTCCGCTCCCGCAGCCACCCCAGCAACGCACACAGCCCATGTCTTCCACCGCACGCGGGAAGCTCCCCGCCCTCCCCGGCCCTCCGCTCGCGCCCAATGGTCCTCGCGCGGCAGGGACGCCCGCAAGCGCATTTATCGTCGCCAACGGGAGCAATTCGGCGAGCGGCAGCGCCAGTGCAAGTGGGAGCGGGACTGGGGGCGGCTGGCAGGAGGACCTCGCGCAACTGCGCACGAAGCTGCTGCCGCTCGTTGCGGTCGAGGATGCGCTCGCGCGGGACCTCAGCGGCGGCGTCACCGTCACCGGCGCAGGAGGTCGGGCGGGCGTTTTCGTCCGTTCCGGCTGGCAGGCGCTCGTCGCGCCAGTCGCCAGCCGCGCGTGGGCAGGGGCCTTTGGCGGGGGCGGGGGAGGCGGAAATAGCGGGAATAATGCAAACGGGAGTAATGGAAACGCACATGCGGGTGGTGGGCCGGTTGTAAATGATCTGGTTGCTCGCATGCTTGCTGCGACGAAGGACGAGGTTGCGGCCCTTTGGCGTCATCCGAGCGTGCGCACGCTCGTGAAATATAGGAAGCTAAGGTTAGATGAGAGCGCCGCATTGTGAGTCATAATATTTTTTTCTTCTGCGCAAGTTATTTTATCCGTCATTTCAGTTTCTTAGAGAATGTATATCGTATAGCGGAGCCCGACTATCTCCCTGCTACCGGTGAGTTTGAAAGGCAATTTACGGGCGCTAATGGAATTTAATTTCTGGACTACCAGAGGACCTTCTGAATGTTCGGCTGCAAACGCTAGGCGTGAAGGAGCATTCGTTCGACATCAGTCTGAGCGGAACGCATGTCAACTGGTTGCTATACGATGTGGGAGGTGCAGTAAGTGCATTTCCGTTAATAATCACCTCGTTCAGTCTTCATCCTCTTCGCATCATCACTTGGTCACCTTTCACGTCTCGCTTCGTCCGTTCACCGCTAACTCCTATAATCTTATGTCATCGCGTGTCTGACCTTCCATTGTTCCCGCTTCGCTTTGCAGAGAGGCCAGGCAAGTACAGGAATTTCCCACGACGACGCTCTTCTTTTCCCCTTCTGACATCAAGTCGATTTCGGCCGTTGATCTGCCAGCGCCATGCATGGGTGCCGTACTTCGATGATGGTGAGTCGTCCCGTCCGTCCGTTTATTTCCAATACTCGCTTCGCGGATTTCTGGCTTCTGGCTTCTATTTGAGCCTGGATGTCCCCTTTTGGCCCACTGTTTCCACGGCTCCGGCACGCTGCTCCCCGAGGGCAGGCGACACTGCGGATTCCGGCATGGCTCGATCATATCATGTCGTCTGGTGGCTCGTCGCGTCGCGACGCGATGCGACGTGGCCTGGAGCAGGGGGTGGTTGGACGGATGACGTGAGTCTCCGCACCCGCGCGTGTGCCGACCGGTCGGGGTATCCTATCGACACGTCTGGCTATCTGGCGTGGTTTCTTCTCTTCGACGTGATGCAACTACGCGTCTTTTCGCTCATTCATTTCTCGTGATCATTTATTCTTCCCTCCTTCGCTCGAGCGTGCAGCCGCGCGTAACTCCATTCGGAATTGGGGCGCGTGGTGCACACTCGCCTAGTGTCTTACCTTGCTGAATGGATCTGAAGTTCTAATGGATAGATGGAATGCTGACTCTTTCCTTCTCTTTTCCGTCGATATAGCCACCGCAATCATTTTCCTCGCACCCATCAGCGCGTTTGATCAGGTCAGTACGACTCTTTCGTCCTCCCTTTTAGCAACTTGCGCTTTGCATCTTTCCCTTTCGCGTCTTCCTCCGAGGAGCATATCAGATGGAAATACTGATCTGATTTGCCTGCTGTCTGACTGCCGGCTTCTTTCGTGTTACTCGCGTCATGATTTTCTTACCAATCTTTTATCTCATGGATTTTATCTTACCATCTATCTTTTCCCCCTTTTGCAGTACCTCGAAGAAGATCCGCGTACGAACCGGATCGACGACTCGCTGCAGCTCTTCACGGCGATCTGCTCGAATAAGCTGCTCAAGAACACGCATCTCGTACTCTTACTGAATAAGGTACGTCACGTGCTCTAGCCACATCTACAATTATGTTCTCCCACATCATTGTTGTGTTGCGCGCCTTTCTGTGTAAGGAGCCGGTGCTATCGGAACATTCGCTGACGCCCGACCTGCCCTCTTTCCACGTCTGATATAGACGGATCTGTTGAGGCAAAAGCTCGCCGCAGGCATCAAAGTCCGGAAGTAGTGCGTCTATATTTCACGCTTGTCTTTGCAAATTACGGAGACTGACCAGATGACTTGCGGCGCTTCTATTCTTTTTGTTCTTATCTGAAAAAACTGAACAGCATTACGTCGTACGGAGACCGGCCCAACAATTATGAGGACGTGTCGGAGTACTTCCGGGCACACTTCCTCCAGGTGCATCGACGTAATGACATCTCGAAGCGTGCGCTCTACGCGGTGAGTACTTCTCCTTTTCTTCAGCTTTCAGGAGACTGATGGAAGTTGGTCTCGCAGCACTTTACATCGATGCTGGTACGTATTCTTCTCTTTGCCTCCTATCTGCAAACCGTCATCTGTCACCCGAATTGTCTTATCTCGGGACTGACTTTTATGTTTTTCTTCTTTTAGGATATCAAGGCAACGCAAAAGATCATCGTGAATGGTACGTGTTGTTATCAAGTCCGGAATCCGATGCCGGCTGTCTTGACGTGCAACATCCTCATGAATATTCTTCCTGCGTTTTTAGTCGGGGAAGCTATCATCCGCTCATATATCACCGACGCGGGACTCACCTGATCTATGTAAATGTTGTCGGCCGTGATGGCGTCTCCGCTCTCGATGCCTCCGTTTTGCCTACTCACATACCCGATCGCGGTTCTGACTTGTGCGGGGAAGCCGCGTTCTCACATTCTGCACTCATAGTTACTGTTGCGCATCACTGTACCCTCCTCTTGATATTCTCTTTCTGCAAGTACTTGCCCTCGACCTCGCATCTCGCGTTCTCGAATGGAATGCGGGTAACCGCCCCACTTGTTTTATTGAGCGGGCGGCGCTATCATTGTCTGCGCCGCCTCCGTCACGTTTCCGTCTATCCCAGTTTGCCCACCGTCTCCCTTTTTCCCTTCTCCCTCCTTCATTTTTGTGTTGTTGTGCTGTTGATATACTTGGACCCGGAGGCGGTAATGTATAGGAAGTTGTGTAACTACATCATGTATTTACTTAGCTAAAACGCGAGCGGTGGTTTGTAAATGGTCGTTTTCGTTTCCGTTTTCTGCGCAATGTGCCTGAACCCTGAGAGGGACTGGAACCTGATGCCGATCGAGTGTATGTAAAATTGCGGACGAAATTCTTCGACTAGATAAATCCTTCATCATACGACGGATGCACTACACTTACTACAGCAATTGCGATCGGTATGTGCATATTTATCAAAGTTTCAGTGCTTTCCGAGAGTACGCATCAACGCAGATCTTGATCGGTTTCTTTGTCGAATTCCCATGTTCTGTATATGGGAGTGGTCATGTTGGGCGTCTATGTATGTCGATCATCGGCTGGGCTTCTCGACCTCGGTCGTATCCACAGATATCGCTCGTAGTAAGAATGGCTCTTTCGACTACACCTGCAACCAGACGTCTTTTATAAGGCGCAGTGTCACACTTATCTGCATACATGTGATTCGCGTACGCCAAGAAATTACATTGCTGATGACTTCCGCACGACAAGCTTTGGCAGAAACGGTCGAACAGAAGAAGTCAAAATCTCTGTTCGCTTTTGGACGATATGTCATATGAAGAGGGTGCGTCGGCGAACTTACAGTGGTAACATGTGAGCAAATTCACATTGATATTTCTCAAGACTGGCGCAGACGTAATAACTCGCGATCGCTGGGTTCGCCAGATCATGATTCATTTATATATGATAATCAATAGAATATTCAGTAAATAAGTGCACAACAGGCAAGAAAGACCCCAATAATAAACGACGAGCCATCCGAAAAAGAAACAAGAAATCCCCAAAGAATGACTAAGCTATTAGTATTTAAAGCCTTATTATTACTACCACCATCCCTAACGTCGCATAGTCCTAAGCTTAGGACGGGCAGTCGTTGATGTTGGTGTCACCGTCAAGGCACTCCGGAATCACCGTCGCGGCCCCAGCTGCAGAAACAAAAAGTCAGAAAACACTTGGCGGCAAAAGAGCAGTTATTTACGATCGGTAGAAAGAACAGGGAACGGCTTGTAGCAGACTTGCTGAACATCCTTGAAACTCTGGGTTGCAGGGTACGTCGTCGCCTTCTTGACAGGAGGCTTCGGAACAGGCACCGCCTCAGAGCAGTCAATGAGCTTGTTCGCATTGTGACCAGTTATAGCCATCTTCGCCATGGACTGTAAATAATTCCTGCTTCAATATCGACGGAAGACGTAAAACGATATGCAAGGAATCTCACAGTCTTGAATCCGTTCATCATGAGTTGCTGGTTGTTGATCATGTCTTGCCAGAAGCAGGCCGTCTCCGGGTCACGCGAAAGAGCGAAGTCAGACTGCAGACGCATCTCGCCTTCAGCAGGGAGGGGAGAGTCGACTTCCGCACCGTCGGTGTTGTTCACACCAAACGGCACTCCAGTGCCCTTGAGCAGCACCTCGAGGAACACCTGCGAATCGAACGTGAACGGCGTTGAGTCGAATGGGACGGCCTGGTGGCCGACAACAAGTGTGTCCGAGCGTGCGACGGTGTGCGACGCGAGCAGGTTGATCGTGTCCTGCGGAGAGAGGCCGGCGTCTCCCATACGAGCAAGGATTACCGTGGAGCTGTCCTGTGGGAGAGGGACAGTGCCTTGTTGGGCCGCGAACGTCGCGTTCGGGCGGCCCGCGAGGAATTCCAACTGCGGCGCACCAGGGCAGTTCGAGACCTTAGGACAAATAAACTCTGAGCACAAGAAAGAAAGCAATCAACCACGAGGAATTACTTACGGCGACGGCTCCAGCAAACTGGATAAGGTCTCCAGCAGTCACGTTGTGCGTCTGCAAGAAAGGTACCAGGAGATTCACCGCGTCCGAGACGCCATCGTTTGCGGCTGGACAAGAACATGCTCAGAAAGACGAAAAAAAGAAGGTAGACGAAGCCTAGCTTACGATCTTGGAGCTCCGTGTTGTTAAATAGTATGATAGAGCCATCAGCTCCACCTCCCCTGAAGAAGTCATGAGTTAAATGTGATTTCTGTGAAACAAAGAAATCCTTACTTGAGCTTGCCAGTCGTGGAGAACCCAATAGCGTCGTGGAAGGTCAGACGCAGCGATTCGTGAGCTGTAGAGCCGTTAGCACTAAGGACCGAAGTGACAATCGAAAATGTGCGGTATCTTACCCTCTTCACCGCACACGCCGCCATCGAATGCGTTCGTCTGGAGGTCGTCGGCGAGCTCGTAGAACGCGCAGCAGGCCGGGTTGAGAGCAGTATGACTGCTTCCAGGGCAGGGTACTCTCTAAAAGATTAGGAAGACGTTAGAACAATGGGTTGGTGTAGTAAAGCGAGCGTCGTACACGGAGCGAAGCGGCAGCAGCCATTCCGGCGAGAGCGACGAATGCAACGGAGAGCTTGAAAACCATGGCTATTAATTATTGGCTATCTGTAGGCGATGAAGAGAAGACTTGAAGAGATGGATAGAGAAGACTGGGAGGGATAGAGAGCACAGACTTGCGCCGACCGTCTTATATAGCTTTGCAGACACATAATGACTCTGTCGACTTCTAGCTACGCGAGAGCAACGCACGGCATGTGAGATCCCAACAAATGCTTGAGAAATGCCTGTGTAAATTGAAGGTACAGCCCGACCACTTACAGGCGGGATAAATCGCTAGGTTGCTCGGCCCGCCGAAACGACAGGGCGCAATCCAGGTCTGCAAGCTGATCTGCCATTCTTCTGGTACAGTCATCGCGCATGATGGGTCACAGTTGTCAAAGGCTTGCAGCGGATGCGTCTCAGGCGTCCGTTTCGGGGTTGCATTTAGATGCGGTGCCGTTCGCTACCACGACGGCGGATTGATCGCGAGCCCGACACCGCAACCGCGGGAGTGCAGACAGGATGGTATCAAGTGAGACACAGGCTGTTGTGGCTGCAAATGTTTCCGAAAAAGGCCTCTATGCATGCTGAAGTGGAGACGTATTCTCAAGAACCATGGAAAGACGCTCGGAGCCAGGAACAGAAACTGATTATCTGTGCCAAAATTAATTTTCTGTGCACATACATAGCATACAACGGTGCGGCTCTCGGTCCTCCCCGCAGAGCTACGAGACAGATTTAGCGGACTTCTTGTCCTCGTAATAGACATATTTAAGGCCCACGCACATTTAACGCATCTCTCGACGAGACGAAAGGGGATTTACCAGTGACGGCGGATCATCTCCGATATATTATCTTGTACCTAGGCAGATCGCCAGCTAAACCTACCGTGGCAGAAAGAAGCCAGGAACTGGCAATAACCTATTAGCATTGTGCAGCGGATACTGTCATCGCATGCTTCGGCGGACACAGCTAGAAGTAACCCGAAACAGTTGGCGCACATTCACACGTTCAAAAATAAATATGAACGGGGTGAAAAAGACAGAGCGTTACTTGTCGCAGTAGCCTGAGCTGTCGGCTGTCGAGAATGCAGTTTGAGGGAACGAGGTTTCAGAATGCACGCACAGAGTTCCCGACTGTCTCGGCCCTCAGCCACAGGTCGCAGCGGGTTCCCAAGCACCTACTAGTAGCCGTACCGAGACAACGGCTATCACAAGACAGTATAGATTTCTCAGCGACAGTTCTGACAATGAAGCAGTAGACACAGAGCCGACATTTTGTGGGAGGATGTTCGAAATTCGTAGTGCCTTGGGAGCATGCCTGGAAAGGGCCGCCCATGATCCGACCTGATCGCCGCTTTATGAAGAGCGCATCATAATCTCTAAAAGCGACTGAAACTGAGCGTTGAGCATGTTCTTCAGGGGAGGGACTCCAACGCAGTACTAGCTCATGAAAGGGAAAAGAAGAAAACAACAGGTGATCATATACGCTTTTACAAAATAATAGCTAGCAGATCCTACTCACTCCTCCATCGCATCGCTCTCGTCGATGCTGCTCTCAATTTCCTTCCACAACGTCGGCCACTTAGGATACACCCGCTTATACAGAGACATGCACACAGTATCCATCTGATTGATGGGCCCGTCAAAGTGGGCCTTGAAGTAACCGTGCGTACCCAGAGATGCGCGGATATGGCCCGTGCGACCGTATTTGGTGTGCAACTGGATGGGCGCAAAGTACGCGATATCATCTGCATGGAGAAAGAAATTGTCATAATCAGGGGACAGTGGTTGACAGGACGTGTCGAAAGTGCGGGCGGCAGTTGTGACTCACCGGCGTTGAAGAACATGTAGCGCACGGTGGCTGTCTTTTTGTGCACCTTGAATGGGTGACCAGTGAGAATAATCCGCTTTGCAATGACGCGTGTCGTGTCCGTGTTCATGAACGAGCCCATCGCTACAAGATCTGGCGCTGAGGCACAGAAAAAAACGGTAAGCCGCTTTGCTCCTAAGACGGAAGAAGAAAAGAAAGAGAAAATAGATCATACCTTGCGGATCATCAGTCTCGCGAAGAAGGGCGCAAGGCTGGTTACCGAACGCGACTGAGCCGTATGTCGTCGCGACGCTGGTGACGCCGTGCCTGAGCCAGCGCTCGAACTTGTGGACATTGTTCGCGCCCTTTCCACCGCCCCGGGTGTGCTGGCTGTATACTGGGCTCGTACGGAGGCGGCGGGGTCCGTAACACAGAATAAGCGGATCCTGTGTTCGTAGATACATCGGACGTCAGAAGTCAAGTCCTCATCAACATTTTCCTTGTTTCGTCGAGTCACCAAACACTCACTTTCGAGCGTACGGGCTCCTCGTACTCTGTGTTGCGCTGCACAGTGAAGTTCAGGACCGAAACCTTGTGTTCGTGTTGCAAGAGCCCAAAGACGACGAAGGGGTGAGAGAAGTCGACCTTTGCCGCTTCTTCTGGGACATCTCTGAGCGTCACCGTCACCCGCGTTCCAGGCTGTACAGACCACCGGTCAAAAAATGTTTGAAAATGTGGTAAATCTGCTATTGCTTTCTAGTCTCTTACCTCGACGCCATATCCCTCAGCCTCGGTCCTGCGCTTGACGTTCCGCTCCGTACGCCTGAAGTCCTCAAATTGAAAAATACGGGCGTAATCACGCGGTAAGTTTTCATATGCGTCCCAGGGGCTCGTGCGGAAGGAGCGAAGACCGCGAAAGCGTTGGAACCGCGTCCGCGCGGGAACGTCCTTAGGCGTGTCAAGCTCATCGGGAAATGTAGCGTCTTCAGCCTCTTCTTCGGTGCGATTTCGCGAACGCCATTCTTGAAGTCTGCAGGTTCGTAAGCGGTTAGGATTTTCTTGAAGCCAATGTTTCGGGAAAACAAAAAGAAGGAAGATTCGGGTGGGAGGACGTACTGCCGCGATTCCTCCTCCATGTCAAAGTCTTGGAACGCGACGCTTCTACGGCTGGAAGACTCCATCTCTGTCTCCGGAAGATCCTCCATCTCCTCCTCCTCTTCCTCAGCAGCAGCCTCAGCAGCAGCCTCGTCATGCATACCGACATCGCTCCCGTCAGCGTCCGTGTTGCCGTCCTGTTCGTCACCCTCGTCTTCCTCCTCCTCTTCGACGATCCACGCGGCCTGGTACTCGCTCCACCCCTTCGGCACGCGCTTCACGCGGCGCGGCGTCGTGCCCTTCTTCGCGTCCGGGATGGCGGCATCGCCATCTGGGGCGGAGTGGTATTTAGAACCCTGCATCTCCTCCTCCGTCGGCCACGTCTGCTCATTCTCAAGCGCGTCTGGTACATTCGTCGACACCAGCGAATCAACGTCATCCGCATCGGGTGCGGCAAGCAGCGCGGGTTCGACCTCCATGCTTGCGCCCGTGTCCTTTCCCGCTCGCGGGAGCGGCGCAGAAACGACGCGCTCGACCTGGAAGTCTCCGTAGCCAGGCAGGTGCACAAGCCTGTTCGCGGAGAAGGGCGCGCCGCGTAGGACGCCAGTTACATGCAACCTTCCCGTCCGCCCATCCAATTTTGCGTCCGCCTCGGCATCCACGTCTGCGTCCCAGCGCACGTCCTCCGCGAGAAGCCACGCCCTGCTCTCGCGCCAACGGACCTCCGCGGGCCTACCTTCGCACAGCGCACGCAGAGAATTGATACGGTCTGCCGGCAAGGCGAGGTCGAACACGCGGCCCAGCGAAGGCACGAAGTACTGCATGAAGGAGAGAAGCGACCTAAGGATTCCGGTCCGAGACTTAGGGTCGGGAGAAGCAGTGGGAGCAACGGCGACTACGACAGAAGGCAGGCCCTGCGTCTGTAGGGCCCGCAGAAGGAGATCTCCCCATTGGTCAACTTCGACGGTAGGAGAGAGGACGAAGAGGACATAGTCGGCGGCTTTGCATGCGTCGAGGGCAGCATAGAATTGTCGATACGGTAAATTAACAAACTGTATCGACGTTTTAAACCGATCTGCTCTTGAAGAGCAGGTAACTGAGCATTGATCAAAGTAGTCAATAAAAAAAAATGAATACTCACTTTAGTTTCCACAGCCCGTGTGCAGGACATGTTTCCGTGTCTGCATCCAACGATTCCGCCAGTGCTGCAGCTGCCATCTGCGAGCTCACATCTTCCGAAAGAGGAACCACGGCCACGATCCTCGGTGCGCTGTCGACACCGCTGAACAGGCGGGTGGCAGAGAGCAACGCTTGTCGTTTTTTGATTTGGGCCTGCTTCCCAGCATTTTTTCGATTTGCGCGTAACTGAGACGCCGTAGTTTGGTTTTGAGCCGCCTTCGGTTGTTGCTTATTGACTCGGCCTGCACACAGATGAGTTCGTCAATGAACGTGAGGAGATTCCAGGCAGACCTTTTGCTAGATCCTTCAGAGATGATTTGGTCGCGTGTTTAGACTTGAATGCCTTGTTCGTCTGCACACCATGTTAATCTGAATTCCCAGTTGATAATGGTCGAGGATCAGACCTGCTTGAGTGTCGGCCTATGGCGGTGCATATCGAGGCCCATTTTTTTTTTTAAGTTTATAAAGAGAGGCTGCTGCCGTTACAATATGAAGAGATCGTGGCGCATACACCTTCCGCTCAAACTTTTGTCAAGAAGTGCGTCTATATCGGGTAATAATGTGGCGCGACAGACTTTGACTGCCCTTCGCGCTGAAAAAACTCATGTGTTCTTTATAAACGCTTTTGACTTATAAGTTATATAGAATCTGGTAGCAGCTTTTTAGCTTGACATGTATCTTTCGTGTTAAATCTTATATTACATGTACAGCTACCGATGTATCATTACGAAAGCTCACTCGAGCATGCAATTCCGACGAGCGCAAAACTTATGCGAATACTTAATTTGTGGGATAGCATTTGCCCAGGAGCTCAATACAGTGCTTGGAAAATAATTTTGTGCGGACTTATGATTATAGTATCAAAGCACCTAGAGATGTTCATGTCGAAAAAACCGAAATTGTATGACTCTGAGGAGCAGATTTCGTTATCTCATGATGTATGCTAGAGATTGATTCGGCGTCTAAACGTCTCCACGACTCTTTTTCTCTGAGAATATGAAACATCATGCTAATCCTAATTGTCTTCAATACAGACGGTGGTCAAGGTTCCATGGTTACGTATCTACCTGTTGGAAGTTCGGGATCTCGTTTGTGTTTCCGCCTGTCTTCTACTCCAAAACTTCCTCCGTGAATACTAAGTATGTTTCCGCTGCTGGACATAAACCCGTTATTGGATTAGATAGACCATATTCTGATTGCTCCATCAGAGAAACCAAAGGCAAACATGTAAGGCATGACTCTGGGTTGACTGAAATGCTTATGAGCTCTTGGAACTTGGCCATCACAAATGAAGAAAAAAAAATGCAGAGGTGAATGTTAGTTAGCATGATCCTCCTAGACACAGCCTGAGTAGGACTTCCTCAACTGAAGGACATCATTCGTTTCATGTGGCAGCATCAAACTTGGTCGACTTTGTAATGCACATAGGCTTACATCCGGATGCACCAATTATTAGTTTATCTCCTTTGCCATAAAATACAATCATGCCATCAGGAGATCTGAACTCCTCGTTAAATGTAGGATTCCACGTTACATGCCTTTATATTCAATAGAATAAGTTCAAAGAGCTTACGAGAACCCCAACCGATCAGTGCATTGCGCAGACGGAGCCTATGAGATTAATGATGAGTCGTTCCAATTTTCCTCCTGCTTTTAAGAACCATCCCGCTTTCAGATAACCATAATTGTGGAGTATTGCTATTAGCCTGTTTGCCGGGGAACCTCCCGATGGCCAGAGAAAACCACTTGATCCTTCGTTTTGCATAGCTTTGACCATCCGAAAGATAGTTGGCACCAATGTCCTATGACATATCTCGAACGTTTATTGAGAATTCTGAGAGCCCAAGTATGAATGCTCTTAAAAAAAGTTACGTAGACTGTACATACGTGTTTTCTTGTGTTCTTCTTTTAAACCGAGTGTGGCTGGTGAAAACGCCACCGAAATTCCATAAATGGAAAACACTCTTCTTTCGGCTTCGTCGCCGTGGACGCGTTCCCGCTGCGCTTAACGTTCGCCACGATGTTTTCAAAAGCTTGGGTCCTGCTGCTACTAGCAGAGCTGACGCTTGGCATCCGAGTATACCTCCATCCTGCTCCGCGACGTGACTTTTTGTCTTCAACGCTTTCGCCATCTCAAGCACGCGTCGCAGTCTCGCACCACCTTGGACTCGATGTGTTCGACTCTATTGAAGACGTAGACAAGTCGACCGAACGGTTCATCTCGGGAGATTTTGTCGGAGAAGGCTCACGAAATGCTATACTCCTGACTTTGAGTGAAGATGTTGCTCGAGGTGAGTATATTGTGAACTTCACTCAATTGACTAATTCGAACAGGAACGAAACCCAGATGTTATTCCCCCTGCCTTCAAGCCATCGTTTTTCCTGTCAAACCCACCTTTAGCGTCTTCAGAAATCTCCCTTGTCGTCTCTTCCTATCTTCAACGGGCTGAGCACGTCTATTCCAATATTGTTTACGAGGCCACGTCCATTCCCCATGTCCCGCGCCTAATCGACGTTTTTTCCGCAAGCCCTTCTTCCGCCACCGAGGACTTCCTCGCCGAAACTGCGCAACTCGTCACTCTCATTGAATCAGATGAAACCGACACCTTTGGCGCGTTCGAGCTCCATGGGGTCTCCCAGATTGCCGGCGAGTACGGGCGGCAGAGCGAACAGTTCACGCTCGCGGTCGAGACGACCCAGGCGCTGCTTCTTTCTGCATTGGAGAACTCGAAGCTTTCCGTCGTCGTCTTGACTTACCCCTCTCCCAATGCATCCGGCAAGCGCCAGACGGCGCAGCCGCCACAATCGCCCCTCCCGTCTTCTGTGCCATCGCCGCAACTCCCGATTGGAGGCGTCTCGACATGCCACGCCACGGCCGACGCGTGCGCGAACGCGACGAGCGCGTGCTCAGGCAGAGGCGAATGTGCGGAGGCCAGCAAAGCGGGAAGGACGTGCTTCGTGTGCGCGTGTGAAGTCACGCTGGATAGCAATGATCGCAGGGAACACTGGGTTGGCGATGCTTGCGAGCGCAAGGACATTAGCGCGTGAGTATGCTTCTAAAAACAAAGAATATCTACTGATTTGTGTGTTGAAATGCTGTAGGCCGTTCGTCCTGATTACTGGAACCGTCATCGGCATCCTTTTAGTTGTATTTGGCTCGGTTTCCTTATTGTACAGCATCGGTGACCAGACTCTGCCGCCCACATTGACCGCCAGCGCGTCAGGTCACATTAAACGGGATTAGCATCATCCACAATGCGCATGTTTTTGATGGATAAATTTGCATTAAATTATCAGAAGGAGAATGAACGTGTCATCGTGTATCTATAATGAGGGCCTCAAGGTTACTTAAGACCATACTCCTGCAGCATATCCATCCACTGCCTATCTGTATTGGCAGGCACTGTCTGCGGGGTAATGCCACCACCATCCGCCACTGCCTGTCGTCTCATATCACCAAAGTCTAGTAGAATACTGTCATCGAAATGTAACGATTGCGATCGAGGGAAGGCAAAAGCTGCAGACGCAGCTTGGTGCGATATATCATCCGTCGGGAAAGACGGGTAGCTGCTCTGCCACAAGTTTACTAGCGCCAGCTCCTGGGCGGAGAATTCCAGGTCCATCTCGGCGACGCCGATATTCATTTGTTCCTGATTGACGCCCTGACGACTGCCCTCGAACGAGGGTGAGAAAGTCGATCCGACATTCGCAACTCGCGGGTCCAGTCCTGACTCAAGGAACACCTCGATAGCTCTTTCTTCGTCCCTCGTAACTCGTTGATAGTCGTAGTTCATCGTCAGACTGGTCTTTCCACCAAGGCGATCAAGCCCGTCGTCTGCGACCACCACAGGGCGTTGCAGCTCACCATTCGCAGCCGCTTGCTGGCTCTGGGCAAGCACGTCCCTTGCCTGGTCGCGATACTTCATCATAGGCGCCTGAGAGTCATATATGGTAGATGAACAATTAACACGATAAATTAAGATTGTAGAAAACATACCAGATTCCTCTGGGCGTTCTTATTAGTAGTCGATGCCACTTCGAGAATCTCGCATACGGTGCTGAGCTTGTCCATAGCTGGGAGTGCGAGCTTAGACATGGGAGCGCGCGTAACGAGGAGGCACATCACAATCTGGAAAGGACGAACGTCGTCAGCCAGCTTAAATGCATTTCATGGCGGATGGAGACCTGCGCACAGCGGAGGATACAGCACTCGCAAAGTTCCCACCATCCCTCGTTATTATAGTCGGAAGCTGTCAAAAGAGTTCCAGAACGTAACTAGATAACAAAAGAAAGAAGGAACTGACTTACCTGATGGTACATCGATTTCAGGCAGGAGATGATGCGGAAGGCGCTGCGGTAGCAAGCTATCACTGAAGGGTAAAACCTGCTTTTTGATAAATCTGCGAGGCGCTCATCAAGAGCAAGGATCAAGTATCCGCGATGAAGATAAAAAAACACTGCATCATTCTAGTCAGAATTGCCTCGAGCAGACATAGTCAATGCAGCCGAATAGACAAACTCGATTCTTGAAGACGTAAGGCCTCCCATCGCTGCATTTTCACCCTGGGCGATAATTTGGCATTCTCCTCCTCGTTTTGCGTGATCTTGAGCCAGTCCGGCATGGTTACGGTTTGCTCACGGACTTTCCGATCAATGCCCAAAACGGCGCCGTAGGTCGGTACAACACACCCAAAGACTTGCTCACAGAAGGTGCCGATGAATTTGACGAACTCTATCTTCCATCGCCAGACTTCAGATATTTGTTATTAAAAAATGAGAGGAACACTGAATGGTACTGAAGAAAGCGCCTACAATTAGGTTGATCAGCATCGCTTTCCACAGTTTCATGTTCTTCGGGTATTGGGCAATCTACAAAGACAGCCGTGATGGAGGAAGGCCGTCCCATCGAGAAACTCTGATTATCGAGTTGTCAGCTTAGCTGGTATCGTATAAAAAATAAGCATGACTGCACAATTGTGGCATCGAGAGTGTACAATTGCCAGAATGTGGCATGCCTGCGTGCAGCGGTCCGCCCTTCCAATTTCCACTGTGAGCTGTCACGATCTAGCAGAGTAGATAAATTTCAATAAACGAAGGTACTGTAGAAGTGTCATTGCGCACGTAGACCCATCTGTACGTAAAATACAAGATGAGAACGGCCCATCATATGAAAGACGAACTAAATATTCACTCACACTAAAAGCTAGTTTGATGGCGATTCCCATGATGGGCCAAGCTCGCATGCTCCCTTGCGGCGAGTCGCTGAACTCAAGGTATCTTACCATTTGTATCTAAAGTCGTCTAAATTCGAAGTCCAGGTTATCGACAAGAAATGCCCACCACAGATTGCACTGCGGCCAGGGTGGTATTCTCAACGGGTGACTTGAATGACAGAGCTGCGCGTGCAAGATGATAGTAGTTGTCCGCCTCCGGTGCGTAGGCCGGACGTGTGGTATCCCAGAGTACTCCTAAAGAAAAGACCATAAAAAGAAGCGAGATGTTGTGGGCACAAAACCTGCGTGAGTCCGGGAGCGGAACGTATATGGGTACTTTGTAGTGTCAAGGCAAAGTATGATAAATGCTCTGCTAAAATACGTATGATGAGAAATAGGACAGACCAAGGAGTTCGTCGTATATCTGCTGCCGTGTTATGCACGGGCCTCTATGGTAGAAGTGTCAACAGATCAGAAAAGGACAGCAAAGTCATTGAATCGAATCACGCACAACCATTTGTCAAATTCCAGAAACACCTCCGATAGCGTACAAGCCACGTCAAAGGGTGGCAAGAACGGGAAAAGCGCGTCGCAGATATCAAATTTTCCGTCCATGCATGAGATTGGTGCCTCAGGCCATGCATTCTCATAGAATTCGGGAGGTAAACTCCGATGTTCCGTTATCAATTCCTTTCCCTTCTTTCACACAGCTTAGTGCGACATAAGCAATGCGTTCAATCTTATGGCAAACCTGCAGTAAGAACTGCCAATTTCGGTCAATATTGAGCTCCTCCGAGTTTCAGAGTAATGATGAGTCGCTCACATCGGCTCGGGCGGTTTGTCCAAGAAAGTGCATCTCCCCGTTCTGCCCAATGGATAATGTACCTACGAGAACTCAGCATTAGTGGGAAAAAAGGGAGTTTAAGAAAGCTCGTTACCAGATGCATCTGTTTTCAATATTGGGCGGCCGCTATTGTCACTTCCTTCGGATGGTCGAGAACGACCTGTCTCAGAAGGTCCCACATTGTCATTCCCTTCTTTCTGTTCCAGTAACTGGTCCTTGATATCGAGGAGATCCTTCTGCAGTAAAGGGTGTGGTTCTGCGGAAACACTGGATTGCATTGACCCCAGAGCACTTTCTAGATGTCGGATTTTGACTATGAGCGAGTCGATGTCATCGTGGAGTTCCTTCGTGTCAGAAAGGACTAAACTGCCCATTCGCAGAGTCAGCGAATAAAAGTTAGGATACCCGGAACTCTCAAGCCTACCGGTTTCCCCTCCCTTGAGTCAACGAGCCTATATTTATACCATTTCAGTCTATCTATTAAAAGGGTAAACAATTAATTAATAGATATCATTTTACCGTCTGGACATATAACGGAGCATCCTCTTTTTGCACAATTATCACAAGGCACCTTACAGAAGACAGAATGGCCTTCAGCGGGACTTCGAAACCCAGAGAATTAACCTACCTTGCGGTCACATCTCAGCTTGAGCCTAGATACGAAGATGTTTAGCACGTCAACTTTAATGCCGATCCCACGGGGAATTGCATCCTTATGTGTGTTCTATCATTCAGTTGACCTCACCTCCGACATTCCGCGCATGAGACAGGTCGGCGTCCGGGGCGCTTTTTGATTTTAGGAGTGTTGCCTCCTGCATGATCTTCAGTCAGCATCGAAAGCCAATTGAAGGTCATGAGAGACAAGAGAGCCCGTTTTTTAGAAGGCCAGAACGCTGCTTACTGATCATTATAGTTGGCTATTTTCAGGGCGTACCGAATTGCTTCCCAAAGCCCGAGCCGTTGACAAGACGTCCTACATGTACATGTAGATGGGACTTTCGACATGTCTAGAGCCGAAAAGGCAAAATAATCTTACATAGCAATGAGCTGTTACTAAGCAAGCTCGACGCACACCAACGGTCAGATCGACTGTTCTTCACGAGCCTCAAATTTCCCCAAAGCACCTCGTTTTCTCATGTTCCGTCAAAGTCTTTATCTGTCTCGGATTTCTTGTCTCGGCTCAAACCAAACCAAATATTCCGTACTGGGAAGTCATTTCCCGGTTGGTCGGCAAATCGAGAATTCGTTTGCCCAAGCATTCTTTGAGGTCCGAAAACTATCGTGATTATTTTGAACTTGGGCAGATCGATTGATTGAAGTTCTGAACGGACAATGGACACTCCCCTACACCTTTTGTAGCAATATGGAGATCTAGGCCAAGTTAAGGTGAGCTCTATATTTATCAACTTCACAGCGCAAGTCGCACGCCAATGCTTGTTCTATTTCCTCACGAGGATCTTGCTTGAGTTTAGAGGGAATTAATCGGCTTATATACTTCATGACTTCGTCTCCGACTATGTGGAACTTCTGCCTCCAGGCAGGGGGTTCGGAACTCAGAAACAGAGAGCAGCTGTACGGTATAACTTCGTCCGCTACGGTCGGGCGATGATAAGCCAAAATGCAACAGTTGTGTTACCCACCCAATCGGCGCATTTCAAATTTCAATTACACGTTATTAGCAACCATAAATCAGGTCAAGGAAACGCGCGGTCTGGATACGTGCGCGTCTAGACAGACCTCTGGCATAGAAGATACGGGATTTTATTCAGCGAATGCTCATGCAGAGGCGCGAATCTCTGATCTTAGGAATTCAGACATATTTGTGGGGCTCTCCAGGCGCTGACATGGAACGTAGGAACATTGGTGTCTGACCCGCCCTCATGTTAGCAGGCTTCAGCTCTAGCGTTCCTCGGAACTTTGCGTCCTTGCGATTTTGATCTAGCGCTGCACTCTCTGCCTATAGACGAAAGTCTTCGGCATCGTCCTCGTTGTTCAGCATATCCTCTGACTAACAATAGCATCTGACTCGTCCTCATGTTAGCAGACTTCAGCTCAAGCGCCCCCTTTGAATTGTTTCTCTTATGGTTCATGATTCTATCGTGATGCGCTCTCCATCTCTGCCGACACACAAGAGTTGGACTAGTCACCCTCGCTCTCCAGCACATCCTCTGATCTGAATTCCTCTTGCCACTTGCCTGTCTTTGCCCCTCCTGCGCTTTATTTTATTCAACGACGTCTCGCTTCTCGCTTCCCACTGTTCACAATAAAGATAACCCTCAACTCAACCCTTCCACTGCGCACCCTTCAACAGCATATTTGGACGTGTTGCAAGTCCTGTGCGCAGGACACAATCTCTGTTGGAGAATGTTTCATAAATCTTCTTTGTTTAACGATTCAAGATATTTCAGAGATACAAGACGATATCCTCCGACTCGCCATTGCGTGTTTCCTTATACAATGCCATCTTGATCATTCACACAGAACGACGAATACGCAAATCCGTCAAAATTTAATATCGCATTTCTGACTCGTTGGAAACCTATAATAGACCAACTCGTCAACCATTACAAGTGAAACAATAAAGGTCTTGTTCAGCTCAACCCCGCGTCTTTCTTCTCCTTCGCCGCGTAGCTCATGAGTGCCTTCAAAACGACTCGCCTTGTCTGATATATAGTTCAGCGTGTTTAGTACTTAAGAAAGGGAAAGAAATGCAAAGCCGCACCTGCTCGAGACTGATGTCTTTTTCGCCGAATTCAACTTTCTGAGTATACGTGGCAGCTATCGGAGTCGCCCCGCGTTCTGAATTTGCCCGTTCTGAAGTCGCAGGGGCATTCATCACTTGCTTCAGAATATCCAGCGCCGGGGGGATTTCCGATATTGGTATGGGAGTAGAGTCTTCGACAGGAGCTCGTAATCGCTTGTCCGGTGACGGAGAGACGGGAGATGGGGGCTTCGCAGGTTTCCGGCCTCGACCGCAGAGCCAGTCAGCCACCAAATTAACCAAAATCAGCAGCCATTGCACTATCGTGCTAAGATGCATGCTTGTTTTGACGCCAATGGAAAGTTCAAGAGCGAGGGATTCTGGAACGGCCAATTTCAGCCCCTTGGCCTTTTCCTGGTCAGCAGCATTGGAGAAGAGGTCTTGTATTTCTAGAGCGACGTCCTGAATAGAGAAGCTAGGCAATTTGATTAGAGAGGATTTGATTATGCTTAGGTAACGATTCTCGTACCTTCTCACTGCCTGATAAACAAAAAGTCATTTCATCTGCAAATATTGAAATGAAAAAGTCCGTGATTGCTCACCAGAAAGATGTTGTGGTTGGAAAGTAGCTGCAGCACAGCAAGTCCACTATTACCTGGTGAAGCACCTGTTAAATAAGGGGGGCGGGAGGATGAAAATACAGGGATATGCACCGAGGAGTCGCGACTGTTTGTGTATAGACAGGACAACAATCTTGTCCGCACTCGGCCTCCAATAGAGCTTGTGAGCGGCACGCAGAGCCAGTTCGAGCGCGACATTACTTCCTTGACTATTCGCAGCATTCTGAGTACCCTGAAGCGAGTGGATATTCTCAATCATCTGCTCCATGTCCGACGTGAATTGGAGGTTTTGGAGCAAAGGCGAACGGTCATCCTTTGGATCGTCGTGGTATGCAACAAGGCCGACTCGCAAATTTCCACGGCTCGGCTGTGGTAGAAGTAAAATGTGACGACAGGTACGCTCGATGGCCCTGACAGAGTTCGATAGAAATTTATCTTGGTTCTCAAAAGTGTCTTGGATGAAGACAAGATCGCTGAATATGAGGAGGAATCAAATGATGCTCGTTCAAGAGAGAAAGGGATGTAGCACTTACATTTCTCTTGATGAATTTTCAGACGGCAGGCTGTGGGAGATGGCTAAGTCACTAGGGCCATGTATATGTGATGGAACCTCGGCCATGGTATGCAGGGATTTGCGGAGGGGGTGGGAGAGGGGGCGGGGGTGAGGAAACAATTTTGTCGATAGAACAAGGCTGTAGGTATTGTCTATGACGGGAGGAGAGCGATCAGAAATAAGGGGGCGATGTGATGTCAAGTATGTATGAAGACAGAATCGACGTTCAATACAAAGTTATTTAACAGTCAAGAGCGCTCGAAGAAGGGAAGCGGTTGGAATTATATATCAATTCTGCACCCTTAAATCTGCCATGCATGGAAGAACACATTTTCGGAATGCAACGATACCGTTGTATGGACCAAAGGCCGACCTTGCGACCCAGCGCATTAGCCGATCGTGACGGACTTGAAATAAGGTATGATAGCATGTTTCCGAGTCTATGCCTGGAGGTAAAGATTCCATCTAATCGGCGTCATGGTGATACCTGTATAAATCGGTAACTTTCCTCTTCCCTCTGAGAGTATGATCCTCGCGAGGCAGAATCGGTATTGTCGTGTTGCAATCGTAAATAGGAGACATACTTACTTGACAAATCTTAAAGATGTTTGCAAGGAAATGCACGAGGTATACCGACTGCCCTGCAACTGTTCTCTTCTAACGCCCGCTTTAAGTTTGAAATCTTGCAGGATCGCATCGTTGTGGGGTCCGCGGGTCAAGAATCCACTAAATCCGTATTGGATTTTTCGGACTTAGGGTGCGACGACGAAGCAGAATGAATCCAATTACATCGAGAAACCCGTTTACTACGCACGAAAAGACGGCTGTGTACGCGTCTACGCTATAAAAACTTTTCAAGCTCCGCATGATGATGATGACAAGCAAGCTCGCATAGGCAAAATATCTCAACAATCCGATCTTGCATTTGCCGCTGCTCTTTTTGCTTTCTCTGTTGCTGTTAAGGATGATCCTGGTCCAGTCCTACACCGTATCGCAAATTCCTGAAGACAAGATTGGTACACTTTCTAGACCTTTTTTTCGCAAGATAGTACAGCGGAGCGTTTGGAGCGAAAAGACAAACCTGTTTTTCTTTTCCATAATAGCCTTCACGCTTATTCTACCAAATATAGAAAAGGCGCCGGATGCCGTTTTAGTAGACGTTTGCGAGTAGTATTCTTTGACAAGCTTCCTGCAGGACATCAAGCTTGAAGCGCTCAAAGCTAATATCAGCCCCGGGATGTCGGCGCTGAAGCTCAAGCGTCTAAGGAAGTGTAGTGCATGTCCGATTCCCATGCATTACACATGTAAAAGCCAAACTCCCAAACTGCGATAAACAGGATCAAGTGCTTCCCCCACGCAGAAAACGTTGATATACCTCAGGCTACTGCACATAGTTCCAGTATGTCTGCAAAACATCCCGCTGGTAGCGATGACCAGAACTGGGATGAAGGGGAGATATTGTGAGTGCATGCTCAAAACGAACCGTAGCAGAAGTCTAACTATCTTCTCAGGGACCTCCTGTTTGTGCAAGATACGACTGGCAGTCAAGGTCCCTACATCGTTGGTGCAAGGAATAGCATTCTGGAGATCTGCCATCTCCTTCAGGCCTCCGGGAAGCTTCGAAAGGACAAAGGCCTGAGGGTTGGATTGCTTGCCTATCGCGACTACCCTCCCGAGGACCAGACTTATATTACCAAGCCTTACGAGTTCACTCATGACCTCGATATCATGAAACGTAACCTCGGCGAACTTACCGCTGAGGGTGGCGGCGATGACCCCGAAGCCCTCTCTGCTGCGCTCGAGTGCGCGCTCAACATGAAGGGTTGGCGAACAGACGCGACCAAAGTGATTGTAGTTGTCACGGACGCCCCGCCACATGGCATCGGGGAGCGGGGAGACTCTTTTCCGAACGGTGCACCCGACGGCAAGTTTTGAGAGCCGAAATCAATCAAGTCTATCTAATTATGAACAGGTGTTGAAGCCGCTGATCCACTGGGAACTGCACGGCTTATGGCCGAGAATAGCTTCACGCTAGTAAATTATTCCGTCATCGAATGAGGGGCTTTCTACTGATGAACTGCTTTAGTTTATCCTCGCATGTGAACCAACATTGAGCAAATATTACAGTGTGAGTTACTTCTCCATCTATGTGACACAATCTAATTCATCCCTGCTTAAGTATGCAACAGATTTCTACAAAGCATTAGCGAAAATAACTTCGTAAGCAACTTGGCATGGACTCTCGGGTTTCTCAGGTCTAATAAATCATTTAGCGGCGCCACTTATGCTTTGACGGATCCTAGGCTACTTTCGGCATGTATCATTGGTTCTGCTCTGGAAGGGATCGAATTGCAAGCTCTGAGCCGCCGCTACCAGGAGGACATCGCGCAGCGCATCTTTGTGAAGAAGGAGCCGATCGATAAGGTCATCGAAGAGGTTCACTCGTTGATGCTAGGTTCACAACAGAAGGTCACAACAGTTGACGCTGGACGTGTTTACAAAGACTCGCCCGTAGCCGAACACAACTGCGATGTGTGGATTACATGTCAGACAATCGCTGACGCGAGGGGGAAACTCAAACGTGTCAGTGGACTTTAATTTCAAGCATGATTGTCTGCTAAACCCATAGACAATGATGGTTAGGTCCCTGGTTCTCGTTTCACACCGGCATACAATAACTCAACGATTACCACAAGCTCCGCGCGGGAGTTCTACAAAGTGAAGGTTACCGTCAAGAACACGGGCTCGAAAATTATTGTCATGAAGACTTTCGATTCGGGCGAGCAGAAACTATCCGAAAAGGTAATCAAATGCAATCACATGTATACATTGGATTTCGACATCAACACGCCCTACAACTTTGTTTTGGAGTGCGAGCGGACATCGAAGCCTTTTAGGTTTGTCTGGTCAAAATTACATGATTGGATGATTGGATGACCGTATTCGCTGACATTCCACGACCCCGCTTACCAGCCGTACGTTCAGTGCTGAGGTGGATCTCAATGTGCATGAGATTTTTCAGGGCTCATGATATGCTCTCTTCGTCAGAAGCTTTTTTGTATTCATACTTGTTATAACCTGAAGCTCTCAAGCCCGCCTAGCGCCACTGGGTTTTTCGCCCCAGCATTTACAATTTGAATTGCATGCACGACAGTTCAGGAACACTCGGTGATGCTTGTCATTCAAGAGCGCTTAGATAGGACCTAGAAATTGAACATAAACACTTCAGCAGATACTCACGAAGACGGCGCAATCTTCGTAATGTCGGGCTCTCGAAACATCAATGATCTGTGTAGCTCTCCAAGCGCTGGCACGGAAGGCGCAGCTTTTGAAAGAATCGAACACTAGCAGTCTATCACTTAGAAGCACCTGGCCGTCCTCATGTTAACAGGCTGCAGCTCAAGCGCCCCTACTGAAACTTTGTGTCCTCGTGGTTCTTGATTCTAGCGTGCTGCTCTCTCTCTCTCTACCCGCACAAAAGGCTCGAGCTAATCTTTTTCGCTATTCAGCATATCCTGTAACAGGAGCTCCTCTTCCCGCCGTTTACGATGACCAACCGGTCCTCGGCGTGACCCTCCCACCTTTCAGCGGTATATTTGGACGCATCGTAAACCCGGCGCGTATGCACAGCATCCTGGCACTCAACGTTTTGGACTCCAATCGCAACGGTTGAACAGATTCTGATGGTGCGATGGCAGAAAGCCGATGGACTGAAGTAAAAAGCTTCGACAAGGGACCTGGATACAAAAAAACACATGTGCATGTTCTTTGCCAACTCTGAAGTCAAACAGCGAGTTATTGTCTTGGACAGTCAAAAACAGATGCCGTGATAATCTCGGGGATCCACCAGTGGTTCTAGAAGACTGCTGAATTCTCCTGAGAGCCGACCTTTTCTTATCCAAAGAACTCGTGCTCAAGTGCGAGATCGATGGCGTAGTGCTGCGCGTCGTTTTTATGCAAACATCGCAGCATGGTGCGCAGCAGTGGTATTACGACCCAACAGATTCAGCGGAATGCCCAGGGCCACCAGCTTACAGGATGAGGAGGGTCCGGGCGTCACGTGTACTCCGTATAATATAAATTCCTTGATAAATGTATTCGCGAACAAATGAGGAAGACGCGAACTCCGGAAGAGCGAGGAACAGCCGCTAGATGGATAGTCAAGCAAACTGCGAGGTAGTCATATGGGTAGTCGATAACGCGGCATAATAACATATGATTCTGAAGCAAAACAAAGCAGACACGATCTGCAGTAGGCCAAAAAACACAGGCAAGAATTGAGCCCCGTCTTACTGTAACAAAGTCAAAACAGTACTCACCTCGTCATACATTACACACATCTCTGCAAAACACACATGTACAGCGTCAGGCGCGCTAGGCTTTTATCCCGAAACGCTCTGCACGCTTGCGCCGCCGCTCGACCTCCTCCGGGTCGAGCTCCTCCGCAGGCGCCGCACGCTTTTGGCCTGTCACGGCGACAGCGGCCGGCGCATTTGGGGAAGCCTTGGCGTTAGTCTTGACGTCGAGGCCAAAGCGCTGTGCACGGGCGTTCAGCGTCTCAGGGTCCTAAAGGAGAAGTGAATAGTTAGCATGAATCCTCAACAAAAGATCAACATGAAAACGGAGACGAACGACGTTGACAACAGGTTTGGCAGCTGCCTTCCGCCCACCCGCGCCATTCACAGCCGTCTTCGCAGCAGCCGCGGCCTTTGGCGCAGTTGGCTTCGCCGCTTTGGTCTGCGTCGAAGTTTTCTTCGGCGCGACGAACGGAATGCCGAAGCGCTCCGCACGCGCGCGACGCCTCGCGGTCTCCTCGTCTTCAGTGATGGCGGCAGCTGGTGCTTCCTCCTGAGGTGCAGACTGCGCTGCAGCAGGAGACACGGAGGCGGGATTGGAAAGTGTGGTTGTCGACTTTGGAGTTTTTACTGATGTGGTTGATACCTATCATGACCAAAGTGTGGAAGAGAAACACGAGCAGTGAAGGTACGACAAGAATGAGGACGACTTTCTGTACGGCAACAAGAGCGAGGACGAACGATTGTAGGCGCTGCAGAAGCTGGCTTTGACTTTGCAGAAGAAGTCGTTGACGGTGGCTTGACCGCATTTTCAGGCTGCACCCGAACCAGCTGACCAGTCG
Source organism: Phellopilus nigrolimitatus (assembly GCA_021029095.1). Classification (NCBI taxonomy): domain Eukaryota; kingdom Fungi; phylum Basidiomycota; class Agaricomycetes; order Hymenochaetales; family Hymenochaetaceae; genus Phellopilus; species Phellopilus nigrolimitatus. Next base: position 133,657 of record JAJOHG010000065.1, read on the forward strand.
AAACTGCACAATGAAGCGTCATGAATGTCAGAGAACATGTATGAAGATCGGAGAAGACTCACGGAACGGGAGGGGCGAGCTGCAGAACATGAACCACGTCAGCGGTGTTTGATTCCTGCTAGGAGCAATGCGCGTTACATACCGGATCGTCTCCGGTCGCATTCTCCGTTTCTTTCACTTTCGTTTGCATCTCTACCTTCGCCGGTGCAGCAGGGGCAGCCACAGGCCGCGGCGTGCTCACACCAGGCGCCTTCACGCCACTGCCATGGATCTCGTCGAAAACGGAGAGCGCAGCGGGGCTCGCGATGATCTTCGCAATAAGGTCGGGCTTGTTCGCCTTCGTTGGAATAGACACCCCGGCGCGCGTCAGGACATCTTTTAGGTCGACGACCTTGAGTGCTTTCCTAATTTGCACAGTTTAGCGCCAACATAACCAATGATGCGAAATGCCATACAGTTTTGATTCCATTATAGAATTCAGCTGATTGTAGAGGTTGGCGGGGATGGAGGTAGGAAGAAAAGTCTTGTTGCTCGTTGCGAGCGAGCAATACACGACTCGCGTTGTTTTGAAAACGCAGTCTTTCCACTTTGGTTTGTTTGGTGTATGACGTAAGCTCTTTTGTTTCAGTCTGTTCTTTATAAGTAATGCTTACTAATATATTATACGTACTCGCTAAATACATGTACACACAGCAGTAAGCGCGTGACATCATCACGTGCATAACACGTGCCGATGAAAGTCACAGTAGCTCCCAAAAACTATCACGTGACCAGTCGTATGGCTATGTGGCCCCCTCCGTGAGAACTGATCGTGATGGCCCTACAGGCTCTTCACTGGAGCTCAGATTTAAGCCTTAGCCACTCACGCTTCGCTGCCCCCCTATATGTGGGCACGCCACATATCCAATCATGGTTTTGTAGAATACAAAGTGAATAGCAGGCATTCACTAAAAAAAAGGGATCACAACATGCCGCATAGCAATGGCCCACAACCAAAGTCGCACTTATGAGAATTTTACGTGCCGGCAAGTCACTTAATACCGCTCATATGAAACACCCGCGAGTCTCGGTTCTGGAGGCTGGGGAACAGTATCCATTTACTTTTCTGCCAGCAACTACATTTTGGCGCTAGTTATCCAGCAGCTTGAAATGTTGAACGGCGTTTTAGACAAAAGCTCCTCTTTCTTGCGTCAGGCAACGTCTAACTGGCAAATCCTTGGGCCTGCGCTGTCCTTCTTTGCTCCTAGCCAATTTGACTCCGATCCTGCTGCTGCCTGTGCTAGTTTATATCGTGATGCGATCTTGGTGGGTTTGAACACGACGGTCTTGAGTGCTTCGTATTATGAGAACGCGACGAAGGTCGGCACACTGGGTGTTTGTTTGCCGACAGCGCAGATCAGCACCCTCTTTGTCGCGTGCAGTTTGTTGTAAACACGTCGGATGTGTCTGCCGTCACGGCCGAGGCTTGGTTTCCGACCGAGTGGAATGGCAGGTTCTTGGGGATTGGGAATGGTGGTCTAGGAGGATGTACGTGATTAATCACTCGAGATGAATACATAGTAATGGAGGCTTGAACTGGTTTCACAGGCATCGACTACGATGATCTCGACTACGGCGCCTCGCTGGGCTTCGTCACCGTTGCGTCCAACAACGGGCACGACGGCGACGCAAGCATCGTCTTCGAAAACAAGCCAGAAGTGCTCTTGGACTTCACGAGCCGTGCGGTCCACGTCGAGGCCGTCGTCGGCAAGCAGCTCCTGGCAACGCACTACGGACGCGCGCACCGCCATGCATACTACCTCGGATGTTCTACCGGCGGCAGGCAGGGCATGTACGCCGCGCTGCACCATCCGGCGGACTTTGACGGCATCCTTGCCGGCGCACCTGCAACGAATTTCAATCATCTCTTGGGGCATTCCGGCATACTCGCGAAATACATTGGCGCACCGGGCTTGGAGCCGAGCCCTGGCTTCATCCCTCCTGCGCTCTGGGACGTTGTCTCGGCAGAAATACTCAGACAGTGCGATGCGCTCGACGGCGTCGTGGATGGCATCATCACAGAACCCGATGCCTGCGAGTTCAGGCCCGAGGAGATTCAGTGCACGAGCAAGGCCGCGTCGAACTGTCTGACGGAGGCGCAGGTAGAGACTCTGAGGAAGATCTACGCGCCTATGTATGGGCTGAACGGCGAGCTACTCTTCCCGCGCTTTGACCCTGGAGCAGAGGCATCGCCAAGAGCAGAGTCGAGAGATTTCACTGCGGCACCACAATACGCTTATGTGAGTTTACATCGCTCCAAACGAAGTAAGTACTCGTGCAAACTGTTAAGTGTTACAGGACTGGATGAAGTATGTCATTCATAACGGCTCGGACTACGACTCCCACAACTTCGGGCTCGCAGACGTCGCTCTCATGGAGGAGCGCGATCCCGGAAAGATATCTACATTCAACGGCGATTTCTCCGCATTCCGCGCACGAGGCGGGAAGCTCATCAGCTACCACGGCCGCAGCGACCAGGTACTTAAGCTCTCCTTTTTTTCTGGTGGACGTGTTTTGTTCTGGTATTCATCGATGACCTCGCATTTCCACAGGCGAACCCGTCGGGCAATTCCAAGTCGTTCTATAACCTCGCCGCGCGTACGCTCGGCCTGCACACGGAGGCGCTCGACTTGTTTTATCGCCTCTTCCTCATCCCCGGCATGGGCCACTGCCTCGGCGGCGTGGGCGCCGTGAACTTCGGGCAGCTTGCGCAAGCCCTTCCACAGGAGGCAAAAGAGCCCAAGGAGCAGAGCTCGAAGTCTCAGGTACCTTTGCTGGAGGCGGACAACGTGCTCCTCGCTCTTGTCGAGTGGGTCGAACACGGGCACGCGCCTGATACAATCACAGGCGTGTCCAAAGACGGGAAGTCGAGCAGGGTCCACTGCCGGTACCCCCACAAGAGCATATGGGACGGGAAGAAGTATACCTGTGAGACGTGATATGTTCGAATCTGAAGTATTGCGTATTTTATTTTATTTCCGATCATCAGGACTCGACTTGATAGCGTGGAACAATCGCAAGACTAAGTAACAATGAAAGATTCAAATTCAGAAAACGCTCGAGAGCAACGGAAAGAAAGTAGAATTCGCTTCACCACCGCGCGCCTATTGGCTTACACGTACTTTATTTTATTATATTCTGCGAGGTTATAACAAGCTTTCGTATGCTTTTCTCGTTGCGACGCAATTTGCTCGGAAAAGTCGCATACCGCGGGGCGAGTCTCCGTCAGACCCCTTCTCACTCTCGGAGGACGACGAGACCATCGCGTGCCTCGTGGACTTCGTCTGTCCAGCCTCACAGGCACCCGGCGCCCTGCCCAAACACGCAAGCTTCGGGTTCGCCTGGAAAGTCAAGTGTTGCTGCGGACAAATGCGACATGCCGAAAGTGGTGGAGGCGCTCGTCCGCACTGGAGTGACGAGGACCGCAAATTGGAGAAGTTCCTGAAGCACTTGCTGGGCATATGAACGTCGGCACCGAGGACGTCCCCTTAACGCCTGTATTGCAAATGACTCGACAATCCTTGTTCGTCATAACTTGGTGTAGGTGCGAGTATCTCTGAAATTACTCGAGATTAAGATTCGTTCGGGTCCTTACTCGTCCGAACGGACGTCCTCCACGACCATGATGAGAGAGAGAGTCCGGTTCGAAGGCCTTTTTGTTCGTGTCGTTTTCTTAGGCGGCGACTAGGTCAGGCGGAGATCAAGTCCAGCAAGGAATGACACGTGACTAGGGGCTGCGTCCTCTCAGCGGTTCTTTGCGCAGGCTCGATCGCTCTTCGAGTCGTCTTGGGAAAATGTCATAGAGAGCTGGGTATTTGATGAGTTAATATTGTGACGACTTTGTTCAATATTGCGCATCTTCTATCAGAAGGAAGATGTGTGATAGAAGCGAAAGTGCATCAAAGCGGCGTGATGCCGCTTCTGAGATGGACTATCGCCGTGCAATGGTCGTTGAAGCGAGTGTACAAAGTGTACAACCAAGTCTGTAATGAGTGTACAAAAGTGTACAACCGAATTTGTAATGCGTGTACAAAAGTGTACAACCAGTTTTGTAATGAGTGTGCAAAATGTACAAGCCAGTTTGTAATGAGTGTACAAAAGTGTACAAGTTCGGTGCGAGTAAACAAGCGTCAACAGGGTACAGTGAGCGCAGCGAATCGGTTTGCAAGTTGGACGGTAGCCAATCATGGAGGGACATCGAAACGTCGTCGATCAGCTGTTCACTGCTTATCATCTCCAGCAGAACTACCGTACGTCCTTGCCCCCACCGCCTGCCCACGAGCTAACCGACCCTGCTTTTTTTTTCGCGATTTTTTCTGCAGAACCCCAGGGCTTGTACAGCCAAGCCCAGTCGCCCCCTCTCGGCGAGATTCATCTCCAGCATCTTGGACAGCAGCAACAGCAGCACGACCTCTACGGACAAGCACATCACCACCAGCACCAGAGCCAGCAACAACAGCAGCAGCAGCAGCAGCAGCAGCATGGGCAGCTCAACCACCATACTTACTCTCACGCTCCGACACACCACCAGCAAACCCACCCGCTCCAGCAGCAACAACAGCAACATCAGCAGCAACAGCAGCAGCACCATGTCCATCGTCCGCCCTCACGCGGCCCCTCGCCGACCCCGCAGACAAGCGAGCTCGACTCACTCGAGCCATCGCGCGGGGAGGACGACTACCTGATGGGCCACCACCGCCCCCCGCCGCACGCGCACCAGGCGCACCAGCGGCTCGAGCTCGAGCTCGACCTGGACCTGGACCTCGGACGAGGGAGCCTCGAGCTCTACCCCCGCATGGCCCGTCATCCGCACACGCGGGCCCGTCCTCTGGCGGGCTCGCCGAGGCGCTTGCGTCCGGAGGCGGAGGCGGAAGCGGTGCGGCCAACCCCGACCAGCCGCTCGACGAGGAGCCCCTGTACGTCAACGCGAAGCAGTACTACCGTATATTGAAGCGCCGCGTCGCGCGCGCGCGGCTTGAGGAGCTGCATAGGCTGTCGCGCCAGCGGAAGGTGCGTTTTTCGTCCCCGGGGCCTGCGTTATTTTGCCGCCGTTTCTCTCGCATCTATATTTTCATTTTATCCCGAGTCAAAAAGCTTGTCGTCTTCCCCTCGAACCTCTATTACCTCGCACTTTCTAGCTTTGTCCCATTTTTTTTTCTCTCCCCTTTCTACTTCCAAGCTCGCCTAACACCCCTCCAACCCCCACTGCACTTCCCTCTCCAGACCCTCGTCTTCTCTCCTCTCATGCTCGCACGGCATTGACCCCCGCCCCTTGTCGTTTTCCCTCGAACCTCTAATACCTCGCACTTCCTAGCTTTGTCTCGCTTTTTTTCTCCCCTTCCCACTTCCAATGATCTCTCCCGGCCCCTCTTACTCCCCCGCTCCGCCCGTTCCGGGAGCACATGCAGCAGCAGCAGCAACTCGCCTAACCCCCCTCCAACCCCCACCACGCTTCCTTCTTCAAGCCTTTTCTTCTCTCATCCTCTCCTCGCACGGCATTGACTCCCCGCCCCCCTTCTCTCGCAGCCCTACCTCCACGAGTCGCGCCACAAGCATGCGATGCGCCGCCCGCGCGGGCCTGGCGGGCGTTTCCTCACCGCCGACGAGATCGCCGCGCAGAAGGCCGCCGCGCCCGTCTCTGCCGCCGCCCCCGCGGAGCCCGACGCGGACGCAGATGCAGACGCCGAGGGCGACGCGGAGGGTGGCGGCGACCCCGCGCCGGCCCAGCGGGGGAAGCAGCGCGCCGCGCACCCGCACCCGCACCCGCTCGTCGATCCCCGCCTGCTCTCGCTCGCGATCCCCGGCGACGACGCCCCGCCGCCCACGCCGCCCTCCGCGTCGCCGACGACCGCGGGCAGCGGCGCGTCGCCCTTCGCGCACCCGCACGCGGGCATGTTCCAGCAGGCGCAGCAGCGCAGTGCGGGCCTGCTGCACCCCGGGTACGCGCATGCCAACGGCAGCGGCGGCGGTGGAAGCAACAACAACAGCAACGGCTCTGGCTCGGTGACGCTGCGCGCGCCGTACGCGACGTCCCCGCGCTCGCCGCATCCGGGCGCAAATGGCTCGCCGACGTCCTATTTCTCTCCCGCGGGGCAGCAGAGCCCGTCGAGCTCGAGCCAGTCCCAATCCCAGTCCCAAAACCAGAGCCAGAACAACAACGGGAACGGGAACGATGGCCAGCAGGCGCCGCAGGCGCCCGCGCAGCTGCACCATGTGCCGCACCCGCACGCGCACCACAGCACCGCGCACGCGCGCAACACACACGTGCGCGGGCAGGCGCACCCGGGCGAGGCGGGCGGGCTGTACGCGCCGTTCGACCTCCCTGGGCCCGTGCCGCTCGCGCTGCCGCTGCTCGGGCTGTCCCCCGCGCTCGGCGGCGGCGCGCTACAGCAGGGCATGCACGGCCATGCGCAGAATGGGAGTGGAGGCGGGGGCGAGATGGACGCGCTGCTCGGGCTGGGCGGCGGCGTGCCCCCCGGCGAGGTGCGCGTCGGCGCGCGCACGGGCCTCACGCAGAGCGCGCAGGCGGACCTCCAGCGCCGCACGGACGAGATCTTCGCGTTCAGCGCGCGCAGCAGCATGGGCGGCGCCGAGGGTGGGCGCTGAAGCGGACCGGTCGGAGATCTGGGCGGAAAGAAGACGGAGACGGTGGTTGGGGAGTTTTTTCTTCTTCTGCGGTTTGCTTTTTTTTTTTTTTTTTTTGTTTACGCTTTTTACGTTTCTTTCTTTCTTTCTGGGTGGCTTCTCTTTTCTTTTCTTTTCGCGTTATCCTTTTTTCCTTTACAGTCTGCGTATCCGCCCCGCGTGCGCATCTAAGTATCGAGATATACTCGCGCCCGCCCCCGCACGCGTCTTTCCGCTTTCCCACCTCGCCTCGTCTGTGCGTCTAAACGGTTGGATCCTTCTCTCTTTCCCTTCCCCCCTTTTTTGCATTTTCACAGCTGGAAGGAAGGAACGTCTTTGCCCCTGTGTGATTTACCGGTCGGGGTTGTAGAACAGTTAGAACAAGAATGAAATAAAATAGGATATAGGTCTGTTAAATGTATTGGTTTGGTGCTCCTTTTTTCTGCGGTCTAGAGTTTCCGCTCCGCGCCCCTTTCGGATCGTCCCCTCGACAAGCTTCGTATTCTTGCCTGGATCGATGGATGACTCTGCTGCCGACTATGGAGAACGCGCTAGCGCTAGCTAGAAGAAAGACACAGTCACACTGTGTCTTTGTATTTTCGATACAAAGGTCTGCAGCTGGTCCCAATCTTGTCTATGCGCCTCCACTTTGTTCTCTTTTAACAATGTCGCTGGCGCGACCTATGACGCGAACGCACGATGTCGACCTCGAAGTCCCTCTTTGTGGCTGACTCCGACCAAGGCTCACTGTATTCGGTCAGCACAAACGCGACAGCAGACAATCTCCCCGGTCCTGGGCGCACGCTCGGCCTATTTGTAGCTTTGCAGGACGACAACTCGAAGTGCAGCTTGGTAAAGTTGCGGGGTGATTGGGCCGTGGACCTCGGGCGACAGCGCTTAGGATCCAGAAGAACAGCGGGATTGTCACTCGCATGTCCGTTTTTCCCGTACCTCTTTCCGTGGCGAAATCCAGAAACAAGCCAATGCGACTCTTTGCAAAAGATTGGCGAGCTCAGGACGTGCGACGAAAGTTAATCCGAGCCTTGTACACTGGTTTGAAGCAGGAGAACATTAGGCACGCATGATATTTGAAAGTCGGTGCAGACCAATACACTGCAACAGCAAACTTTGATGCTCTTTATTGAAGAAGAGTAAAAGGCCTGATAGCACAAGTAAGTCTAAATGAAAAACTGCTAAAAGACAACAGTCGCGCGCTACGGCGGATTTTTAGTCCACACGTGGGATTTGGAGGTAAGTAGACAAGACTTGCACAATGCTCGACCCGAAATCCAAGATATCAGTAGCAATATTGTAACGTTGGTAATATACAAGGTTGAGAGCAAAGACACAAAATGGAAAGACACATAATAAAACATATCTAACATGAGAAACACAGATGAGGGCCTGGCAATCAACCTTAACGTCTGTTGGTTTTGCCCATTTTGCGTTTGCCAGAGAATAAGTGCTTTGGCTGTTGTTAAGAAATAATAGACGACGGTTAATGGAAAAACGAGAAGCGAGAAGAAAACGGCAATGGAGCTGACCATTTTGACTTTGATGGCGCGGTCGCTCTCGCCCGCCTTCGCTTGCATATTTCGCTCACGCTGCCCAAGATTGCGTAACTTGACAGCTTTTGAGGCTTGCTGTAGACACGCAAGATCCGTCAGCCCGGAACATCGATATATTAAAAAGATTAGGGAACGCACCGCGCCATCCCGCATGCCAGCTAGCTGTCTGTTTGAACGCGGCTCTCTCTTCCCCTTCGTGACAACAGCACCGGTATTCGCCTTCGCACGCTTCTGCGGCGTCATTTCCTCCCCGTCTACGTCCATCCACTCTGCATCGCCGTCTCCACCATCCATATCCACGTCCATCTCTGCGTCCTCGCCGCGCTTCCGCTTCGCGCCCTGCACCTTCGCAAGCATCTCCGCTCGCTCCTGGATGCGGCTCGGGTCGAGGCCCGCCTTTGTCAGACCATCCGTCAGCTCGGTCAGCGTGCGCAAGCCTGCGGTACGCGGCAGCCGCGCGTGGTTCTTCATCGCCTTCTTCGTGATCTGCGATATTTGGCGCTTCTCCTGCGCATCCTTCAGTTCGACCGCATCACGCTCGTCCTCCGAGTCCAATTCCAGGTCCGAATTGCTGTCGTAGAAGCCCTCCGCGGCGAGCCGTTCCTCTTCACGTTCAAGCGCCTCGAGCTTCTCCTCGATGTCCAGATCAATAAAGTCCGCGACATTCTTTCCGTTTAGGATCTCTGGTATCGTGTCGAATTTCCATTCGTCCTTCTCCAGTAAGTAGTTCTTCTGGAGAACGATATTGTAAACACCCGCCCCACCCTCCGCCTCCTCGATGTCCCTCTCGAGCTTGCGGCGATCCGGGTCGTTCTTGTCGAACTTCTTTTTTGTAAGCACGGCGTCTGGAACAAACGGCTTGCGCTCGACATCATCACGAGGTTTTGGCTGGGCGACGTGTATTCGGTTGATGACCGTGTTGATCTTACTGCCCTTAAGTTTCGTGTCGACACGGTGTGCGAGCAGTGCGTCGCACGCCGTGTTCTTCACGTCCATCACACCCTCTTCGGAGTAGCACGACACCTGCACGTACTGCACGCCCTCCGATTGGATTATCTCGTCGATCAGCGAGCGCGACTCCGGCGCCAGGTCTTCGAGGCGGCACACGTCCGTCTTGTTGAGCACGAGCAAGACAGGTTTGCCGCCGAAGAGCGGCTTGATCGAATGGAAGAGGTTGCACTGCGCCTGGATAGAGTACCCACACTGCTCACTCGCGTCAATAAAGTAGAGCACGCAAGCCTTCAGATGCGCGAGTGCAGGTAATGCTTTGCATCTCGATCGTGTTCATGTCCTCGAGCGGGTGGTCGAGGATTCCAGGCGTGTCGATCACCTGCCAGCGCAGGTACTTGTAGTCGAGGTGGCCGACGAACAGCGACTTGGTCGTGAACGCATACGGCTGCACATCGACGTCTGCGCGCGTGACCTTGTTGAGGAAGGACGATTTGCCGACGTTCGGGTATCCGCACAACAGTAGTGTACGAGTATTTGGGTCGATTGCGGGCAGACGTGCAAGATGCTGTCGCACCTGCTCGAGGTAAGCAAGCGGGTCTTTCTGCCGGCGCATTATCGTAGCCATTCTGAGATTGTGTAAGGCGAAGACCAGACGGAAGTATTTGGACTATTCACCTTCCAAGAGCTGCTCGCTTCAACTGCTTGCAGCGATACAAACTGTCGCCAAACTTGAGCAGACGGACATAGTCTTTCGCAACTTGGTCGATAAGATGTCTCGCAGTCCGGAGCTGGCCCAGAGCGAGTTTGTAGTGATTCTTGTCGTACAAGACATTCATAAGGGAAGCGAGGAAAGGGTGCAAGTCCTACGAGACGTGTTTCAGCATCCCGTTGAAATGAGGTTTGCAGAAAAAAAAAACTCACATCGAGCATCGGGAACTCCGTCAAAATCGCACCAAGTTTCTCATCGAATGTATCCTGGGTGAACTTGACCTTACGCATGTAAAAGTTACGAATGCGACTGATTTTGAAATTTTTGTGTATGACCTTCGGGTCATTTAGCATCTCAAAACTGCTGGAGAGTTTTCTGAGCTCACCGTAGGCGTCTTCCGCTGAGTCTTGTTCAGCACGATGTCGAGGAAATCCGACGCTGTCGGGACAGGCGCGATCGCCTTGAGGCTTTTCGTTGTCGACATGGCCCCTACGTAACAGCTTTTTGTACAATGGCGGGGCTGCTTTGGTCGCTGTCGTGCACGACGAGCAAGATTCAAAAATTGCCCGAATGGGTGTTACGTGACGATAAGCGTTACGATGGACCACGTGCAGATCACGACCACAACGCTCGGAGTCGAATTCACTTTATGAACCAACGAAATGTTTAACTCTCGCTTTTCTTCTTATTACCACTTAACAGGCTTCATCTTCGCTTTCTTTGCTACCAGAATTCTCCCGCGCACAAAAGATGTCGTTCTTCGTAAAGCCAGGTAGCAATGCTTGCTAGACCGCCTCGCTTGAATGGTTTATTAGGACCGAAGCTTTGAGGGTCGTACAAGAACATCAATGACACATTATGCAATTTAATCATATGGAGGCGGTCCCTTTCTGAGGATCTTCCCGCTAGTCTTTGACTCCCTGATCGAACTCTGGAGTGAGTAATAGTCTATGGTAAGCTCATGATACGCTGTTTCACGAAAACACCGCCCTTGTGTCTACTTTTCCTCAATTGGGGTCGACAATCCATAGCTTGACCGAAAAGACATAGAGATCCGTTAACGGTGGACCATAGATAGACTGCTACATAAGATATCCAAGATATCCGTATTGTCTACCGACGTCGGTACTAATATTTAGCCTACCAGGCTGACTCGGAGGGCTGTGGCTGTCTCTAGAGCTGTGACTAAGACTCCTATAGCTGCTAAATGATACACTACGGAGATCTCGCTTACCGTTTTCTGGCATTCTGACTCCTGTCCGTCAAGTGACTCGGTTCCCCCGCCACTGCCTTCCCGATGGTGACTCGGACTGTGACTGGTAGCATCATATAAGCGCAAGCTTTTCTCTGGAGAGAAGAGCTCATAGTCGGCTCCCGAACCCCAGACCATCAAAACTTATAACAATGGCTTTGCGCTCCGAAGACCCCAAGGACAAGCGCAGCGCATATGCGGAACGGCAGAAGGTTCTGCACAGAGTATGTCCATGTTTCTTCTGACACTTCATCGTCTCTATCTAGTTCGCGCTGTCGATGCGCTGACGCGGTCCTCCTGATAATCCAGAAAGACCGTCGAAAAGGCAAGAAGAAAGGAAATCACGGCGGCCTGGTTGAGACGCACGCACGGAACTACGAGTACTTCGAACGCGCGTCTGGGACAGCAGCTCACGAGGGTCCCTTTGTGAGCCCCAGAAGAAGAGCCTTTTGTGGTTCTGGAAAAGACGGGGACAATAGCATCAAGAAGGAGAGCGCCGAGAGTTGCCGATGGGAAGAGAGACGAGGGAAAACTGCCTTGTATGACTCGTCGCGTGCCGCGCCGCTCGAGCGTGTCGAACCCGGGAAGGCAGAAGGTACGCTTTTACTTTGTCTTCCCGACTATATCCTTATATTTCTCCTGCCTAGGTTTACAATCCTCGGAGGCTGCATATCCCGCGTTCGAGCGCCGGGACTGTCTCAATGGCTACAGCGGTTCGGACGAGTTAGAACGCGCCGATCTTGAGCTCGCGCTTGCGCTTTCGCTGTCGATGATGCACATGGATTGTGAAATAGACGCCGACCTTGACTTCGGACTTAGATCCGTGCTTCGCAGATGCAAAGTCGGAGGCGGACTCAGAATGGGTAGACCTTTGTGAGGACTGTGACGTCGAAGACATGGAAAAGGATACAAAGGAAGGTACCATAGGTATTCGGGGCACGGGGACTAGCGGGGTGGACATGGAGCGCCCGACGTATGCACAAATGGCAAAGATAGAGGTTACTTGAACGCACTTGCATTGAGTTCATAACTTCATAACCTCGGCGTGATACGCTTATACTAGTCGTGTGACCACTTTTACGTAGAGACAATTCAATCTTTACGGTGGTTCTCACATTTCAACAGGACACAAGACTTCAAGGCATTCAGAATGTGATTCAATGGGTTCGGTATTCGATATGATATACACTACGCGAAAGTCCTCTCTTCTCAAAAGGGGGCGGTAAAACAGTACAAATACAAGATTCTTTCGGTTTCTGGTTGCTTATGCAGAGTATATGCTCGAGGCCATGATTTTGCCTTGCGGACTGAAGGGATATAAGGTCGGAGTCAATAGGAATAATTAGGCGAGGGTGCGTGTCTGTGAAGAGTATGATAAGTACAGTGCACGCTGGTAACGCGACAAAACATGACGTAATGACGTACAACAGCATCCCTGGCGATTTCAACGTCAGGGCTCTTCGGAGGGCTAGAGCTAGCACCTGCAGAGGTGCGCGCGATGGCCGCAAGGTCGACTAGACCAACTCCCAGTCGCAGGTCAGTATCTCACCTACGAAATGCCCACTAATGATCACAAGGCTTACTATTACCCTTGAGGCCCCTCGCGCGGAACTCGCGCGCCTTCTCGAGCTCGTCCTCGGACGCGACCGACCTCTCAAGGGACGACTCGACAGGGCCGTCAACGGAGGGGCGCACGGCCGCGTTCGGCTCGGTAACAGCGCCGAGCTCCTCGGTGTCGAGTTCTGCGTCCTCAAGCGCGTAGCGCTCGAGCTCGAGCTCGTTGCGCATGGAGCCCCAGTTGTGTGGGCCCGCGCCGCCCTTGCGCAGCGACTTGTCGTAGCCCGACCTCGACTCAGACCTGCTTGCCAGATAGGTGTCACACGATGCTGCGGAAAGCAAGTGCGACGCATGTAGAACGCACCTGTCCTTCAGGATCGCGCGCGGCGACGTCGAGCGCTCGGTGCGGGTCATGGTCAGAAATAAAGTTGTCTGATGTAGTCAATTAAGACGAGTGAAATGAAAGCAACAATTTGATATGATGGTGGTGGTTAGAGATAGAGAACAGTAGCTGATCGAGTGGTTTTTATAGCGTCTGACGACTTGCGCCACCAGTGCTCTCGTGATCCTCGTTCCGGCGCAATTCGTGTCGTGGCTGCCTCGATCGTTCTAGAATTTGCGCACGGCCTCGTCTCCTCCTTATTGTCGCAATTCTTCTTTTTGTTGCTTTTCTCTTCCTTGTCTTATATATATATATTCTGAGATTTTGGAGGCTTGTTTCAATACTATTGTTATTTCTTTGGGCTTTTTTCTACGAATTTCGACGCGGCGTTACCCCGCTTTCGTCATTGACGTCAATAATCACGTGATGCTCCGACGGCGCCTAAAGTTAATTGAGACGCGCGACGCGCGCGTCTCAATGCCGACTTTCCTTGCTCCCGACCACCATCTGCTCATAGACACGTCGCACGCAAACTCTTCTGCCTTTCATTTCGTACTTTGCTATACTATCTATTAAAAATTATAAATCTACAGCAAAATCTACTTGGCACAGGATGGTGAACATTGTCATGTCGCTCGGTGGTGCTCGGTAGTACATCAATGAATGACGGGCTCCACCTAGGGACACTTAAAAAGAAGAGAGGCAATGTGCTCTCTCTTTCCTTCTGCTGTTCCCGTGAATCCACCCTTCTACCGGCTTATTATCCGTGGAATTCGAATCCCTGGAGCAGTCATTTACGCCGATGAATCGTCAGACCGCAGGATCAGCCCTGGCGATTATTTTTCTCGAAAAATATTATCAAGGATCAGTATATTCGGCTAAGACAAAATCCGCATATGACGTGCTGACCACAGCCTTCCGTAAAAAGTGGTGGATTGGAGGAATTGCAACCTATTGTTCTCAAGTACGTCCGCGAATCCTATTGTTCCATCCCGTCCCTTTTCTTCCCCTTCTACGCTCAACTTAGACATCCCATTTTTGTGTACAACTAGCATACCTTCACCTAATGATATTTCAACGTTTTTAGGGATACAAAGCGCATATAAATAACGCATATATGCGCCCAGAATTCTCAGTTTTACTCTCGGACAAATCTTCATGGTCCTCCGTCCTCATGTCCCTTGTTTTTCCCCCTCAGCCTGCGCGTTATTACTCAAGGCACCGACAGAGACTCAGAATTAGTTATGCTTAGAAGATATACGCTATACTGACGCCGGCCCGCTTGTGCGTCTCCTTGGAAATTGCATTGTTTTTTTGTTATATTTCAAACGTCTATGCATATACGTGAGTAATTTTTGTTCCGTATCTGCCCATTAATTTTCGTCGCCTACGAAAAAGTGATTAAAGCATCAATGGATTTTGCAAGAGCTTTTTTGAATAGAAGGACGATCCTCGGCCATCCGCTATCAAGAAGGCGTCAAAAAATCCATTTGGATTCCGTCCTTTGTTTGCCACTTGCCTTACGGACAGATGAACCTTCGAAGAAACCTTGGCTCTCATCGACACCATCGATAGACCGAGAACTTTGCTGTCTGGAAGTCAATTTTGGATTTGGCTTTCGTCTCATCGGAGGTAGCCGGTACACACTGACTGTCCGAGGTAACCATCGGATGTCCATGTTGTGACGGCTGTGGATACCTCTGGGGCCCGGGGTTGCCTTTGTGGGCTCTTCATGTCTTGTGAGTTACATTAATGAATTACGATACGCTGTGCAATTATGTATATGTTATTTTGCAGACTGCGGAAGACTTTGGCCTCGGCAACTGCAGGAGCTGTGCGATACGTTCTCTACCTCGGACCTGAAAAATCACGGACTTCGATACTGACTTGTTCTGGACGGCTAGGGTGCCTTTCTATATGCACGTGTGAGAGCGAATAATGCGCCCCAAATTGAACTCTAAAAGCAAAGACTCTACGATCAACATCTTTCTTATATGAAATAAGCTGTGCTGTGCTCCTGTCGAACTTCCCGCACATTAAAGTTTAACTGTTCATGTATTGGTCTCTGTTTCTACCTCGGTAACATCTTTTAAAGATCTCTGGCTACTTGATATTTCTGCTCCTATCTTCTCCGGCCGGAAATGATGGTTTCCCCAGGGTTACAGGCTATTGCTGACTGTATGACAGAAATACTGACAGCCTTCACTTATGTTGTATGTCCATCTGTGTTTCATGTGCCGCTCTGGATATCGAAGACAGGGTTGAAGCTTCTTCTTGTGGGCTGGAGAAAGGTAGGATACCTTCTAAGTGTTTCTCCGAACACTACATGCGCCGGCCTTCCAGACAAAAATTGCCGGAACCATCTGGCTATCCCCCTATCAGGCTATCTACAAAAAAAGGAGACGCCTCACACATATCCTCCCCATACCCATGCACACTTCTCGGGAAGCGGCGCGAAACTTCCTATTGCTGCACGCCTTTCCCCGCGTGCTTTTTCTAGGTCCGAAAACCGTGGTCATCAGGACGACAACGACCAAAAAAGCCACACCGCGTACTTCCTTTTGCCTTGACTCACCTAAAATAGAAAGCACTGCCGCACGTTTTTTTCATTGCCCCAGTTCATCTCCACGAAACTTGGGCGGTTTTAGGCGACTTTCGACGAGCTCCGTATCCAAAATAGATCTGGCTCGCCATCGACGGCCTTCGGAAGGAAAGTTCGGAGGTGCTGACTCAGCGATCAACTTTGTCCCCACGCGACTCGGCGAAGTCGCCGGAGTCAAAGTTCTCACTCTTGGGTACTTTTGAGGCCTCGTGTGCTCTACCCCCGACGACATCCTATAGAGGGCTAACCGCTAGGGAAGGCCCGTGCCATCTCTCCCCTATCGTCGACCATCATCATCGACGACAGCCATGGTGCCGCCGCCTCCGCCTCCGCCGTTTTGCTTGCCATTCGGCTCGAAGAAAAGCAGGCCACTTTCGCCCTCGCGCACATTTTCAGAGAAGACCCATCCGAGCCGTAGGTCGTATTCGACTAGGGACTCGCCTCGCTCTGGGCGCTCGCGATCCCTGCCCCGCACTGGCGACGACGACTCTTATCTCTCCGGGTCGTACTCGCCCACTGCGACAATCACCAGCAAGGGCGAAAACCTTACGTTCAAGACGGACTCAGAATCGTACGAGCACCTGCCTTCGGCGCGCACATCGAGTCCGCCTCCGCAGCAGCCGCGCAAGAGGGGATGGGGTTATGGATGGGGACTGGGCAAGGCGAGGGAGAAAGAGACGCAGAAGGACACGCCGAAGGGAATACAGAAGGAGGCAGGTATGTCAGAGGTGAAAGGGACGAAGCTCCTTTCGCGCAAGAACACGACGTCCACTCAAGCATCACTTCCGTACGTGCCAGAGTCTACAAACATCTCCGATTTGTCTGTCGTGTCGCCCATGGGTAGGCCCGTCCGCCCTCCGCTTACACCGATCACCGATGCTTCGCCGCGCACTTCGTCGTCGTCGTCGCGCCCTACGGTCCCACCAAAGCGCTCGTCCACGCAAAGATCGAAGGAATCAAGTCGGTCTGGTGCATCGAAACAGTCAGGTGCAGTAGGAGCCAGTCGATTCTCACCTCGCCGACCGAACTTGTCACCAGCGGACTCGCAGAGCACGCTCGTCGGTTCCGCGCTTGAGCGTAAGATGAACGATGTAGACGAGCCGAAGGAGAAAGTGGTCACGACGCAGCGTTTAGAAGAACTGAGAACGCTGATGTTGAAGGAAACTTTAGATTATTAGTACGTTTTACACTTCTTTGTGTCTTTTCAGATATTAAAAGCTTGTGCAGTGTCATTCCGAGTGAGGATGCCCACGGCTCTGAATACGTTGCTGCTTGTGATAAGCGACGACAATTTATATCTGGGTAAGGGTTCCTTTGTGTGAATAATCTAGGGCGTGATCTAATGTACCATGTACCATACTACTCAGATTCACCGGCTCTGCGGGGCAGGCCATCGTTTCCAAGGGAAATGCTTACCTTATTACTGACTCACGTTATTGGCTACAAGCTGAGGAAGAGCTCGATTCGAACTGGACCTTGATTCGCGTGCCTCTCGTCGAGAACTTCAAAGACTGGCAGTCGTTCCTTCTGAGCCGAATAGGCGAAGGATCGCGCATCGGACTGGATGCGCGCATGGTGAGCTGGGCAAAAGCGTCCGCGTTGAACAGTGCCGTGCAGCGGCTCGGCGCGAAGCTCGTCTTCCCAACGCAGAACCTCATCGACCTCGTGTGGAAGAGTAAGCCTGCACGTTCGAAAGAGCCTGTCTTCGTGCACTCGCGGCGCTTTGCCGGACAGGACGCTTCGGCGAAGCTCGATTCCATCCGCAGATGGATTGCCGCCCAGCCACCCGCGAAACCGGGCTACTCCAAGCCCGGCCCGCCAACGGACGCACAGAAGCACGTCGCGACGCTCATCACGGGCCTCTCGAACGTCGCATGGACGCTTAACCTGCGCGGGCACGATGTGCCATATAATCCTGTCTTTCAGGCGTACCTCTTCGTTTCTCTCGAGAGCGCAGTGCTCTTTGTCGAGCTTGCGAAACTCACCGACGACGTACGCAACCATTTGAGCGCACTCCATGTTGAGCCGCGTGAGTACAACAACCTGTGGTCTTTCCTCCGCCGCGCGTCCTGGGGCCCAGGCAAGGTCCTCATTGCCGACGACGCGTCATATGCGATCTCGCTTCTGCTCACGCATTTCCGCTACACTATTGTTCCGTCGCCTTCCTTCGTGGATGAGCGGAAGGCGATCAAGAACGAGATAGAAATTGAGGGCCTGCGTTCCGCATACCTGCGCGATGGTGCCAGTTATGTGCGCTGGCTCGCGTGGCTTGAGGATAAGCTCGCGAAGGGCTACCAGGTCACGGAATACGAAGCCGCACAACGCTTGACTGAATACCGTAGGAAGAACGATCACTTTGAGGGCCTTGCATATGAGAATATTAGTGCTACGGGACCAAATGCGGCCCTTCCGCATTACTCGCCGACGAAATCTGC
>JAJOHG010000066.1:0-151616 GCA_021029095.1 Phellopilus nigrolimitatus
CTGAAACGTCCTTCTTTGTGTAGGAGACCGTGGGCAGGGGCGCGATGCCGGGTTCTTTGTCTTCCCAGACCTCAGCGTGCGCACAGAGGGAACGTATCGGCTCAAACTCACGCTGTTCGAGGTGATCGGAGCGAATGTGCACCACTGCAAGTCAATCTTCTCCGCGTCATTTTATGTATACACGGCGAAAAAGTTCCCAGGCATGGAAGGTACGTGCGCATTGATCCCATGCCTTTGTTATGTTCCTATATCGCCGGGGAAACAAACCTTCGCATATTCACTCACACTTCGTTCTTCTTTTTGCATTTATTTGTGATCTGCGCATCTATTCAGAGTCAACGAACCTATCATGTGCGCTCGCTGACCAAGGCATCAAAATCCGGATTCGCAAGGACGTACGGGTGCGGAAGCGCACAGTGGACCCAACGTGGTTCCAGCCTGTGCAGGCTGATCAGGAGGCACAGTCCGAAGCGTCCGACGATGATGAAGCTGCGCGCGATCCGAAACGCGCGCGCACGAGCGATAACCAGGCGAGCGGCTCGGGTTCTGGGCCGCCCCCGCCACCCGCCCCGCCTGCGCCTGCTCCTGTAACAGGAACGTGGAACATCGACCCCACTCTCGCTGCCCCTCCGCCACCGCCCCCTCCTGCGGGGCCGGTCGCGCCGGAACCCGCTCAATACGACTCGCGAGCCTACAATCCCGGCCCGCCACCGCCGCCCTCGTCACACCCGCACTCAGACTATCACCCGCCACCACCTCCTGCGCACCCGCACCCGCACCCTCATCCACACTACATGCCACCGCCACCGAACGGGATGTACCCAGCGTCGTACGGCCCGCCCGCACCTGCGCCTGGCTGGGGCCCGGTGCAGGGATATGGCGCGTATCACCAGCCGCAGCCTGCGTACGACCACCATGCTGCTCCGCCTGCGTCGCATCAACAGCACCGCGGCCCTCCCCCGCCGTCTCAGCCCGGACCATACGGCGCCCCCGCTCCGATGCACTACAACGCGCCCCCGCCGTACGGGTACTACGATCAGCACGGACAGTACATCCCCCACCGCAACACACCCCTCCGCAGGCATCCCGAGGAGTGGTACACAGCAGCAGCAGAGCGTGCACCAGCATCAACAAAGCCAGCAGCCGCAGCAACACCATCAGGTGCATCCGCCTCCACCGCCTGCAAGCTATCCCGCGCAGGACTATGGGTACGCGCGCGCGCCTCCCGCTCCTGCTTCCGCTTCGGTGCCCCCACCCTCCTCGAGTGCGCCACCCCACCAGCAGGCACGTGCGTACCAGCCCGCGCCTACCGCGCAGTCCGCACCGGCGCCGTATCCGACTCCTCCTGCTCCCACCCCGACGCAGCAGCAGCAACAGCACATGGCGCATTACGTGCCACCGCACCAGTACGCGTACGCGCAGGGAGGCGACCCATACCAGGCGCAGTGGAGCGCGCAGCAGCAATATGCACAGCCGCCCTTTAGCGGCGGATACGGCCACGCACCCGTGCACCGACGTGGTCCGCGCCGCCTGCAAGCCACGCGGGGCCATCGCTGCAGCAGGCAGACCCGTACGCGCACTATCCGCAGCAGGGGACGGCCGCAGGAGGAGGGTACGTGCGTCCGGGCCCGGAGGATGGGACGGGGCGCCGCAGCCCGCCGGTGCCGAGCATCTCGAGCCAGAGCCGCGCGTACGCCGCTGCGAGCGGGAGCCCGGTGCGCGGAAGCGTCGTGTCTGGGGTGGGTGGGAGCCCTGTCGCGCCGACGAGCGCGGGCGCGGCCGGGATGAGCATGAGTGTGGGGATGGGCCCCGACCGGATCCAACTGGCGCCGCTGCGCGGGGGCGCGGGGACGCCGACGCCGACAGGATACGTGCCCGTGCCCGTGCCTGTGCCCGCGCTGGGGCGGACGAACTCGCATTCGCACTACGGAAAGAAAAACCCGTTGAGCATCGGGAGCATTATTTCTGACGAGACAGGCTAATCTTTCGCTTGGCGTTTTGGTTTCGCCTGGTTCTGTCTTGCATACATGTCTGGACTCTCTGAATTGTCCTTTTTTTTCTTGGTCTTGACTCCTTTCTTAATCGTCCGTTTCGCGCGCCTCATCTTTTCACCGTCGCTATCCTGTTACTGGTCAAAGCACTTCCTTTACTGTTTTGTTTGCTCTTCTGCTCGTGCTGTTATCGTTTTGATGCGCAGACCCTTCCACCCAAGCTGTACCTTTACACGGTTGTATGTCTTCCTCTTCTTCAAAAACCCTCTCAAGCCATGTCCCCCTCTTTCCTCGTCCTTTCTGATACACATCGCCTGAACGTTGCACATACATAATGGAGAGTAGATACAAATATAAATGAGGGTTGTATTCTCTTTCTTTTCTTTTCTTTCTTTTCCTCCTTCTCGCATGCCCATCACGGTTCCGCGTAAATACAATGTACTAGTAAACATGCTTTTGACTTGCCGGGGAAAAAAGGAATGTGTTATGGTCCTGCTCGGTACTGCGTTAGTCCTGCTAAATGCTAGACGTCGCGATGTTCTATCACTCGCGTTTCTGTCTATCTTGTGGTGTTACTGTGCTTGCTTGGGATTAAATTTCTCTCCTTCCATCGGATATTGAACGAGCCAAGTGTTATTACCGATTTTCAATTTTCTCGCTATTTTGTCTAGTAAAAATGAGGAAGCTAACGGATGGGCAAAGTTTCACCGGAAGAGGGCATGGAGATGCCTCATAAGGTAAGTTTCACTTGGGTGGATTGACGACGACGCGCGTCGGCCACAATCGGAAAAGCCGGAGCCAGTGTCACTACGCGCATCACAAGCCACAACGAAGATCAACAGTTCAATGAGTGTCGCACGCGCGATGATGCCACCCTTTGATGATTTTGTCGAAAGGCGCATCGCGGATGTCGGTGATGCGTCCGAGCGATGGATCCCGCTGGCAGGATACAATGAACGAGGTCGATGGGATGTGCTTGAAGATACGTCGGTCGTATGGGAGGAGCGCGAGTAAGACTGAAGCGGCGCAACTCAAAGAACCTCATGTTGAAGTCAAACCTTCCGTATAAAGAACCGCGTAGAGGGACAACACCACCCGCATATCGGCTAAGATCCAACCTGAACAGGTCAGCGACGTGTCCCTGATGTATTCCAACAAGTTTGAAGGCATGAATACAGCGAAAAGTAGACTACTCGCACAAACCACCCGAAAAAGCGAATTTGCGCGCAAAAGGCGAGAAAAAAAGGGGGGCGTTGGCAAGTGCCGAGTTCTCCATTCTCTAGAGTGGCGGAATAGTCCCATACGCATTGGATAATCCGCGAATATTTTTTTGCGCTGTCAGATAATGCAGCATGCTCTTCGTCTCTTCGCCCCCAGCACTCCAATCCCCTCTGAACCTGCCTTTTTCGGCCCCTCCCCCGCTTCGCCCACCGCCTCAAGAGCGAGCGCAGCGTCCGCCGCTGTCTATGGCGCAGATATTCGAGCTCGTCGACGACGACATAGTCATCCTCGACCGGCCCCCGCCACCGCCGCCCTCCGCGCCGTCCCGCCCGCCGTCGAGCAGGCGCAAGGAGAAGCAAGCCGACCACCCCGCTGTCCACGTCAAGATGGAGGTCGACCCGACCCACGTGCCCATCGATGACGCAGGTGCAGACACAGCGGCAGCCACGCGCCCGTCGGCGAGTGCGAACGGCGTGAACGGCGGCGGCGACGTCGTCGACCTGCTGAACAGCGAGCCCGGGTCGCCGCAACAACAGATGCAGAAGGAGTCCCCCGGCAATAGCCTGCCGGCAGATCCCGCGCCTATGGGCCCGCCTGCCTCAGCCTCGCCACCCTCCTCCAAACCTCCCTCGGTGTCGCTGCCGCACTCCCCGCCGCCGCCGCTCACGAACGGCGATACCGCCAACGGTGATGAGAAGCCGCAAAGAGGTGGGTCACAGCCCCCTCAGAGCGCGCCGGCCCCCGGGCCGAGCCAGAAACCGAAATCCACAAAGGCGCCCAAGCGCTCGCCCTCCCCCGAGCTCGTGCCACCGCCGCCGCCTCCACGACTGAGAACGATCCGGCTCGACATTCGATTAGGCGGGCCCGACAATTATGCGGTTGACATCGCGCAGCTTGCGAGGGACACCGGGCAGCGTTCATTGACGCCGCCGCCCGTTTTGAAGCCCGAGTCGAGCGACAGCGAGGCCGAGGCCGATGACGACGCGAAGGGTGCAAAGCCGGGCAGGGGTAGAGGCAAGGGCAAGGCGGGGAAGAAGAAGAGTCTTGTCGCGGAATACTACGACCTGAACGACCCGTTCATCGACGACTCGGAGCTCGCGGTCGACGAGCGCACATACTTCGCGCAGACGAAGCAGCAGGGCTTCTACGTGTCCTCGGGTGAGGTCGCGCTTCTCAAGGACCGTGCGCGCGACCGCGAGGGCGAGCGGGACGTCGAGAAGAGCCCCGTGAAGAAGCCGAAGAGCAAGAAGAACGTCGTGCCGACCATCATCCCGCTCGCAGGCTCGCATGCGGTGAGCGCGGCGGCCGCCTCAGCGTCAGCTGCTGCAGCGGGCGCGTCGCCGACAGATCCGTTTGGCCCGCCGCCTCCGCTGTCAAATGCGTCGTCGGGAGACTACTTGCTGCCGGGGACACGCGAAACGCCGATCGCGGTGTCGGACACCGAGGAGGCGAAGGCGAACGGGAGCGCGAACGGGCTGAAGCGCAAGGCAAGCGTCGATGCACCGAGCGCGAGCCAGGCTGGCGGGAAGAAGAAGCGCAAGACGGTTGACATCGTGCGTTTCATAATGTTCCTTTCGTCTTTCGTTTTACTAGCTAATAGGTCATATACAGGAGATGTTCCATCCGGACCTGCAAGTAGCTCTGCATGAGCTCAAAGTAGCGATCGCGGCGGAGTCCTTTGATCAGAAGGGCAAGTTCCCGCCCACACTCAAGCCCCTGCTCGCGCGCGTCGCGCTTAAGGCGATCGTCTGCGGCGAATACAACGACAACTTCTTCAGCCTCATGCCCAAGCTCTTCATCTATAACAAGTTCACCATGACCGTGCGTTTTGTGTCTTGCTTTCGGCTGCTCATCATCTATTTTTCATTTGCCTGACATGCGATATGCTGTGTATAGAAATTGATTAAGCGGACTGTGTATGCCGATCATCAGAAGCTGCTCGTTGCACGTCAGGATGAGCTACTCGAGGAGCTTCGCAGTATCGCAGAAGAGAGCTTCGCGAAAGCGCAAGATGAGTATGAAAAGAATGTGCAGGCGTGGGGTACGTTGCGTCTCTTTTCTTATTTCCCTTGCCGATAGCTATCCCTATCACTCGTCTCTCCTATATCTTTACTCCGACTAATTTCGCTCTTCCCCACTTACAGAAAAAAGAATGGAAAAAGCAAAGACGGAAACCACCGGTGGGCCAGGCGCCGCGTCTGCAGAGGGCACGCCCGTGCCCGGATCCGCGACGCCAAGCGTCAATGGCTCCGCACTGCTCCCGCCGGCGGCTTTCGACGGCGGCACAGAGAGCGGAATGGACGTGGACGCGCCACCGGCTACGGGGGACAAAGATGGGGACAAGGACGGTCCATCTGCGCACATGGGCATGGGCCATGCGCACTCGAGTCAACATATGCCAACGAAGCGCTACCGCCTCACCGAGCGCATGCGGAATATCATCTGGGAGCTCGTGGTGCTGAGCAACGAGAGCTGTCGGATCGAGAACGAGAAGAAGTGCGCTTTTGTTTTCCAATTGTTATAGCGGGAGCTGACGAATGGGTTTTTTTCAGCACCTTGGAGAACTCGACGGTGCAGGTCAGCGAACAGGGGACGCGCAAGGTGCTGTACCAAAAGATTGTTGCTGCATTCCCGGAGGGCTGGATGTCGTCAGGCCAGATCTCGCGAGAAGGCAAGTTTTCGTCTTCTGCTTTTTCTGACTCTTACTTATCGTTGTCCTTTCAGTGAGCGTAATGAAGAAGCGCTTCGAAGCTCAACAAGCCGAGGAATCATAGGTGCCTGTTGCCGTCGCAATCTGGGCGTCTTTTTTTATCTTCTCGTCACCTCTTGGGATACATACTCGTTGTTACCTTCTCCGGTCTCCTTCGTCACCCCCTCAACTCGGGACATATTTAAGCTGCATTTTCTTTCACAACCTCCGACAAACTCCCTTGGTCTTGTCGCCGCAGCGCCTAGAACCCGTCGTCTCACCCCTTCCGAGTCGAAAACTATTCTTGACATCTCGCCTATCATCGATCATTATTCGTTATTTCGCCTTCCTTCTTCCTCTTCTTGTCTCTCCTCCCTTTGTACTTATCCTCTTCTCTTATTCCCTCCTATAGTATACATTTCCTCTTTCTCTTCCTTTCCGAGATACGCCGCGTCTACATATTAACCTCGTTCACCTCGTCTTTTCTTCTCACAGCAACTGCTGACCAGACATGGAAGCACTTTTAGTCTACTTGAAGTACCGTAACGTGTTGTACGTATTGTGTTTTCTACCGACGCCGCCTGCCTATGCGCTTGCGGACATCTGCCATCTGCCATGTATATGCGCTCGTTTTCTTTCGGGCGATGAAGCTCGTTAAGGGCGAATGTGCTTTTCTGTGCTACTTTTTGTGTTGTTATCGAACAAGGAGGCTGAGCTATACTCCACCCGTCAGGAGGGTGGGCTCTGCACGTCACCGCCGAGCTCAGCATTGTCGGCCGCAACACCAGCACAACAACCGCCCATCATGTCTTTTTCATAAGACCCTTTTTACAGATTGAACATCATTACAAAATAGAAAACCCTACTAATACGGGGGGACAGTTATTTGATAGAGTACTCTAAATTACCGCCTCAGTTATATCCCGCGCAAACAGTTTACCTTTAAACGTGAAAGTCAAAACACCCGAACCAACTAGTCTCCGCCTTTGCGTTCGCCCCACTCACGTCCTCCTAGCCTTCTTGCTCTCGCGCGCCGCGCTCGTGGGCGGCATCCAGTTCACAGTCGCGCCGGCCGGCACGCCCGGATAAATCACCTCCGGAGCAGGCGGCGCCTTGCGCTTCGACCCTGATCCTGGGACCTGGGACAGAGGAAACCCGTTCGCCGACGCGAGTGCCTCGAACGCGCGAGCGTCTGCGAGGTCGACGTTGATATCTGCGGGTAGAGGGAACAGTGTCGACGCCCCGGCGGGACCGGCTCCGCCGCTGGCCCGCTTTGGGCGCGTCGCCGAAGACGAGTGGGGGCGCATTTGCCCGGAGCTCTTGCCCTTGGACCTGGGCGCGGTCGCCAATGAAGACGTGGAGTTGGGTGCCACAGATGAAAGAGGACGCTTCGCAGTCGACGAGCCGGAAGCAGAGACTCTAGCGACAGAGTCGGGCTTCTTCAGCGCACTTTTCGACGAGCCGCCGGACTCAGAGTCAGATTCTGACGATCCCTCTGCATCTTCTTCCGAGTCTGAGCCCGAGCACGACTCCGTTCTTAAGTCAGACTCCTCCGACTCTGTGGCTGCCATATACGGCACCTTCGTAACGACAGCTGACGGCGGCACGTTCAGAGACTGATTCACGCTGTCTTGTTTATTGTCTTGCTTAGGCTTCGCCTTTTTCGTAGACACGACTGTGGATGCGGAAGCCTGCTTCATTTGCTGCCCAGGAGCGAGGTTGAGCGGGACGAGGCTGATTGTCTTTTTTATGAACATGGCTGCAAGCGCGAACGTGTAATGTGCTGGCCAGATGCTTATCGAGCCGCTAGGCAGTCCGCGCGGCCAGCCAGATATGTAGTATCCTTTGTCCATAAGCCAGACATTAGGTCCCTAGAGACAATAACGAGTTAGTACTGCTTTCGAGCGGGAGAGTATGACTAAATAACAGGCATTCACTTGTAGAAATCCTTTGGGTGATGATGCGACGTACGGACGTCCGTCCTTCTGCGTGATGTTGTGTTTCGTCAGAAGCTGGATAACGGCCTGAGACACGAAGTGCTGCAGGCGCCTGAGCCTAGCAAAAAGAAGAATGAAGTTACTTTTAAGACGAGATAGATAGTGACATAACGGCTCTTACTCTTGCGCTCCATCTGGGAGTCCATTTTCTCTGCATATCGCGCGATACTTGGCCGTATTTTCCGCCCGCTGGCACTGTCAACGGAAAACGGTGTAAGCTTCAAAAGAAATGAACAAAAGAAATGAACATTCAAAAAAGCGGAGGAGTTTAAGCAGTACAAAACATTATAGAACAGCTAAACGGCAGGTCAGTCTGCCGTTTTAGCACATGCCATGTTCTCAAAAAGCGACATAGTAGACTTTACGTAATGAAACAAAGCACTGCTCACAGTTTCAAGAAGAGTAGAGTTGGCCTCCGTCGCTTCATCCGACGGGGCATTCGAGGTGTGTTCGTTTGCCATTATATTGCGGGTGATTTCGAGTATGGCAGCGGAGCGTTCGTTTTCGTGGTGGTAGTTGGAAGGAAAAAGAGAAAAAAGACGGACAGAAGAAATTCAGCCACAGGCTCGGTGAGCGCCTAATTCGGAAGCGGAGCTAAGCCTTATTTGGATGTCAAAAATTTGAATAAAAACATCCAGTCTCAGCAAGCCTTCACTGTACTAGTAGCTCATATCATCGTGTAAAATTTATAAGACGACAGATATTTTAGAAAATACAGCACATACAGTTACTCGAGGAAAAGCATCTCGAGTTATTATTATGTGTAATGAATCCTTAAGAGCACTGGCGGCACTGACCAGTTTTCTTAAAAGCAAGAGATTCTTCATGTATTACTGTCTGACCTCTGAGCTCTGTGTCAGATTGAACCTTTCCGAAGACTGGATTCAGTATAAGTTTTATAAGCCGTATCAGAAACCGATCCCGACGTCACAATTCTCAGATTTGAATCTTCTTTGCAAATGGTTGCGTGCAACTCCCACACAATCTACGAGTCTTGAGTAGATCTTTGCTTGTATAACAGCCAAAAACACGAAGAGCGTCGTGGTTCGCAAGCGCCTCTATTTTTTCCTCTTGTACGAATTTGATCCTCTCTTCGTTTGTGCTATAAGTGCAGACTTTTCCTAGAAGGTGCTTTTCAGCTGTCGCACCGAGACCTTGAGAATCTGAGAATGCGATTGGCTTAAGAAGGAACGTACGCGGCCATGCCCGCAAAAATGCGTTGGCAGGGTAGGATTCGTGTTTGGGATCGACTTCGTCCCATTCATCTAAAGTAAATGATCAGTCGCCCCTGACGAGCTTCGTTCACTATATGAACGCCGATGGTGTCTGTTTGGTATCCTTGAACCAGAGCCATCGACGGAGTGATAGAGATGTGCAATTCGGAATTTTGTCTCTAGTTTGAAATACCTATCATAACCAGAGGAAAACAAATTAAAAAGGATCTTTGCCCAACGCTCACAAAGGGTCGTATAGACATGCGGCATAGCCCCAATCTGGTCTGCAGTCTGACAGTGCAATGCGAGGCATTCCTTCATACGTTTCATCTGCATTTGTAACCACACCCGGAGCAAGTCCAGAGACCTCCGGCAGGTGAACACTCCGGCGAAACCTTGTGAGAACGCTTTTGCGTACTCAGAGAAAAAAACTTCTGATTTAGAGCTCTCGTGCTTTGAGCTTGGATTCGTTGGTAGATAGGACCAAATTGTTGTTATCCAGGGAGACGGACGGGTGTTGACATTCTGCAGGCATTTTCCCATCGAATCAGTAACGGTGACGTCTGGAGAACGCGTCTTACACGAACGGTGTCGCCGTTGTCGCGTCGTTACGGATTTTGTCCTCAAATCACCACCATGTCCCTGGCCTATGCACTCGAAAAAGAAGTTGCTGTATCGGCCGTTTTGCGTGCCTGCCAGCTCACATCATCCATCTTCAATAGACTTGTCAGGGACGAGCGGCTCACCAAGGGCGACAAGTCGCCTGTGACCGGTTCGTCGTCTCGTCTCAACCCGTCGACGCATACATTCATACATGCATCCGCATACACTTCTCGAACGCAGTTGGCGACTTCGCTGCTCAAGCTGTCGTGAATACGATCCTCGCCAATGCATTCCCGGATGATAAAATTGTTGGTGAGGAGGACTCTGATGATCTGCGCGTCGAGGCGAACAGCGTGCTACGCGACCGCGTCGTCGAGCTTTCGAATCAGGCTCTGGCCTCCGATCTCGTGCACGGAGACAATACACAGTGGGGCATCGGACCTGGGAAACAGCGCACTGTAGAGGAACTGCTAGATGCCATTGACAAAGGGAAATACGAGGGCGGAAAAACGGGTCGTGCGTAACATTTTAATCCAATGTTTTCTCCATTTTGAGATCCTGCCTGTCAGGTATGTGGACTCTGGATCCGATCGACGGTACGAAAGGCTTCCTTCGCGGCGAACAGTATGCGGTATGCCTCGCCTTCCTTGTCGACTCAAAAATCCAAGTCGGTGTAATCGGCTGCCCAAATCTCCCAGTAAATGCCTCCAGATCCGACGGCCCCAAAGGTTGCCTGTTCGTCGCCGTACGTGGGCAGGGTGCCGAGCAGGTATGAAAAAGGTGTTATCATTCAGGAATTACTTATGTACATATTTTGTTTTGTCTTTGCTAATAGCGCACATTGTCTAACTCCAACCCTACTCCAATCATCATTCCTGCATTCAAAGATTCCGAGATCAACTTCCTCGAGTCCGTCGAGTCGGGTCACTCGTCGCATGGCTTCAACGCGAGTGTTTCTCGGATTTTGAACGTTACGCGCGAGCCGACGCGCATGGATAGCCAGGCAAAATATTGTGCACTCGCACGTGGTGACGGCGGTGCGTACCTCCGCATGCCCGTCGGAATCGGTTATAAAGAGAAGATATGGGTACGAACATAGATTGTCATTGTTGCGAAAGGTTCTTCTAAAATAAGAATGACGACAGGACCATGCCTCGGGCTCGCTACTTGTAGAGGAGGCAGGAGGCTTGGTCACGGACTCGCGCGGCGAGCCATTGAACTTCGGGCTCGGGCGCACGCTCGGCGAAAACTTCGGTATCATCGCTGCTGGCAAGCAGGTGCATAGCAAAGTCATCGAAGCGATCAAGAAAGCAAAAGAGGAAGAAGAATCGCAAAAGACTGACAGTAAAATCTAAAGTATGATAATATGTATGTGTATGTGTAAGTCCTACGAATCTACTGCTGCTTACTCTTCAGTGACAGAAAGAAGTCCGTGGTCTTATACATATATCGATGATAATCCCAGAATGTTCATTTCCTCGAGACATGTACACTGGCTTTTACAGGCAAGCGACCATGGAAGATTTGGCCCAGAATGAAGCGTCTATGACTTTATCACGAGTTCTGGCTTCTTGTTCAGAGCCTGCAAGAACATGACAGCATGGAAATCCCTTTCCAGGCGCGATTATAACACGCTTTGAGGAAAACATGTCCAATCATTTGGCAGCAGACATGCGAACCGGAAATTCTGTAGCCCTTCCGTGTGCCTCGTGTGCAATCATGCTTCGAGGTTCACTGCTCAACGCTCATCACGAAATTGCATTACTAATGTCCCTGCGTCCACAAGTCACGAGTTCATTTTTTCCACCTTCATCGAATATACGGCTTAACCTCGGATGCTCAGCCGACTGCACTTCGTAGAGCATCCAGCCCTTTAAAGGGCCTTTGCAAGTTGACGAAGGACCCTCAATCGACCCTCAGTCGTTTGAAAACGGATTTTATTGTTTCCTCACCCGCTCCTATGGTTCTCGTCTTGAGGTCTTGCACCGCCCTTGTTTTGCTCGCGATGGCGCGGGCCATGTCAATGACATTGGCGGGTGAACGAGTTATTCGGAATGACGACCCATTGATTTATTATCATGGCCGATGGGACACGTCTCCCGGTACCTGGTGGCGAGTCAATAAACTTCTACTCGTTTGTGCCTAATTCAGAGGCGTTGCTTCTATAGGGCGGGGTCCGGTTTCAAACTCAATGTCCAGAATCTGACGTCCTTGACGCTCAACCTCGGAAATCACACCACATCGCCCCTCGTTTCTATTGGTGTATCGCTCGACTACGGATCTTTCTCCACTGTCAATGTTTCTGTTGGGGAAAATACCATCCCTCTTGATCCCCTGGAATCGGGACTCGTAACGATACAAAAGAAAAACACTGTAGTCCGTATAAACGCAGAGGAATGGCAGGACAATCGCGTCAACTTGGAGTCTATCGTTCTGAATTCTGTGCGTTTTGAGGATTCCACGAAATTAAGGGATCGTCTGAAAGACCGACTCACGTTTAATTGATATTTTGTTCGAAACAACATTAGGGTGCGGATCTTCTGCCCTATACTCCTTCAAAACTAGCCTTTCAATTCATCGGGGACTCTCTCTCGGCCGTCAGTTTTTCGATGTCTGTCCTCCAGACTGGACACTGAAATCTGTTTTCAGGGTCAATATCTCCCTCAAGGAGTCGACCAAGCCTGGCCATTCCTGACCAGCGAGAATTTCAAAGCGGAACACGTCGTCGTAGCTCAGCCCGGGGCTGCTCTCACGGTTTGTTTCCGAGTCTTGCTGCAACCTTCTTTCTGAAGAAAAAATGTGTGAAGGATATCGTGTCTTATGGAAACGAACATGGAATGTCTTACCAGTTCTTTAGGGTGAGCATTATTCTATGAGTTTTGCCCATAATGTCTCTGAAGGCTAATATGCTCGAAGACCGAGGACACTGGATACTTTTACACAACTGACCATAACTACACTACGCCATGGGACTTTAAGCGCGACGTTCCTGCGCCTGATGTTGTCGTCATCCACATCGGGTTCGTTTTCACTTCTTTAGCCTGAAGTATCAGTCTTAACCCTCGGTGCACGTAGCGCGAATGACAGTGGTCAGAACGTTCCCGCCGACGAGTTCGTTCAAGTAAGAATTTAGAGCTTGATTCGTCCCAACTAAACGATACCCATTAATACCTCTTTAACGTAGAACTACCTGAACTTCCTTGCCCATTTAAGGAAAATCTACGTTGTTCAACCGATCCTGCTCTTCACTCCGGTAAGTGCTGCTCACGTCCAAACTTTTGACGTGAATCATCTGAAAGTAAGCAATTTTCATACTTTCCAGTGGGGTTGGCCCCAGCCAGACGGCAGCATAAGCTATTACTATCAGGGGAAATACGAAGAAATTCTCTCTCTTTGGTAAGATTAACATTGTGGTCGCGTAAGCACGAACATTCTCACCTCAACCTCCAGGCGCTCGTTTGGAGACGACAATACATATCTGGTCAACACTACCGGCTGGGTCTCACTCGAAGATGTCTGCTATATTCTCTCTTCGAGATGAAGTTAGTCCGTGTACTGATAAGCCATGTATTTGTTGTCAGGTTTTCCCGGAGTACGCTCGCAATTTCTGATGACTTGAATGCAATGCTGACACACTACTCGACCACTGCTGTTCAGTAACTTGCACCCGACCGTCGCGGGGCACGAGAAGATTGCCGGCCTTTTCGAGACGTGGTTGAAGGACTTTGGTATCGAGCCCCAGGAATCATGGGCAACTACATAACATTGAGTATGTGATATCTTTTTTATCCGCTTCATAAGACATTTTACCTGACGCGATGCATTTAGGAAGCCTACTAAATTTGAGGAAGTCTCGGAGCCTCGTGATCAAGAAAAGGTACTCACTGTTGTAGAGAATGGTAGGGAACGATCCTATCATGATGAGCTACGTGCTCTTCAGGTCTCAATGCTCCTGCGAATACACGTGACATCGTTGTATATCTAGATGCTCTGAGAATTCACCACGAAAACTTAAGTTGCAATCGTGTCGCATCACCTGTTGGCTCAGATTCGGTAAGGAGCCTTAGTACATACCCGAGCCGATCAACAGGACGGTCCGCATACTGTCCTGGCGAAATTTTGTACGTACGACGGCGATGACGAGCCAGTCCAGCCTACCTCGGGCCGTCCTGCCCGTCGGGCAACTCGAGTCTGCAAGGTTCAAAATAACACAGATGGTAGAGTCCATAATGGCCTTGCAAAGGACCGGTGGTCAAAATGCTACGTCCGCTTGACCGAATATTCTTGCAAAGAACAACGTCCTGCTTTCTCAGAGGTACAATTTGTCTATGTCTCTTGTACTTACTCCAGCGTATTCCCTGGTTTCTTCTGGAACCGAAACCTTTCCCGCATCTCAAAGCCTCAGAGCCCTTCGCAAAATTGGCCCTTCATCCTTCTTGTAGCCCCCCTAATGCACAACTCGACACTTCGTAACCAGCAGACGACCGAGTTAGAGAGCGATGCAATGCGGAGAAATTAGAATCGCGGAGCGCCTTGGAACATTTATCTTAAAGATTATATTTAGCGAAAGCTCGAGCGCTCGGGACTGTCCTTGACTGTAGTTCAGCAGCAAAAATTCTTCAAGTTTGTGACGCGCTTCCGTTTACAATATACACCTATTCTAAACTTGCCATTTCTTCGTCAACTCGATAAGTTTCCCCCATCGTCCTCCACTCCAGCTAGCCACTGCCTTCCATTCGTCGCCTTCTGGGCCCAGAACAATCTGCACCCACGCAAGATATCCAACAACGATCGCGTCCGCAAACGTGAACGTGTTACCGAGGAAAAACGTACTGTCCTTGCCGTTTTTGTCATAAAAGCCTGCGATCTTCTCAAGCCCCTCTTTCACTTTAGTCCAGATCTCGTCGCGAATAGGACCTGGCGGAGCGAGCTCCTCTAGCTTCTTTTTGTACGACTCTTCTCTTGTTCTGCGGAAATATTCCTCGCTCGGAGGATTGAGGATGGCGTTGGAAGCAGGGAGCATAATGGGGAATATCGGCGCAAGGGCTTGTTCGAAGACGGAGCTGAACAGCTCGATGGCTCCGCGAGTGCCGGAGGGGATTAGGGCCGGTGTGCTGGGGTATGTCTCGTCGAGGTACGCAGCAATTTCGATCGAGTCAGTGATAGTCTTTCCCGTCTCCGAGTCGTGAATTGCGGGAAGGGTGTAGAGGTCGCGACCATCGGGCTTCTTCGACGTTGGGGCGCCTCCAAACCTCTTTATAACAGGCTCGACATCGGGATATTCGACCCACTCTGTCTTGAAGGGTATTGCCTTGTAGTTCAACGAGACTCTGTACCGAATTTAACAGCGTAACTGGATCCACATACTGACAACAGACCTTGTTTTAAGAGTGTTTGGGGACCAGAGATTGCCATCCAATTTGGAAGGTAAATCGAAGAAGGTGATCATGGTATGAATGTGCAAGTATCGTCGATGAGGGCCTTTGTGAATGTCGGTTCTTATACGCCGCGACCACAGTTGCGGATGCTTTAAATTCAATACATACGAAGTAAGCCTTAATAAGCCTTCGCTCGCATTCGCTCTCAAATCTCCACGACGCTGATTTTAGCCTGGAGACGGACGGAAAAGCTTTCCGGTACATGGTTGGAAGACTGGTATTCTTACTAAGACCTATCGGTTAATCTGCTCTGCAGCCATCCAATTGATCGAAGCGAGCGGATTGTCTACAGGCTTACTCACGCCGTCATAGATGCCTTTACTGACAGGGTAGTCCGCGGTACTACCACTGTTGTGTTAGTTCTTGATGAGGCCCTCAATGCAGGCTTACATGTATCTCTCAAAAAAAGATTATCTCGAGTTCGAAAAAAGACTGGATACCCTCTGGATGAAATTATGAGCCTCTCGGTTTTATCCTGATAAACCGGAATGTCAGAGTTTCATAGCGCAAGTCTCTTTTCAAAAGCCATTTCAGTACTGTGGTTTTTTGAATTTGACTGTATAGGGAAAGGACTACCGAAAGTCAGTGTTGCCTTGTGGCTCGGTATACGACCAAGACTGTGTTGAAATGCGAGGGGCGAGGGGCGAGGGCGCCAGCAGTCGCGCACAGAGGTGTCCATTTGACCTGTTGGCGGTGGGCAAACGCGATAGATCCCTATATGCTAGCTGCTTACTAATCTTCCCGATTTGTCTGTAACCCCGAAACAGTTTTTGCACGTTCGCAGAAGTTCCAACCGGCCAATGGACCTTGGGCACACAAGGATCTTTAGAGAGCGTATTGGGAGGCCAAAGCTCTATTGCGGGTTTGCTCTGTGCCGGGCGTAGGCATTCATTTGTGAAAGCCCCTTCCTTAGTCTTTATGAGCAATTCTGAGTTTGTCGATGGCTCGCGGCTGCTATTGAACCGATATGGCTTTTTGACAGCATTCGGATGAATCCACCATCGCAAACTGACATGCCATGTACATGTATGCCAGACAACGATATGTGCGTCTGCTCCCTCGGCAGCTTTTCACTGCTATACATTAATGATACTCAGCTGCTGCGATAGGTGTACACCGTTATAGGGTCTCCTTCAGAATTAGTGACACCTCCTCGAGTAAATTAAAACGGCTTCTTTATGCGCTGGCAGGCACACGAGTCGTCTCCCGGAGCGTCCATATGATATCACCGGAAGTCATGGTTTCTTTGAATGGTCGATTACTCCCCGAATCTCAAAGCTTTCATTTTAGCGAACGTTTTGATGCAGAGATCTTGAGTCGTTTATGCCCTCCTCGTATGAGGTTTGAACATCAGCTGATTACAACACATCATGCTTGGAATTCTCGGTCATTCTGGGCATTCCCCCTGTGGAGGTCTGGTTTGACGTCTGTACATCTTCGCTCATATCGCGCCTCGCAATGGCATGTGCCGCGTTGTCTTCGTCAAACAGCGGCGTTGAAAGGCATACGCAAATTTACTGACGAGTAGCTCCTCGGATGCAGCAGGCACGATCACCGGACTGCGCGCGTGTCATTACTATAGCTTGTTTTCGGTTACTCTTCTTCATAGAAACTAATTATATTCTTAGAGTCTATGCTCCTTCCAGTTTATCGACTATGGGTTCTTTATCTTGACCGTCCTCGATTTATTTCTCTCTCGTCTCCCGTCTCTCTTGATTCACTTCGTCTCAAAGTAAATTGCAAGCTGACAGAAATGGCATATCGAATGGTCTGCCCTGATATTTATGTATAAACTAACGTACCGGCAACAGTCACAAATAAGGTTGCGAAGGTGAGAAGCTTTAGCTCTCTTCTTTTTGCGGCATTTTCCTGACAACAATCCCCATGTGCACGTCTTCGGATAACAGAAACGGGAATCCAGTCCGTGCGGGAAAAAATAATTGATGCAAATTCCTATGAGCATTTTGTTGTTTTTGGACCGACACTTAGAGTTACAGCACTGGATACCCATGGAGCTACAATTGCTGTATGGTACATCATCTCACAGCTCAATTCTGAAATTGGGCAATCGACCAGCCTTGTCTCATTTGTGCTTTCAGCAGCTGTGGCGACCTGATATGACCGGGTGAAACTGAAATGCGCCCGGGCTCCTCTTCTCAGGTTCCGTGCCACTTGAATACAACTGGAACAGCTTCTGTGACGCAGAGGGGTCAATTGTTCTGGACCGTTGCTCGCTGGCAGTGTGCCACTGATAATTGAAAATATCACCTGAACAAATCAACCGGTGCGCAGTCTGCTTCGATTTTCGCACATCGGTTACCCCTGTCGTCGACAAGAGCTCGTGTTATAGTCGTGCCCTAACTATTCTGCTCAGGTAGTGGGGCATCAATAAATCCTTTATATATATATCCCATCTTTAACCTGACGAACATAAAATGGTACAGGTCAACGACAATCTTCGTCTTTCGAAGCCACCTCTGTAGACGAAGGCGACGCTTCTGCAATGCGTCCGCAATTCTTGTTTCTACTCGGCATTTTGCATGCCGCCGTTTCCCAGCAAATCTATGACATTGTTCGTCGTCTATTCTATATCTGCTCCTTCTATTTCTTGATGTTTCTGACTTTTTATATTATTTCTACTACAAACAGTGGGCAACAACATGGGACCGAGGGAGTCTTTTTACGTACACAAACTTGTCACCGAATCCTATCAACTTTGTGTCTCCTGGAGCCATCGGGAGCGCGGACATTGTAGTGAACGACCAATCGACGTATCAAACCGTCTGGGGATTTGGGGCGTCACTTAGTACGTCGCGATCAGACTCACAGGCATCAATCCGTAATCGCGTCCAACAGCGGATTCGTCTGCTCAAATTCTCAATAATTTGAAGGTGAGAAAGAGCGTGGATCTGAATGATGGGCACGATTAACTTACGTCTTCTCGTGTTTTAGAGTAAAAACTGGTCGAATTACTGGAGTCTAATTGGCTATACGTTCTCACGTGAGTTATAATTGAGAAATATATTCGCACTCGCAAGCTGAGCAAGCTAAAACTCTACCGAAGCCACGGATGGGGCGAATGCTGCCGGATTGTCCTATCTTCGTGTCCCTCTTGGGGCGAGCGACTTCTCTGCCAATCGTGGGTGGCAAACCTTCGTTTTATTACTCTTCGGTTCTGACGCGACCAATACTAATCAGTTTACAGCTATGACGATACGAGTGGTGACACATCTTTCAACGACTTCAATATCAATGCTGCCCCGTCCTATGTATTCTCCGTGATTAGTGATATCCAGTCCGTCAACAGCCTTTTGAAGGTCCACATTCTGCCATGGTCTCCAGTGAGTCTTTCATATATGTTTCGGCTCCCTCTTGAGCTTATCATTCCCGTACTATGATAGCCAGGATGGATGAAAAGTACAGGTACAATGGATGGCGGATCCCTGAGCTCTCAATATGTCAGCATCTGTATGTTTCTTTTTTATACTACTAGTAAATCATTGGTACTTACTCTGCCGATCGACCACCTTCAGACGCAAATTATCTATACAAATGTGTGCAAGGATTTGCTAGTAAAGGCATTACTCCATACGCTATCTCGATCCAGGTATTTCTCTCGGATTCGCGCTCCATCTAGCATACTGACATCTTTGACGAATTATAGAATGAACCTCAGAACAGTGACACAACGTACCCGACTGCACTTGTCTCCGTAGCGCAAGAAGCGCAGATCGGGACTGCTCTTCGAAGTCTGCTTAATAACAACGGCTTCTCAGGAGTCAATATCATCGGCTACGAGCACAACTGGGACGATGCGTCTGCTTATCCTGTGCAGCTTGTAGGGAAACTGCAAAATCTTCGTCCTTTCTTATATTGCTAAAACTTTCTCATTCCAGATGCAGCAAGCTGCTGACGCTTTCGCCGGTGTTGCGTTTCACTGCTATGCTGGTAGTGTAGACGAGCAGAATGATTTCCACACTCAATACCCGCAGAAAGAAATATACTTCACGGAGTGTTCTGGTGTAATCGGATCTGACTGGTGGAGTGACATCAAAGTGCGTTAATCGCCCTCTGCAAAAAGAAGAATAACTGACCGCCAATAATCTTCCAGTGGTACATGGACAACCTGTAAGTCTGCTGGGCTAACGTTCCTGATTGCTTTACAAATCCAAGCGTGGTTCCTAGGATGATCGGGTCGATAACATATAATTCGCAGACTGCGCTGATGTGGAATCTGGCGCTCGATGGGAACGGACAGCCCGTCTTACCTTCCAGCTCAAGCTGCGGAGGCGGCTGCCGTGGTGTCTTGCAGGTCAACAGCAACGGCACGTGGAGTCCCAATCAAGAGTGTAAGCATGTGATGGACTTTTAAAGACTCGCCAAAGTGATTAATCAATGCTTCCATACTGAAGTTTACTCGATGGCGCAAGCGTCGAAGGCAATCCTACCGAAGGACTCCGGGGGACCCTTTGGGCAGCGGATAGGCGTAACGGTCGGCGGTTCGATGAGCTGGGCGCTGATCGTCGGTGCATATGTGACGGGCCGTGTGAGCTCCTCCGACTGGAACAGATACTCGCTCGTTGTTCTGAATTGGTAGGGTTTCCAAACCTTGAAGCTATTTATCCATAGATCATGCTTATCGAAATAATTTTTACTAGGGCGGACAACACAAACGGGTCGTGGAATCCTCAGCCCGTGCAGACGACGATCGAGTTCCGTAGCATGCAGGCGACGTACACCTTTCCCGTAGGCGTAACCACACTCTGGTGGTACGCCACCGCCCCGTCTGTTCGTGGGGCGAACACGACAAGCGACTACGAAGACGACCAATTCGTTGTGCAGGCGTTCTACCAGACCAATGGCGGTCCGACTGAAGAGGGCGGCTATCTTAGGTTCCAGAAGGGGGACTGAAGTCTGAAGTGTCCCTATATATACCCTTCATGTTCATTTCTTTCAAGGTCATATGTTGGTTTTTATTGTTCTATTCTACCTTGCCGAAGATAAATCGGGTTTCTTTTTTTTTGTAATTCTCTCAAGAATTTGCATGTATAAATAAATTCAATACCCGGGTCCCTTGTGTAGTATCTTCGTTTCGTCATTTAGTCTACCACAGCAATGCAGAAGTTATAAACCTTCAACCAGCAGGCGAATGCATCAATTATTTCAAGATTATCTATTGATTAAACGGCGGTCAAAAGGCGGAAACAAGGATCCGGCAAGAATGATGCATATAAGGGACGTTGCGAGAAAGAAATGGTAGGATATGGAAATGATGCAAGGACAGGGTTTTCTAAAATCATGTAGGGTTGACGCGCATCGAACGAAGGGCGTCTGGTAGGTTCTCCGCCAGGTCTTCTCGGTTTCTCCTCGATGACCTCGCTAGTAAACGATTAGATTTTGACATGAGGGCGCAGCAGTTATAAAACCTTACTCCGAATAGGATTCTTGTTCAGCATTTTCACAATCTCCTTTTCCACGTAAACGAGCTCCTGCTCTTTCTCCTTGAGCTCCTCTTCGAGGGCGACCGCCTCCAGCTGCAGCTCCGCGAGCGTACACTCCTGGACCGCGGCGAAGCCGGCCTGCTGCTCGCGCATCTTCGAGACGCGCGAGAAGCCCGCCTCGGCCTTTGAGAGCGCGGTGTGAAGGTTGCTGAGCGCGCGTGCCGCCTGCGCGGGCGGGATCTCTTCGCACGGCGGACGCGTGGGGGACGCGTGGGGTGGCGAGGTGAGCGGCGAGGTCGGGACGACGATCTCGAAGGACTCGTGTGTATACATGGGCGAGTGGTATCGCATCTGTGTGCGCAGCCGCATGCGGTGCGGGCTGGAGGAGAGCGGAGACGGGGGTGGATGGTGGTATGGCGCGTAGCGGTGCATGGTCGATATTGGAGGTGGTGGTGGGTTGAGAAGGCCTTCCCTCAGGAGAACTAGTTCATAAGAGCTGGTATACTTGATAACCCCTTGGTTTAGTGGCTGACATGCTGTTGCACATATACGTCACCAATGTCAGCCTCCATAGCTCGAATTCCTTTAAGAGCCAGTATGTTCAGGCTTCGACTCTCATTTTTCCAGAAACATCCGCTATGTCGAACGATGAGATTCGCACAAATTTGACATTCCGCCTCGTCGCCGATGAGATCAAAGTGGTCGGCACGCAGCTGTCGGGCCTCATCAACCGTGCGAAGGAAACAAGGAACACGATCAGCAACACGCAGGTCTTGGTAGATAAGAAGCGCAAGGAGCTGCGCACGCTTTCCAAGAGAATAGCGAGTAGAAGGAAGACGCTGGAGAAGTTGCAGAAGAGGGCAAAGATAGGTACGAGAACATTGTCTATTATTTCTGGCGACCATTGGTCTGAGGTGTATTTCGTTCCTCGAGTAGAAGCAGCGAAGTCATGCAAGCCAGTCGACAGCACTGCCTGTTCCGTTGACGATGTCAGCACCACATTCGTGAGCATTGGCAGCAAAACGCCTTGAATCTAGAGTCTCGATAAGCTAGCCTTTCTTCTTCCAGGCAACCGAAGACATGTCATTTGTGTCAGTCAACAGCCTTCCGCTGCGAAAACGGAAGCGCTTTGCTGGTGTTTGGGATGATGTCGACATTCCTGTTCCGTCGCGCGCAGATAAGCGAGCCCGCGTCGACGATGAAGAATCCAAGGAGAACGTCGTTCCGGAGGCTGGACCCAGTCGTATCCAGACAGTCTCTGTCTGAGTTACACACGACCGTTGTTGTTGACTTCCACCCTTAACCGTCCTCCATCGCGGCGTCCGTTTGGATATTTCCCATTCTCCGACCTTATATCGCCTCAGTCCAATCCGGCCGACGGTTCTCGCTGGCTAACGCTCTTGTGATACCGCTTGGACATACGTATCCAATGTATCGTTCCGCACTGTCTTCTCCACAATTCCATTGAGATGCCCAGGCATCAGAGAAATTGCACAGCCAGTGCTTCGGTTTCAAAGAATGACAGGTAGGTGATTTAAAGCACTGTAAAGCGAGACGCAAAGAAAACATGTCGAGTTGGTCGTGGCCACGAAGCTGGAGGTTGATGCCGAGAAAGGCAACCATGTCGATCCTCCAGTCGATCGCTGAACGCGTCGCGTTGAA
Organism: Phellopilus nigrolimitatus; assembly: GCA_021029095.1. Lineage (NCBI taxonomy): Eukaryota > Fungi > Basidiomycota > Agaricomycetes > Hymenochaetales > Hymenochaetaceae > Phellopilus > Phellopilus nigrolimitatus. The sequence continues at coordinate 22,257 of JAJOHG010000066.1, forward strand.
TCCTGACGAGGACCATGATGACCTCGTGCGTCAGAAACTCTACAGCCGTAAGATCAGACGAAAAATTGCTCAAGCTGACTATCAGCCTCATCTCTGAAGACAAAGATTCCCTCTGCAAGCTATGCCTCGTCAGCAAGTTATTCAATGCGCTTGCCTCGCAAGCCCTGTACGCAAAGGTCTCTGTTTCGTCAACGTCTGACATCGAGCTTGACGGCCGTGAGGAAGACAATGTGGGTGAGATTAAACGAGGTCGAGAGGGAAAATAGGGGCCTGATCTGACATTTGATTTTGCAAAGAGATATCACAACGCTTTCATCTCGTCCTGTCTTCCCCGGAACTCCGCATTAGTGCAGGAATTTGAAGTTGTAGGTTGGTTTTTGTGTGCAATAAGAAGAAGAGTGACGTGTAGCAAAAAGCGCTAATGCTGTATCTAAATTGCATAGGCCAAATAGACTCTGCATCATCCGAATCATCGTCAATCATACAATTCGCCTTGGAAAGCGCCCTCTTCAAGTACACTAACCTCACTTCTTTCGTCTGGCAGCCGTCGTTCTGCGATACTGATCTTGCGCTCGCCATCTTTCGGCTCCTTCCGCGTCTTCCGACTTTGAAACGTCTGTCTGTGAAGGTTCCCTTCGTACTTTCGCCTCCCCCATCACCGACGTCACGGGTCGGACACGCTACAAAGCCAGCTTTGGACTTGGACGCTATCCCGGAAGAAGGAGAGGATGTACAATCGGAAAGTGACGCGGAAAGTTATCAATATAAGCCTCTTTCTGTGCATTCGGAGGTATGGTGCGTTCCTCAGAGACAGTGTCGTAAATAAAATACGAATCCCGTTCATTGACGCGCTCTTAGGATGATTTTGGCGTTGGCTCACTCACGTTGAACACGCCCCCTTTGCCCCCTCGCGAGCTAGTACACCTTCAGCATTTAACCTTAACGAACCCATCTCCAAATTTTCTGGTATCCCTACCTGAGTCATTGATGTCGCTGAATAGCCCGCTACTGTCACTCATTTTTGAGGTATGACTTATTTCCTATCACTGATACTAAATTTTTATATGCTACGAAAGCAAAGTAACACGCTCTCGCCTTGGTTCGATTTAGGACGACTGCGGTTCGGTGACGCCGGGGGTACTGACATCGCTGCTTCCCGTAACACGGGCGCTAGAGAACTTTGGTCTTGGAGTAGCATACTCGGTGAAATACGACGAACTCTTCCCGTTCCTTTCGGAACTCAAGCACCTGAAGCATCTTGAGTTGTTCCATTATCCCGTACGTGTTCTCCAACATTGTGTATGCTTAATCACATTGACAACGAATCGGTATATGAAGCAACATGACGACGTGCCCTCCCTCCTGCACCTCCGTTCTCTTCTTTTTCTCAAGATCACGCATGCATATACTTGCTCACGGAAACATATCCTCAACATGTGCAAGTGGGTGCGTCGCCTAATTCACCATTCTCCCTTGGAGCGCCTCGAAATTACATGCGACGATGCAGAGGACTTTCTGCCTGGCCCGAATATCAGCTACGATGGGCTCGTAACGCACCTGGTCTGTCGACACAAGACAACGTTGAGGATCTTAAAAATGGGATATGCATTTATCGGGGCGGGGATGGTGCGAATGCTAATAAAGAGCTGTAACGCGCTGGAAGAGATGGAGGGGTGTGTGAGGGTGGAGAGTTTTGTAAGTCGCTTTCGTTTCGGAAAATTTGTATTCTATCCACAATCCTGAGAGATTTCTTTGTGATGTAGAACTCGCTGGATAAGTTACTGCCTGCTGCGCCGCATCTTCGTTCAGTCGCACTCACTGTGGTGAACACGAAAAAGAAGCTGTCTCCCGACCAGGAGTTGCTTCAGGACGGAAAGACACCTTTAAGGCGTGTCGTAGTGAATAAACGAGGCTTCGAGGTGTGTTGGTTCCCGACTACCACTTCATAATCTGACTTTTAATTTTATGGTTTCAGGGAGATTGGATAACTGAATGGAAGGAAGGACAGCGCCCTCAGACGGTATTTCGCGTGTCGCAGATCGAAGCAACCTGACTGTATTACTACAGGCTAGCTTTCTATGCAGTCTGGAATTAAAATACCGTTGCATTATGCAATGAGGTATCTACAATCACAATACCTCAGAAAGGCATGATTACTGTCAATCCTTTTGCTCGTATTCGAGGCGAGGTTTTCAAACACTTTTTACGTGCATCCAGCACGCGCACTGTGTCTCGACCATGTTCAGCACCTTCGTGATCCGTTATAGGTCTATGGCTTGTAGCACTGGAGCTAATGGGCTGGACCACCATGATTGTTAATAAAGCAAAAATACTCATTTCCTCGTCCATCTGTCTGAGGACATATTGAATTTCAACACTAGCGTCTGCTCCGAATATGCATAGCATATGTAGTAGATTATGTGCGCGTCTAGTTAAAGTCGGAGAGGATAGCGAGAGGGCCGCCTCTGAGTTTTCTGTGCACAATATTTATCTTTCAAATTAATTTTCAAGATATGTGTCCAATGCTGTCCCTACAGAAAAACTCTGGAAAGGTGCCTGCATGTATGTCCATTTCGAGTATATTAGGGTTGAAACGGCGATTACCCTTTGACTGGGCGCGCCTATGTTACCGACGTCGTCGACGATGAGCTCGAGCGCACTCTCCTTTGAAAGCTTCTGCAACTGCCAGTGATGGCCGAGAACGTGCACTTTACTCCTGCTGAAGGTGACCTAACTGACAAATGGACTCTTGCTCGACTTCCCGCTCTCAAAATCCGCCATTAACCCATTCAACACCTGGGCTGCAAACCATTATCCTTCCCCTTGACATGCCGATTCCATACATACACCTATTCTCTAAGGTTAAGCCTGTAAGTCATCACATTCTATTCTATTCTGGTCTCTGACTCTGGAATAAGGAGCTCAAAGCATCCAAGGACTAAATGCTTCAACTTTCGGCTGTTATTGACGGTTATTGATTGTGCTGTTTGTGTTTGGACCCTGAGCCGCGCGGAGTTCCCACGTACGGTGACTTAGCCTCAAACGTCTATCGTTGCGCGCCGCTGCATTTTCATCGACGCCTTGCTCACTGTCTCGTCCGTACGTCCGGAAATTCAGTTAAAATATAGTCAACATGCAGTGCCTGACTCGACGCGTATAAACATTTTCAGATTGGGATTTCATCGACACGACGTGCGGAACGACTTAGGTGCGTAAATCTAAGACAATTGGACCGCCGTCTTCCGCACCACCACCACCATCTCGGCTTTGTTTTGTCTTCCGATAAAGTTGACAAGTGCTATAGTACATATAAACGGATTATTCCTTGCGGAAACTCGTCTACCAACTCAAGAGCTGATTAGCAGCCATCATCCGAGACATCCGCTTCGCCGACAAATAACGCGCCAACGCAACATCAATCTCAACAATGCCACCCAAAGGTGCATCTGGCGGGAAGTCGAAGTCATCTGAGTCGCAGGCTGGGGGAGCTGCGCCGGGCGCGACAAAGGCGCAGGCGCAGACGCGCAGCGCGAAGGCGGGGCTGCAGGTGCGTTTATTTTCTGCCCTTGAATAATCATTTTCCCCGCTTTTTCCGTGCTTCTGCTTTGTGGACCTAGGGCTTGCTCTATTATCTAAATAAATTGAAGCTAACATCCTTATAATAATTAGTTCCCTGTTGGACGTATCCACCGTTACCTGAAGCAGCGGACGCAGCACAACGTGCGCATCGGTGCAAAAGCTGCAGTGTACACATCCGCTATCCTCGAGTATCTCACAGCCGAAGTCCTCGAACTTGCTGGTGCGTTATTCGATTCTTATATCGTTATCTACGTCTAATTTAAATATCCACATTTTTTCACATCAATTTCTATCTTGCATTGGATATCGCTAGGCAACGCCTCAAAGGACATGCGCGTGAAGCGTATCACACCGCGGCATCTGCAGCTCGCGATTCGTGGGGACGAGGAGCTCGATACCCTCGTGCGCGCGACGATTGCGGGCGGAGGTGTTTTACCGTTCATCCACAAGGCGCTCACGTTTAGCGGGAAGGCGAAAAATAAGGTCGAGGGTGGTGCCTGAGCATGACTTATCGTTGGATGTTGCACACGGCGTCAGGGCGGCACTTGGAAAATAAGGCCGCATACGTGGCTGTCGCTATGCATCTCGTTCTCCTGCTTTCGGCCGATGTACTGCGGTTCTCGTTTCCTGTTTATCTTCTCTGTTAGCTGTTTTTTCGTCGAGACTATCGTGAATCCATTTACGAGTCGTTGTCAAAACATGTACTTATATGTTTTATATCTCTTGCTTTTACGTTCATCGTTTCCAACGCCAATTTCGAGGAGGCATTAGTCGCCATTTCCCTTCCCGTTTTTCTCTTTTCGGCCATTGCTGAGAAACGCTTTGCTGTTTTTTTCTGATCTTTCTCAACACGAGCTCTTCGACTGTAGATGTCTTATCCTCCTGCCGCGCCCTCTTGCTCAGATAATTTGTCATGTGTAGTCGAGAAAAAGGTCCTCCACATAAGCACCGTTAAGAGAACTTTTGTGTTGATCAAATAATGGTATCTCCCATTCCACCTAAGACCAAAATGTCTGATATTCAAATGAGTGAACAAAACATTGCTCTTCACAACATGAGTTAAGCCAAAAAAAAAAAATCGAAAAAAAAACATCGGAACTGTACTTGACTGTTTGTCAGAATCTCTACAGCTTCTCTGCCATTTGCACAAATACTGGGTCTACAATACCTCCTGGTCAAGTTCCCAGCTTTTCCAAAATTTGAGACATGAAATTGAGGAGGACCTGCAAGATCTCGGCTGGGTCTGTTCTCTGCAATTGCCTCCCTTAAGAGACTGCCCTCTTGTAGACCTCCAATGCCTCTTCATGCCTGCCTAGTTTTGATAAGACAAATCCCATACTATGAAGAGAGTCTGCAAAATCTGTTTTGAATCGGCCTGGGTCCTTCTGTGCAAGTCCCTCCCTGATAAGAACTGCCCGCTTGTAGGCATTCAATGCCTCTCCAAATCTGCCTAACTGTTCCAAGTCAAGGCCTGTATTGTAAAGAAATTTGGCAAGATCTGGATTGAATTTGTCTGGGTCCTTTTCTGCAAGTGCTTCCCAGATAGAAACTGCCAGACCTGTATTGTGAAGAGATTTGACAAGAGCTGGATTGAATTTGTCTGGATCATGCTCTGCAAGTGCCTCCGTACTAGCTAGCGATCTCTGTTTGATCTGCGATGCTCGTTCTTGTCTTCCTAGCTCTGATGAAGTATCTGGTATATTATGAAGTGAATGTGTCATAAACGTGTGTCTCGCCACCATGGGCGAGTACTGCTCACCTCTGTCAGCTGCATCACGATGTCTTAACTTGTGCTTGGTGTTGTCTGTCAGACCTGCCCTTGCTGAGTCTACTCCACCGGATTCAAGAAACCGCGAAGAATCAACAGACTGTGACCCCGAGTGCATCGCACCTAGATTTTCATTGCCACGGGAGGCGTTAAGTGTCTTATCGAGGGGCTGATCGGCACTGAGATGCATATGATGGAGACGGTCGACTACGGCTGCATGTGGAGATGTGTCGTTGGCATTCGAGTACGGTATGGCAAGGATGTGCTGATCAGAAAGAACGGAATAACCAGAATACTCGGAATGCTCTTCTCTTTGTAAACCATTCAAAGTGGAGACGATATAATCGATTCTACACCATCTTCCAGGTATATCCCAGCAAGTCTGACACAAGGCCCATAATTTCTGGTAACGATCAGGCCATGTCTCTATTGACGCGGGACGCAATGGCTGGTTACCCAGGGAAATGTGAAGGATCACCTGTGCGTCGTTCTTCAGATGAAAGAAAGGTAATTCCTTTGTAAGCAATTCCTGTGAGCGTATAAGGAGTTAGATATGCCCAGCACAAGACCAGCTGCGCAGACAATAGTACTCACGTATACCGTCATACCAAAAGCCCAAATGTCTGACTCCATCGAATGCGTATTCGGAGGTTCACAAGTCTCAAGCAGCTCTTTGGACATCCATCTCAATGATCCCATTATTCCGCCCTGTGAACTGGTCCCACCGAATGTCTGCGACGAAACAGTAATTCGAGATATTCCAAAATCACAGATTCGAGGTAACCCATCGATCGAGATCAAAACGTTGTCCTGATCCAACGTTAATATACAATTCATCAGTTGAAGAAAGCGGACTTGAAGCTCACGGCTTTCAGGTCAGAGTGTATAATGTGTTGGCCGTGAAGGTATTCGAGACCCTCTGCTATCCCGATCACCTAATGATTGAAGATGAATCTGACCGCAGGTGGACGACTGATAAAGAATTCGAACACACCAAAGGCAAGAGGTCGATGTCTGGACGTCCTTCCAAATATCTCCTGACTGTCCCATTCTCCATCCATTCTGAGACGAGGGAAGGAAAATTACCTTCCAACATGTATCCGCAAAACGGCAAGATATTGGGATGGTCCAGACCTGACCACACGTAAACCTCACGTGCAAGATGCTGGGTTTACAGATATATTGAGTCCGCGCGCTTAAGACAAATCCGAAAAGTCAAGATTTACCCTTGTGAATTTCGCCTCGCCGAGATGTATACGGATACGCTTGACTGCGACTTTACAGGGCTCGGAAGAGCCATCTTTAAGCCATAGACCTTCGAAGACATCGCCATATCCGCCGCACGCCGCCACCACAGGATTAATATACACAGCGTCCGTAAGATCCAGATACGCCCGTTTCCCGAGGACCTCGTCGAGAATTTCTCTGGGATTACGACGAGGAGCTGCTTTTGCATACATTGACCAAGAAGCTAAATACAGGTCAAAGACCAATGCGACGTGCTGCTAGAGTATATTCGAGGAAGAGTGAGTCCAAGTGTCGTCGTAGCCGTTCAGGTTCGAGTTGCCTTGGGCAAGGCGACGAGTACGCGGGGGTACACGTTGTATCCTGAAATCAAATTCCAGTAGTTGATCAATCAAAGACGAAGCAACGAAATATGAAATACGAATTACCCGAGAGCCCACAATCTGCTGCTGCTAACGCTCATCGTCGCTCATTCCTTTGACAGGATATCCAAGACGCTGCTGGAAGAGGGCATGTAACTTGCTCAGACATGTCAGAGAGCCAGATGCCATTTCTTGCTGTGAGCGTCCTAACTTGCACGTAAGCGACAACTCCGCGAATCTGCTCCATATCACTTTGGCTGTTCTCTCCGCAATATTTAGGTTCTGAATAGCATGGAAGACTCACGATATCGATCGTGGTATCACGGAGATTTTAGAACAGCGGAAAGTTACGTCGGTCGGGGAGAGGCGATATAATAAATACAAAACGCAGTCAGTCGAAAAGCAGGCAATCAAGACGGGCACAGAGAGTTAGAGGCGGTAACGATCAAAATCAGGACTGGTGAGTTGTAGTAAATCAAGAAGGGGACGGACACGATGAGTCGGGACGGTTCGTAAAATGAGAAAGGGAACGAAAGTAAGTGGCCGAGAGCCGAGTCATGGACTCAATGATCAGCGTCGACCGCAGAGTCAGACTCTCAAAGTGTCTCCTCTCGCTCATCCTCACCGCACTTAGTACTCGCGACAGAAGCATCTCCATGCGGATGGATGCGATCAATTTGTCAGAGAGAAAGAGCATCAGGACTAGAACTTGCCTACGGGGTGATCACAACTCGAACCGATGATAACTGGGCGATTCGGTCCGTACCTCGTAGGCGTGGCTGATTCACATCGCAGATTGTGTACGGGCAAGCGCCTACAGTCGACAAGATGCCTGCGCCTGACTCGACGCGTACAGGCTTTTGCAGATTGGAATCTCATTGTCTCGACGTGCGGAACTATTTAGGTGCGCGGATTCAAAACATTCAGACCGCGGCCTCACCCATCATCTCTATACTCGCTTCTGCCTTGTCTCACATTAAAGCTGACAACTGTTACAGTACATTTAAACGAGCTACTTTCACTGCTCGCTTACGGGAGCCCGTCTGCGAACTCGAGCGTTTATTAGCAGCCATCGTCCGAGACACCTGCTTCGCCGACAAATAACGCGCCAGCACAGCATCAATTTCAATAATGCCGTCCAAAGGTGCGTCTGGTTAGAAGCCGAAGTCGTCTGAGTCGCAGGACGGGGTTGCTGTGCCGGGCGCAGGCACAGACGCGCAGTGCGAAGGCGAGCCGCAGGTGCATTTATTCTTTTGAATAATCAATTTTCCGCTCTTCTCTGACTTTCGCTTTATTAACCTTGCTTTCTCTCCATTATCAAATTAAAGTGAAGCTGACAATAACAGTTAGTTTCCTGTCGGATGTATCTAGCGTTACCTGGAGTAGCAGACGCATCGGAGCGTGACATCCGCTATCCTCGAATATCTCACAGCCGAAGTCCTCGAGCTCGCCGGTACGTTTTTCGATCTTTACGTCTCAATATCCATCCAAACTACGTATCCTCATTTTTTTCCACTTAAATTTATGTCTTGCATTGGATATCGTGAGGCAACGCCTCAAAGGACATGCGCGTGAAACGCATCACCCCGCGGCATCTGCAGTTCGCGATTCGCGAGGACGAGGAGCTCAATACCATTGTGTGTGCGACGATTCCGGGCAGAGATGTTTTATCGTTCACCCACTAGGCACTCACGTTATGCGGCAGGGCGGAAAACAAGGTCAATGGCGGCGCCTGAGTACGATGCATCGTTGGACGCCACATGAAACATCAGGGACACTTGGAAAATAAAATTGCATACCTGGCTGTTACTATGCGTCTCGTTTTCTTGCTTCCAACAGACGTCCTGCGGATTTTCATTACCTGCTTACCTTCTCTATTACGTCAGCTGTTTCTTCGTCGGGACCGGCAAGAATTCATTTACGAGTACTTTCATATTTGATTTCTCTTGCTTTTCTTTTCTCTACTTCTGTTATTTCCGAAGTCAATCTCGAGGAGGCACAAGTCGTCATTTCCCCCTTTTGTTTCTTTTGGCCGTTGCTAAAAAATGCTTTACTATTTTTCTCCAATTTTACCTTCAACATAAGGTCTTTGTCTGTTTACCTGCTGCTCCTTCTTGCTCAGACAATCTTGTCGTGTGTAATTGAGAAAACCAGCTGTAATCTCCATAACAAAGCAGAGAACTTTTGTGTCGATCAAATAATGGGAATTCCCACACCAAAAGGTCTGATGGATTGAGTGGACAAAATACTACTTTTTACAACATGAATTGTACCACAAAATCATTGGAACCCATACTTGTTTATCAGAACCATTACAATCCCTCTGTCATTTACAACTTGTACTACTGAAACCTACAATGTCCCGCTGGCCAAAATCATCAGCTTTTTCAATACTAGAGATCTAAATTGAAGAGAGGAAGCAAGATCTGGATTGAATCTGTCTGGGCCATTCTGTGCAAGTGTCTTCCTCATAGCAACTGCCCTCTGGTTGGCCTCCAATGCCTTTCCATGTCTGCCTAGCTTTGACAAATTAACACCCATATTGTGAAGAGAGTTGGCAAGACCTGGATTGAGTCCATCTGGGTCATTCTGTGCAAGAGCCTCCTGAATAGAAACTGCCTTCTGAAGGGCTTCCAATGCATCTCCATATCTGCCTAGCTTTGACAAATTAACACCCATATTGTGAAGAGAGTTGGCAAGACCTGGATTGAATCTGCCTGGGTCATTCTGTGCAAGAGCTTCCTGGATAGGAACTGCCTTCCGAAAGGCGTCCAATGCCTCTTCACGTCTGCCTAGCTTTGACAAATGAGCACCTATATCGTGAAGAGAGTTGGCAAGATCTAGATTGAGTCTATCTAGGTCATTCTGTGCAACCATCCTGTGAAGAGAGTTGGCAAGATCTAGATCGAGCCTATCTGGGTCATTCTGTGCAAGTGCCTCCTGAATAGAAACTGCCTTCTGAAAGGCTTCCAATGCATCTCCATATCTGCCTAGCTTTGACAAGTCAACACCCATACTGTTAAGAGAGTTGGCAAGATCTTCATTGAATTTGTCTGGGTCATTTCCTGCAAGTATGTCCCTGATAGAAACTGCCTTCTGAAGGGCTTCCAATGCCTCTCCATGTTCGCCTAGGTATGACAAATAAACACCCATCCTGTGAAGAGAGTTGGCAAGATCTTCATTGAATTTGTCTGGGTCATTTTCTGCAAGTATGTCCCTGATAGAAACTGCCCTCTGAAGGGCTTCCAATGCCTCTCCATGTTTGCCTAGCTTTGACAAATTAACACCCATATTGTGAAGAGAGTTGGCAAGACCTGGATTGAATCTGCCTGGGTCATTCTGTGCAAGAGCTTCCTGGATAGAATCTGCCTTCCGAAAGGCGTCCAATGCCTCTTCACGTCTGCCTAGCTTTGACAAATGAACGCCCATCCTGTGAAGAGAGTTGGCAAGATACGGATTGAATCCGTCTGGGTCCTTCTGTGCACATCCCTCCCAGATAGAAACTGCTGTTTTATCAGTCTTCATTGCCTCTCTTTCTGAGACTTCAACTGCCCTCTGGTCAGTCTCCAATGCCTCTCCATGTCTGCCTAGCTTTGGCAAATCAACATCCATGCTGCGAAGAGTGTTGGCAAGATCTGCATTGAGTCTGTCTAAGTCGTCCTCTGTAATTCTCTGTTCAGTCTGCAATGCCCACTCTTGTCTCCCCAGCTCTGATGAAGTAACTGGCATATCACGAAGAAAATGTGTCATAGATATGTCTCGCCACCCCGTGGGCAAGTGCTGCTCACCTGTGTCGACTGCATCACGGTGTTTTAACTTGTGCCTAGTGTTTTCTGTCGGACCTGCCCATGCTGGATCTGCTCCATCGGATTCGGTGGACTGCGAAGAATCAACAGACTGTGACCCCGAGTGCGATGCACTCAGATTTTCATTGCCACGGGAGGCATTAAGGGTCTTATCGAGGGGCTGATTGGCACCAAGGTGCATATGATTCAAACGGTTGACTACGACTGTCTGTGAGGATCCGTCGTTCGTATTCAACTGCGATAAGACAGGGATGTGCTGATCAGAAAGAACAGAATGACCAGAATGCTCGGAATGCTCTTCTCTTTGTAAACCATTCAAAGTGGAGACGATAAATTCGATTCCACACCGTCTTCCAGGGATATCCCAGCAAGTCTGACATAAGTCCCATAGCTTCTGGTAACGGACAGGCCACGTCTCTACCGTCGCGGGACGCAATGGCTGGTTACCCTGGAAAATGTGAAGCATCACCTGTGCGTCGTTCTTCAGATGAAAGAAAGGTAATTCCTTTGTAAGCAATTCCTGTGAGCGTATAAGGAGTTAGATATGCCCAGCACAAGACCAGCTGCGCAGACAATAGTACTCACGTATACCGTCATACCAAAAGCCCAAATGTCTGACTCCATCGAATGCGTATTCGGAGGTTCACAAGTCTCAAGCAGCTCTTTGGACATCCATCTCAATGATCCCATTATTCCGCCCTGTGAACTGGTCCCACCGAATGTCTGCGACGAAACAGTAATTCGAGATATTCCAAAATCACAGATTCGAGGTAACCCATCGTCCGAAATCAAAACGTTTTCCTGATTTAATGTATATATAAAATCCATCAAAGGAAGAAAACGAGCTTTGACTCACGGCTTTCAAGTCAGAATGTATGACACTTTCGCCATGAAGGTATCTAAGACCCTCTGCTATCCCGATCACCTAATGATTGAAGATGAGTCTAACTGCAGGTGGACGACTGATAATGAATTGGAACGCACCAAAGGCAAAAGGTCGAGGTCTGTACGTCTTTCCAAATATCTCCTGACTGTTCCATTCTCCATCCATTCTGAGATGAGGGAAGGATAATTGCCTTCTAGCAAGTATCCGCAAAACGGCAGGATATTGGGATGGTTGAGACCTGACCACACGGAGATCTCCCGTGCAAGATACTGGTTTATAGGAACAGTAAGTCCGGACGCTTAAGGCGGAAACTGAAAAGCCTAGATTTACCCTTGTGAATTTCGCTTCACCAAGATGTATACGCATACGCTTGACTGCGACTTTACGCCGTTCGGGAGAGCCATCTTTGATCCATTGACCTTCGAAGACGTCGCCATAGCCGCCGCGTGCCACCACCACAGGGTTAATCTGCACGGCGTCCGTAAGATCCAGATACGACCGCTTCCCGAGGACCTCGTCGAGAATTTCTCTGGGATTGCGACGAGGAGCTGTTTTTGCATCCATTGATCTAGAAGTCGATGCAGATCAGAGACCAATGCGACGTGCTGCTGGTATAGACTGAGGTATGTTCGGGGAAGAGCAAGTCCAAGTGTCGTCGTGGTCGTTCAAGTTCGAGTCGTCTCGAGCAAGGTAGTGAACACGCTGTGTACACGTTGTATCAGGCTGTTAACTGAAATTAGATCCTTGTAGTTGATCAATCGAAGACGAAGCAACTCACTACGAATCATGAATCATTCGAGCGCCCAAGAATCTGCTGCTGCTAACGTCCATCGTCTCTCATTCCTTCGAGAGGGTAGCCAGGAACTGCTGGCAAAGTCCGTGTAATTTGCTCAGATATGTCAGACAGCCAGGTGCCATTTCTTGTTGTGGGCGTCCTAACTTACAGTAAGCGACCATGCCGAGAAACTGCGTCGTATCATCTGGCTATTCGTTCCGCAGTATTTGGGTTCTGAATAGCAGAGAAGACTCGCGTTATCGATCGCGGTGTCACGGAGATCTTAGAACAGCGGAAAGTTACGTCATCCGGGCTTCCACTTATGACCTCGCTCATTCAACAAACCAACCTATGTCTAGTATGACAACGTAAGCTTTAACCTCGGTCATCTCTTTATGGGTCAGCATTATGGTGGAAGGGGGAAATAGGAGCCGTAGAAACAACAGCTACACATGTGAAAGCCAAGATAGTCTATCCGGGCTCGAAGGTCAGGGGAGGAGGCGATATAATAAATACAGAACGCAGTCAGTCGAAAAACAGGCAATCAAGATAGGCATGGAGGTTAGAGGCGGCAACAAACAAAATCGGTACTGGTGAGCTCTAGTAAATCAAGAAGGGGACGGATAGCACGAGTCGGGGCGGATCGTAAAAGGAGAAAGGGAACGAAAGTAAGTGGCCGTGAGCCGAGTCATGGATTCAGTGATCAGCGTCGCGTGAGCAATATGGAAACGCAAAGTTCCACCGGGTTCCCGATTTTTGTAGGGCAGTGTCAGCGTGCAAAGCTCCACTTCCTCTCGTTCATCCTCGTCGCAATCAATAGTTACGACGGAAGCGCCTCCAGAAGGGCGTCTTGGTCGACGTCATCGGGTACGAGCTGCTAGCGCGGTCCATACGCGTACGGCGGCGTCCGAAGCAGACCGTGCAGCCAGCAAGGAGCAGCAGGATGAACGAAACGAACGTCAGCCAGAAGCCTGTAGGGGAAAACACGAATTAGCAACTAGTCCCCAAGACTCTGCAAAGTAAATGTAAATGTGCACTTACCCGGTCCGGTGATGGTCTGCGCGTTAGTGTTCTGCAGGTGGTCGGACAGCTCATGGCGCACGAAGGCGAGCAGCGCAATGTCGCACGCAAACGCGATGAGCGTGATGATCGCGGCGAGGAAGGAGAGCAGCGAGGCGATGAGCGTAAGCGTGACGTGCTGCGAGAAGGAGAAGATGAACGCGAGGAAGGTCACCGCGGCGGCTGTAGGCGCATGGCAAAGCGGTGTCGCGTAACGCAGAGGTGCCCGGATACATCAATTGGTTAGGAGGGCGCATCATTCGGAGGATCGGAGGAAAGGTAAATCAATCCAAACGTGCGAGATCGAATTGTTTGAGTTTGATTAAGAAAGACAGAACGTGTGAGAAGTGGTCTCATGTCAATGACGAACAGAGACTATTGGGGTTAAAACTTGCCTACGGGGTGGATCGCGAGACCGCGCGTCCAGCTCGAACCGATGGTGACGGTGTTTCCGTTGTTGGGCGAGTCGATCTGTACCTCGTAGGCGTGGCCTGTTTATACAGTTGCAATTCCCATCGTAGAGATTACAGTGTGAATTCGGTTGCAAGGTTGTATAGGGAAGTAAAAAAATCAATCAGCACTCATATTTGATATTTGCACGACAGTTGATCGAAGGAGCGAGATGCGCCCGGAATGCCAGCTCCACCCACGGCCAAATTGCATTGACAGGTAAGGAATATGAGATGCTCGATCCCTCTGTAATTGCGGACGCAGAGCGACATTGCACAGAAGAGGCGAGAAGAAATTCGAGTGGAGCGGGAAAGAAGAGCCAAGCAAAGCGAACAACATACCTCTAGTACTGCAATCACGGGAGCCAGAATCTGCGTTATCCGAGCAATACGCCCTAGTGAACATTGCGAGTAGTCAGCTTTGCTTGCACACAGGCAAAGGGCAAATAAGACGAGGACTCACCAAATGCCGAACTTGTGGCGAGAAGCGTCAGTACTGAGTCTTCAGCACAGAAAGATATTGACGAAGGTGCTCACCCTAATCTGATTTATCGCCGATGCGTCCGAGGTGCTGCTGGCAGTGTCGAAGTGGACGCGGGTGATGTCGAAAGCGGTCAGAGTAGGAAGGGAGATAGAAGTCAGAACGAGGAGAACGAGGGCACAAGTGAGGAAGAAGACGCCGGGGATGCAAAAGTGGCGGGCCATGGTCGTCGTTAAAGTTGCGGAGGTCGCTGTTGTCGACGGTGATAAGCAACGATAAACTGGGAGGGACGATGGAGCGAGCAAAGTGGAGGGTTGGACTTCGTAGACGCTGGTAGACGCGATTCTTTTAAGCGACGCGTGTCTAATATTAAATTGCACATGCCCTATGACGGCGTTCGAACGTGGTCCAGGGCTGTGCTGTTAGGCTGTGCTCCTTCCAAAATAGGTATATGTGACTCGTCGTACCTCTTTCTTCTCTTGTTCATCAGACATTTGAGTCAGTTATTATATTTAAGATGGCGAAGAGTGGGAAAGTGCTCACAGCGGCGGCATGATCTCCTACAGCACCACCATATGCTACAATGTTTTACGGTCCTGCATTGATTTGGATGACATGAGTCCTGCTATCACGTGTCTTTTTATAATTACAAATACAAAGTGTGGGGTTAGCGAGGATCCCGAACAAGCAAGAGGACTAGACATGCTTACATCATGCATGTAAACGAAACGCTGTAAGTTTCATTTCAGTGGACTTCACAGTAACCCGTCTGAGTCGTCTACTACTGCCTAGGAAGTGCTATTTCATCTCTGAAGTGTGTCCTCCCAGAGCTTGTCTGCTCGTAGCTCCGTACGCGACCTACTAGCCACTGGTATCCTAGACTCCAGGAGTGAACACAGTGCAGCTCAAGACAAGACCACATAAACCATACGGTACGATCTACAAGCACACACAGCCAGACGCAGGTGAACGTACCGGAAATCCGAAGCCATGTTCAACGGTAAGCCCGTAGCTTTCAGGACAATCCCCAAGCTCGCTCAATCTAAACGCCGCCCACTCGCAGTCGCAAGCCTCAAAGACAAGGCCGCGTCGGCCAAGAACTCGACGGTGAACAAGTTCCATGACACGCGCGACCGGTACTCGAGCACCCCGATGGCGCAGACGCGCTTCGCGGAGGGCGGGCACGCGCCGGACGCGCGCAAAACGCCTCCACCCCCACCGCCCATGCGTGCCGGATCGCACGCGAGCCGCGCGAGCACAAGCTCCCGTGCCTCAGAGGAAGGTGTGCGGGCGCCCCCGCCTGTTTTGCGCAGCTCGAAGCCCGCGTTGTCGGCGTCTCCGTCTCCGGTTCCTTCAAATCCAGGCACCCCTCCAGCTATCTCGAACCGTCCGCCGTCGTTCTCACGGCGCGCACCCGGGACGCACCCGCCTACGATCAACGTTGATACAATTGACTGGGCGAACCTCTCTTCCGAGGATAAACAGGAGTTCTTCAGCTGGCTTGACGAATTCTTCGCGCGGTTCCTCCACTCGGATGCGAAGCCTGTTGGAAATGTCGCTCAGGCTCCGCATCCACGTACATCCGTCAAGGAAGATATCGAAAAGGCCGAGTCGCCGCAGCCAGTCGTCAAACCGGCTGTGGGCACGAGGCCTGGACCCCCTGTAAGGAAATCTTGCTTTGCTGTTACTCCGTTACTCATGCTTCGGTTTCTCTTAACTAGCCAGCGATAAAATCGTGGTCCAAGCCAGTGATAAGCCCCAGCGTAACTGGAGCAGAAGATGGTAATTTTTCCATGCATTCAAACACCTCATCTATGTCATCTCTCTCATTGTCATTCTCAGACAACTTTGAGACGTCTTACCCACCGCGCAGCACGTATGGCTGCCAGGCACTCGATCTCGCATACTACTTCCACCCAGACACACACTGGGACACTGCCTGGTACGCCGAGCAGGGCGCCGTCCCGCCTCCCCTGCGCGATAACCCGCACCGACTGTACAAGGGCCAGTACACGACGCACGGCGACACGCGCGGCGTGCACATGGGCGTGCTCTTCGCGGACCTCAGCGTCTGCTGGTTCAGTGTATCCTTCAGCGCGTCGAACCCAGCGCACCCGGCGCGCATCGTGGAGCGCACGGCGCGCTACCTGCCGCCGCCGCCCGCGCTCGACAGGGACGCGCTCGTGCAGGCGCATGAGACGTATGGCGAGACGGCCGCGGGCTTCGCGGAGGGCTTCCTCGGCGGCGGCTCCTTCTGCGCGCGGGGCGAGTGCTGGGACCTCGCAAACGAGGCGCTCAAGTATTTTGAGCAGTTTGACTACGTCGATGCGCCGCTGCCGAGCCTCAACCGCACGCACGGGCACCTTATCTTCTCTGGCCGCGCGCTGGGCCCGGGGCGGCAGGCTGGGCGCTGGCGCGGAGGCGACGACCGTGTGCGCCGCGGGGACATCGTCGAGTGGCGGTCCGTGCGGATTAACTTCGTCGGCGCGCCGCCCGGGAACTACGCGTTCCTTGGCGACCCGGAGCACACGGCGATCATCACCGCGGATGCGGTGCCCACACGCACCCCAAGAGATGGGGAGAGCGTGCTGCCGCGCGAGCTTAGGCAGCTTGAGGTTGTCGAGCAGAGTCGGAACCAGCCGCCCGAGCCGAAGAGGCAGGTGTATGATATGACGGCGTTCGAGGAGGGCGAGGTATGGATATATCGCCCTGTGTCGATGCAAGTTTATTTGGGGATTGGAGAGCTGGTTTGCGACCCCGCGCCGCAGGCGCTGTCGATTTGAATTTAGACTTGGAAACCTGTACTATTCTCACTGTTGGTCGATATGTGTATGTAACTACCGTTCTTGCAAGTAATCCACTCATGACGCTTTGAGTCGGATCGTAGAAACCAAACATTCAAGCAGACACTCCATATGCTCGCAACGCAAAAACAATCTATTCGGCTTCACGTTTACAACACCCTGCAGTTTTTGCTCCTCCTCTTACGACACCGAGCAACATCTAGTGGTGCGCCTCGTGCTTCGGGAGGTCCGCCTCGAGGAACGCGAGGAACTCTTTCGCGCCCGCGCCCGTGTCGTCCGCGAGGTCCGACGAGGCCGGGGTGGGGGCTACGTCGGGCGTCGGCTCGGCAGAGTCGTACTCGGCGAGCGCGGAGGCGAGGTCGGCCGGCACGCTCGGGACTTTGGGCACGGAAGGCGCGTGGAAGGACTTGACGACGCCGACGTGCGCGTCTTTCGCCTGGAGGGGAAGGGAGGGGTGAGCGGGGTTAGCGCGAGGTGGACGAGGGTGTATACGAACCTGCACGGGGGGCTTGTACGTCCTGAGCTGGGAGAGGTAGAGATCCTGTACGATATCTGGGACGGTTTTTAAAACAAAACATTTTTAGTTTTGTTTGGTACGAAGTTGAGTTTGCTGCGGTGCGCACCTTTACGGGAGACTGGGGAGCTGGAGATGCAGCGGCGCTGGCTCAGGCGCGCCTGTCAAACGCACAGTCAATCAAAAATCCAGATAAATTATCGGCGATATCGAATACGCACCAGGCGAGATGAGCTCTTCAGAATGGCCGACATAGTCCAAGGCAGTTAGCAGTCGTCGTCGTCGTCGGGTGGGATGCGCTCGAGCTCGGCAAGGCCAACGAGAACTTCGTTGTGACGGTGACATATTCGTAACACATCACCCGGTCGCGTCCGGAGCCTTCGTCCGCCTCAGCGCCCCGACACGCTCTCATCCTCACCATAACCACTGACCACCAATTCCACCATGCTTGCCATCCGCGCTGCCTCGTTCCGACGCACCCCTGCGCTCACTGCTCGCGCTGTCCGCGCCTACACCGACGGCGCCGTCGCGCGCTCCAAGGAGTTCTCGTGCGTAGTGCGCCCCTGCGTTTCTCGAGCGAAGTTGTAACTGACTGACTTGCTTGTCTGGGTTGAAATATACAGGAAGAAGGAGAAGGCGCACGAAGGTCGGTACCGTTTCTATTGTCCCTTTTGTAGAACGAGCTCTTAGGTCTGACTGGACTAACTCTTCGTCTTATTTACGCTAGATCAATTCATCAAGGAGCACGAGAGAGCTCAGATAAAGAAGCTCCGTGACCAGGTGCGCGATGCATCACCCTCTGCTGGCTTGCATACCTCAGCTAACCCCGCGCGCTCGTTTCACAGATCGAGGCCAAGAAGGCTGAGCTTGTGCGTGCACGCTTGCGTTACCCCGCGTTTCTGAGCTGAACATTGACCGTGCAGGAAGCCTTGGAGAAGGAGCACGCCGAGACTCTTCAGAAGGACAAGTAAGCGAATTCGCCTCCCCGAAGTTGGTGCTCATCTGTAAGCGCACATACATTATAAAATATGTCGATGTTGACGCGCGTCTACATCCGGGCTAGTTGTCCAAGCCCAAATAACACTCGCATCTCTTGCAATAACTTGCACGTATTCAAACATCTCTGTTGTCCTTGTAACCCTAGGGCCGAGGAAAAAACACTTGCATTTGTCCTCATTTGATGTGTGATTACAGTCTGAACCTATACCGTCCGTTTGATATGAACCCAAGCTGCAATTCAGTCGGAGTTGGTTCCTCCACGACGCAGATCCGACGACGCGTCCTACTTATGCCGGTCAACTACGTCATGCACCCGACTATCTCCCAATTTTCGTGAGATCCAATTATATATCGACATCCGAGCCTTGTCTACGTTACATTATGTGTGCATGCATGCAATTTTGAGCGTGTAAGACGAGAGGAGAGGGAAGAGATGCAAGGTGAGTTGATGGGTGAGGAGAGGAATTGAGCGAGTTATGGTGTCTGGTCTATTCTAACTGTTTTGAGCTGGCGAAGATTGGGTTGGAAAGGCATGGATGATGAAAGCAAGCAAGTATACGGGAGGCAATAAACATAGGCACATAAGCAAGTGAGGTAAGCAAGAATTAGTGATGCGAGACGAGAGAACGTAAAGAAAGCAAAGCCAGAAAGCAAAAAGCGAAGCGAAACAGAAAAGGACCTACGAAGAGGCGCTCACGAGAAGAAGTACTTCGAGTCCCGAATTCTCTTCACGTCGAACTCGCCCTTCTTCGGCAGCGGCGGCAGCAGGTCGACGAGGTTCACGAACCTGCTCATCACACCACCTCCTTCGCCCCTTAGCACCACCTCTCTCTCCTTGGGCTTGGACTTAGGTTTGGGATTGCGCTGCTCCCCCTTTTTTGGCCGCCCGAGCTTCTGGGGTGTCTCTGGTTCGTCTGCTGTCTCGACCTCATCGACCTCCGAGTCCTCCGCGTCTAGCGCGAGCTCTAGATCTTCGCCTTCGAGCCCTATCTGCTCGCTCGGTATGTTCGCGTCACCGAGGACCGCCAGCGCTGACAGCGCGTTGAGCTGAATCTTCAGCCTGTCGAGCATGGTCTTGCTCCGCAGCGCCATGACCGGGACTTGGTAGTCCTTATAGCGATCAATGAACTAGAAAATTATCGAAAATTAGTTTTCTGAGCGCTTTCACATAGAAAAACAAGGCACGTACCTCCTGGTGCAGGCGCGTAAGCACGTCAGACTCGTGCAGCGCGATAAACGTGTCGCGGATGATCGTATTCATTTCGTCGATCGACCCCGCGTGCGTCCAGTACGAGTCGTGCACGCTCGCGAATGTGATCCCACGCCGGCTACACTCGAGCGCGGTCAGCATCATGTGCGTTGCGTCCAGGCTGTGGATGAAGTTGGGCGGGAACGCGCTCGACTGCTTCGTCGGGTTCACCTCCGAGGGCGAGTTCGGGTCGCTAATGAACACCGTCTGAATGCTCGTCATGATCTGCCTGCGCTTCGTCTTCCGGTACGGTTGCACGATCGGCAGCCCCAGAGGCGTCGTCCACACTACGCTCGTCATCATCTCCTTCGGCAGGCGCGACACGGGGAGCACCCTCCTTGAAGGAGCACTTCCGGGCGCATCCGTCGGCTTCTTCTTCGTGAACGCCTCGATCGCCTCCTCGACGCGCTCGCGCGGCATGGACTTCGAGATGAGGCGCGCAGACAGCGTGAGCCAGCTCTGAATCTTTTTCGCGCCCGAGAAGAGGTCGCCGATGCAGAAAATGACGTTCTTCGTGAGATACGCTGCTGCGCTCCACGCCTCGCTCGGAGCGATATCGCCACGCTCGCGCAGCTGCTTCTCGATCTGCGAACGCGCACCGACATACGTGACACCATACACGGTCGTCATCACCGTCTGCTTCACGACCTTGCGGGAGACCTTGCCCTGCAGCATTTGTGCGTATTTATCGCCCTTCTCGACATCCGCCTTGATCAAGCTCTCGACCATATCCGCGACGTGCGTGTACACGTCGGCAGGACGGTCTGTGACATCGAGATTCACCTGCTTCGCACCCTTCATATCACCACCCAGCGCCGCGTAGTGCTGTAAGCCGTTGCACGTGCCGTCTTGGTGAACAGGTAGATTAGATACGAAGGCCTCAGGATCGCCGGATTCAAGAGCTGCGCGAAGCTCCTTGCAAGCCGCCAAACACTGCCACGCGTCGTCGGCATTCTTCCACCACCCTTGTCCGTCAGTCGGTTTCTCTGCGCTGTCGTAGATATCGCTTATGTGGTCATGCACAAATTGCACGCGCTCATCGAAGCTTCCCTTGTCATACCCGTACAGATTAGCAAGATGAATTTTCAACCAGCGCAGCCCAGATGCGCCCAAGGGCTTCGCCTCGGCGAATTTCATAAGACCGCGACTCAGGTCGTCTCCGATGTGATTCAAGTGCGGGGGAATGGGGTAGGCACGTCCACGGAAGTCAATGTTGTGTGGAAGGTACATCGTATCTGCCAGAAACTAGATGAGGGACAAGTCAATGAGCAACGAGATTACTAAATAACCACAAAATCATATCTTACCGCGCGAGCAATCTCGACTTTGTAGTTCACACTACAGCGGTTCGAGTGGTTATTCGCCTTCTCGAGCTGCCACTCTCGCATCTCGCGCAAATATGTCGACTTCGCTAGCACATCAGTCTCATAGTTTGCAGGCTTGACAGGCTCCTGTTTATCGAAAGTCGAGGGTGGGATCTTGCCGAAGCGTTCACCAGAGTTCCAGACCTGAAGGACAACGTCAAAGATCTCGCGGTTGATCTTCCAAGGCGTGCTGCCTAAGACATCGAGTCCAGCAAAGACGTGTTCCATATGCCCAGCGGCGGAGGCATGGCGCAGATAAGTAAGCTGCTCTTGGGTGTCTTTTAAACGCATGACGGAAGCTATAAAGCAAACAATAAGAGCCGATTTTCATTATTAAAAGATATTAAAACATACTCTTATTGAAGACATAGCCTCCCTCGTCGTGGCTGACCCAAGGCTTCGGCTTGATTAGCATAGGTAGATGCCGGGGATGCAGAGTTGCTTTGATATCGTCTTTCGCAAGACGGTCAGCGACAACAGGATTGAGTCGAATTACTCCGAGCTTATGGCCGCGAAGATACTCATATGAGTGATAGAACGCCGGCTGGTCCTCCGAGCTGTGAGACAGCATTAGATCTTCGAAGAAATTGACTGATCAACAAGAAAACTTACACTTGCTCGCCGGTGCGCTTGTCCACCGCATTGCGTGTCACAATCGCAACGTCCATCAGACTGTCGACCAAGAAGCTGCCCACGCGCGCACGAACCGCATGCGTCCAATCGCTCGTCCAATCTTGAGTCTCCTCCATGTAGTTCGCCGCATTCTGGCGCCATTCCTGGAGCTCCTTGAATGCGCGCTTCGTGAAATATCCTGAGTCATTCGGGCGTGCAGGCGTCTGCGGGACGTGAATGTTGTTCTTTTTGAGAATCTCCGCTTTGTACTCCATCTCGACGGCTTTGCCGACAGTGAGCAGCGCACGAGCAGTCTTCATCCCTTCGTT
The DNA here is from genome assembly GCA_021029095.1 of Phellopilus nigrolimitatus. NCBI lineage: Eukaryota > Fungi > Basidiomycota > Agaricomycetes > Hymenochaetales > Hymenochaetaceae > Phellopilus > Phellopilus nigrolimitatus. Next base: position 44,538 of record JAJOHG010000066.1, read on the forward strand.
CACACCACCGGTGCCTTGAAGACGCATGAGCTCGAGGATAGAGATGAGCGAGAGCTTTTCGGGTTTTAAGAGTGAGAGGAACGGCCCGAGTCGCATGCGAGTATGATTGTCTAAATTATTAAGAGCTAAATCAAAGAATTAGCTAGATAACATAAATGATACATTGAGAATAACACTCACGCAACGACGCCTCCTCCTCAATGATCAGCGCGATTTCGGCAGCCAACCTTTTTTGCAACTTTCCATGCCACTCGAACATCCACTTCTGCAAATGAGGCTGCAACAAGCTCTGCGTGTTCAAGCCCAGCTCATCGAGCTTCTCCGCCTCGTGACGCAGACGGTGAACAGCGAGATCGTAAACGGAGGCCTCAAGTAGCTTTTGACGAGCCGCAGCATCGTCTGGAAGTACGCGCTGAGCATACGCGACCTCGGCGAGGTGCTTCCTTAGATTCGAGATATTGAAAGGCATCTCCTGCTCCAGTTCTGATGCCTCGGCTGCCAGCTCCTCCATCGAGAGATCGGGTAAGTCCGTCGCAAATGGTATAGATCCAAGCTGTGACAATACAGTCAACATAATGTCGCGATATACAGATACTAAAATGTGTACCTTTGCTCGTCTAACTGGCACAATGTCCGGCACATCTTTGAGAGGATCCGCCGCGATACTCTCGGCCTGGCCTAACTCAGTGATAACGTGGATCAGCCCAAGCTCAGCTGCCGCACGGGAAAGATGTTGGACAATCTCTCCAGCGTCGCCCGAAGTCAGCACTCGGTCTGCGACGACTGTAGTGACCGGTATATGGCGATTGATCATGCAGCGTAGCAGATCGGAGGGCGACCGCTCGGAAGAGACAGTCATGGAAAGCTCCATAGAATTGGATCTGAGAAATGATAAGCATAAAATAGACGGGAAAGCAAACAGTCACCTCACTTGAGCCAAATTTTAAGCATAATTGCATAAGTGCTAGCAGCAGGCGCAACTTTATCCTCCCCGTTTTCCATAGCCTCGTACAGCGCCCAAGCATCTTCCAGCCAGGCGCTTCCGTTTTGCGCGTCCTTCTCTAGTGCCATCTCAAGATAGCTCTCAAGAAAGAGGTTGTAGAGACGAGGCTGAACAATCGCCTCTCCCTGTCGTTTCTCTCGCAGCTGGGAAAACACGAACTTGGCACGCGGGACGTCGTAGCAGCCGTGCAGACAGGCGTCGATGACAGCCAGCGAGTCCTGAATCGGTGAGTCCGGGAAGTAAAAGTCGTTCAGAGCAGACGATGTGTCGTCAGGCAGCGGGGGAGGCAGGAGCGTATAAGGCATTCTGCGCCGTAGGAAAGAATTGATCCCGTCCATGTGCACGCTGCTGGAAGCAGCAGCAACACCAGACCTCTGCGTACTAGTCATGTACGTTGGGATATCATTCACGGGGGGCGCTGTCGCTGTTGCCAGCGCAGGCGCCTGGTTTCGCTTCGAGGGCGACGAGTAAAGACGAGCAGGCCGAGGAAGATTTTGGCGAGAGCAGGACAGTAAAGTCGTCTCAAGCTTCCTCGACGACGAGCGCCGCGTCAGAGGGATCATGCTTTCTGCGTGTCGTCTGCGTGTCGGACGTCGAGCAGAGCGTGTTCGTCGTCGTGCGACAACTGCAAAATATATGTCGGAAGAAAAAATCGGTAAATGCCCTGCCCCTTTTTGGTTATACCGGACCGCTTACATCCGACAGATCCTACTTACATAACCTGTGCATACCCCCTTCTTGTGCTTCGGCGTCCATGTCGAGTTCGCCGACGTCGACATCGACGACGGCGTTAACGGCGACAAAGACAGCAACGGCAGCGCCGACAAAATACACCGTCGTCGTGCGCGATGAGGAGTTCACGCTGCGCAGAAGCCAGCTCAACTTTGATGCGCCGAACTACTTCACGGCGTATTTCTTTGGCGACTTCGCGGAGTCGGGCACGACGGTCGTCCACGTCGACCGCAGCCCGGAGCTCTTCGCCATCATCGTCGAATATTTGAGCGGCTACACCATCCTTCCGCTCGCCGCCAAGGCGCTGCCGCGCACGATGGACGGGCGCACCGCGCTGCTCAACCTCGTCGAGGACGCTGCATTCTACGGCCTGTCGGGACTGTATGCACACCTTACGGCACCGCGCCAGCCCACCATCGACTTTGCGTGGACGGGCTTTTCGAGCCACGTCGTGTCCTTCGAGGACGTGCTTAAAGGAAAACTTCCGGAGAGCGTCAGCTACACGACGTCTGGGCTGTGCTCGTTCGACTACGGTGCCGTCAAGCCCGTCATCATCTGGGCACGCAACATCGCACTGAAGTAAGCCTGGCACGCCCTGTCTTTTCTCAAGCACCTAATAACACCCCCATCAGACTCGTCGGGAACACCGACCTCGACAAAACCGGGCGGCCAGATCCAAACGACACGACCGCGACGTACCGGCTCTGCCTGCCCGCCGAGACGAAGGCGCAGCTCGAGCGGCAGCCCTACTCCGCCTTCGAGTTCTGCGACGCGGACCCGCACGCACTCGTCGTCTCCGTCTTCCCGGAGTCGCGCCTGCGCGTCGACGGCGCGCCCTGCCGCTTCGAGCACTTCGCGCACTGGTGGCGCGCGCGCCGCGCGCCCGGCGGCGTGCACTTCGGGTTCGGGTACGGCGGCCCGCCGCGCGCGGACGTGCGCGAGGCGGAGCGCGTGTTCGACGAGGCGTTCCCGTCGCCGTTCGAGGACACGCCTGCGCGCGGCGAGTGGTGCGACCGCTCCGAGTTCGCGCTGTGGGGCGACGAGCTGATGTTCGTCATCACCGCACGCGGCTTCATTGCGGGTACGCTGCAGCTGCATGTCAAACTTCTGGACGTCCGAGCGCGCACGCGTGCAGCAGTATTGGAGACGTTGAGGCCGCCTTTCTTGGTGGAAGGATGATACCCATAGATTGTGTATTTATTTATGTATTGTGAAACATGCATGTAGTAAATAGGACATTGTAAATATTACTCCAACTGGTCTTCCTCGTCGTCTTCCTCGTCTTCTGAGCTTACCATATCTCCCAAGACCATCGCAACAGTAGCGTCTATGGCTGCCTTGCTCATTCGCGGCATCGCACCCGGCTTCATGAGCGGGTGACGAGCCGGGTCGAGGTTTTCGTCCTCCCCCTCATTTTCATCTTCGCTTCCCTCTTCGTCGTCAGAGTCTTTTGCGTCCGCTTCTTCCTCTGCACCATTATGACCGCCCGCGTCTCCATCGGAGCCCTCGCTGTCACTCGATGGCTCGCCTCCATCCGACTCGCTCGGCGCTTCAAAGTCCTCGTCGCTCGCGTCGCTGTCATCCCCTTGCACAACTTCCTGCGGCTCCGCCCTCGCCTTGCCTTTCCCCTTCGCGTCAGAGCGCGCTGATGTCGGCGCCGCCACGCTGCGCGGCTTCCCGAAGAAGCGGCGGTACTTTTGTATCCACACTTTGACGTTCACCGCCTCGCGCCCGTCGATCATCGCGAACTCCGTCTCCTCGCCCTCCTCCACCTCTCTGTCTCCACCGCCACCTTTCCCGCGCCGCTTCAAGAAGACAGAAAACGTGCGGCCCGTCGCGCTCAGTGTCTTCACGCCGCCCATGCCCGGCACGTCGGAATCCGGCGCGAGGTCCTCGAGCGCGAAGAACTCGCACGGGCGCGCGTTCGCCCACAAGATCCCGCGTGCGAGGAAGCATAGTGAACCCTCTTTCGCGCCGCGATACGCATCGACGTACGGTTGGTTAGCGCTGGACGAAAATGCTTGCGTCGCCGCCTCGGGGTCCGGCGCAACCTGCAGCTCGACGTGTTTTGGGAGATGTGCAAGAAAGGCCCGTAGAATGGGGAGCGTCTCTTCGCCCTTCGTGCGCGTCTCTGGCGCTGCGCCGCGGCCCGCCGTCGTCTTGAGCATTTCCTTCCCCGCAGCCACGCTCTGGTCTATGTTGAACGCGAACTGCATTTGGCTCTCGCCGTCGTTCTTGTCGACGCAGTCCGCGGAGATGAGCGTGACGGCCCACTGGGGCTTTTTCTTGTTTTGGCCGAGGCTCGAGACGAGGAAGGCACGCGTGATCGAGGCGAGCCGGACGCGCGCTTCGAGCGCATTCGTGATCGGGCGCGTAAGCCAGATCGCGTCTTCAGTGATCGAGATATCCACTTTCTTGCGCACGGGAGCGGTGACGGAGAGCGCGTGCAGCACGTATAGCGGTTCGCCCATGTCGTCCACAGACTCTAACGCTATCTTTTGTTTCTTGCTCGAGCCAGCTCCGTTCGCAACCGCGTTTCCATCGGCCTCGGGCTCCCGTGCGCGCTTCGTACCCACCGTCGCCGGTTCGATATTCGCAAGTCGGGCATGGAGGCGAGATTGTCCGCTCGACCATGCGTCCGAGTGGCCTGCGATGCGAGTCGGACATGCGCCATCCGCGCAGAACCGCACGAGCGTGTCCAGTTTCTCCCGCGAGTGGACATCGAATGTGAGCAAGAGGTCGCTCAGGACCGAGGGCAGCGACGCGGAGACTGCATCAAGAAACGGCGTCTTAGACGACGACATTCCGAGTGTTCAGTCAGATGAACGCCGTTGAATTTAAAGAAGTGGAAGCAAGGCGGCCAGCACTGCGAGCGCCTGTATTAAAATGCCACCCCTGCGAGTCGCGGTCGAGAATGTAAGCAGACTCAACATGTGTGCTGATTGCAGAATGGTAGAAACCAATAGATCTCTGGGTATCTTCAGGACTCGAGCAAGAGCAGATGTGGTTGAGTTCGTGGCTTCAGCAAGTTCGAGTGCAATCGAACACGAACGCGTCCAAAACGCGTCTCACGGATCAGCTGGTCCGTGCGCACCTCCGCCGCACTATAAAGTCAGCTCTTTGTCCACTTGAAAACCTTACCACTCTGGCCTTTTGGCTTAGATCAAGTGTAGTATCTGTTCTTAATAGTTTAACCACTATTATGAGGGCACCGCCCTCATTCTTGGTTATCTAATTTTTGCCGCCCTTGGCCTGCCGAGCTCTGCTTGCAACTCGGCGGGCGCGATGACCTTGCTACTGCACTGCCGGCTTGTGTCGTCGGGGGATCTCCACCTTCTCTTCTCTTCGCTGTTCCGCCTACTTTTCAGCTTTTTTCAGCTGAAGATGGCTTTCAGCGAAAAGATTGGAATATTTGTTCGGGTCGTTATATGTATTAGTAATTTTACAAGCTTAGATGGAATGAAAAATGTATTATATACAGTATACAATGTCATTGAAATTGCCCGATCCTTTCACCTGCCTTTACCAAAATCTCCACTCCGTCTTCGGAACTCTTCAGGAGGTCTGTGTCCCACTGCAGTCCGGCAGGGAAGACACAGATCACAGTAGAGCCTCCGTACTGAAAGTATCCCAACCCGTCTCCTTTCCTTACTTTCTCTCCTTCTTTCTTGTCCCATCCAATGCTCCCGACCAGCAATGCTCCAACAGCAATAACTAATACCAGGAATTCTTTCTTCTTCATCTCTCCGTTCCTCTTGTTGACTGTATAAGCATGCAATACAGCCACAGAGCGGGTGTTTGCCGTCAATATGTCCAGCCGCTCGTTGATTGCCTGTGGGTTTACCGTGTAATACTGGCCAGGTATGTGAGTAATCGAAGCAAGCGTGCCAGAGACAGGCGTGTGGAAGCGATGGTAGTCCTGCGGAGCGAGGCGGAAAATTGCAAGCGCTGGATGTGGTCCCAGTGCGCGCGCAAGGGAGCGCGAGCCCACGAGATGCTGCAGCGTGAATTGCTGACCTTTGACCCTGGTAATTCAAGAAAAACACGGACTTTATCGCAAAGCTACAATCGACTGTCCGCAAATTGCATACCATAATCTGCGCGCGAGATCCCATGTTGGCCAAACCGTCAGCCTGCAATCAGCCGCAGAGACGATCACAGAAGGGTCATTGGGCGACGCAGGAGGGCGAGCGCCGGGGCGAAGCCTCCGACTGAAGAACTCGTTGAAAGTCTGCAAAATATCGTTTTCTCTAGGCACTGCCGAGTCTTCATCGTTTCGCGAACCTTATACGCCCTCAAATCTGGCTGTGCGAGCTCAGAGAGGTTGATGTGGTACGTTTCGACGAAGGACGCGATCTGCGTGCGCACGACATCTGGTTCGATCGAATCGTAAATCTTCCCCTCTGAGTGACGGGCGCCGGGTTTAATAGTGAGTTTTCTAAGATAGTCATTTGCATGACTACGACGACTCACGTCGGATGGACTCTGACTTGAGGATGCGGCGAATCGCTCTCCAACGCAGAATACGGATCTAGGTGATCCAGTCACATCAGAAAGAAGCGACGAAGCAGAGAATCTCTGGACAAAGAACCTGGATAGACCCGTAGAAGAGCAGATGCATTCCAATGCGGGCGTAGATCGGCATGGGCTCAAATATTAGTTCGCCAGTCGCACGAACGAGAACATAATTTCCTTTCAATGCGAGTTATATTTTTCAAGATCGTTACTTCCTTTGACATAACAATAACATTACCGAGATGTTCTGTGGCGAAAAGCTTGTTCGAAAAAAAAAATGAAGCGGTGAGCATCCATCTGAAGAGGCCACGAAGAAAATATGTAATAATCACTTTATCTAACGTGTCCGCAGAGAAAAGATGCCGCAACCACGAGTGGTTCGTAGCTAACGCCAGGCTCGTCTCTCCCACCAACACTAAATAGCGTGCCAAGGCAATTTCAATAATTAGTTACACTACCTTAAATTAGGCCCGAGCCGCTCACCGGAGGATGGCATGCCCGAGTTCGTCACCGCGAGTCGGAGAGAATCCGCTAGGCCCAAATGCTCGCGGTACGCCGACGGACGGAGGATTTTGGCCCACTTTCCAGAAGTCGAGGGCTCCGGGTCTTTCCTGGCGCCGTCATCAGCAACTGCAGGGCTTGTCGTCTCCGCATTCACGCCCCTCTTCTTGCGATTCCTTACAGCTGATTTATTCGAAGCATTATTGTCGCCGGCCAGTATATTCGGTCCAGCGGTATTGAGAGCTTTAGCTAGAGCCAGAGCAGCCATCGTTGAAGTCAAGAGGGTCTCGGAGAGCGGGTATGTGGGTGCCGACTAGGAAGAGCCCATGCGGTAAGGGCGTGGTGCCGCAACCACGAGAAATCACAACCTCCTGGCATCTGTTGACAGTTTGAATTCGGTGCGGACAGCGTGAGTCTGATGAGCATTCAATATAAGATACCAGCCTCGCGTTATGTAAGAAACGCGAATCCTTTTGGAAATTTCAAATTCCGCGCACTCCGCTACCGCGAGCTTACGTGCCGCTGTGAGCCCGGTTAGCCTCGTTCAGTCGAATTTCAGTTTCATTTACTTACCGCTGAACTCCTTGATTAAATAGAACCCGCTAGGATAATAGCGCATCTCCACTGGCGTTTATCTTTTGCTGACCATGGTCACGTTCTACGAAAGCTGTGAAGGCGTCTAACAACAGTGATGCTGATGACGGTCTCGAGCAGTATCGATGCCCGTAAACTTCGCTAGATTCTTGCCACATAGCACTCTGATCAAGAAAAACGAAGCAGAAACCCGGTGTCCAGCATGTCGTTTTCAAGGCAGTACTCTGGCACGTCGATTCCGACTTTCAACTCCCGTCGCGGCAGCAGTACATCCTTCTCGATATCTACCAACCAAACTGCTCCGAACTTACCTGGCGCAGGACGGACTATGGGGCTTCTCTTTGACGTCGCCGGCCGCCTGATAGAGCAATACGCCAACGACATCGCTGCACGATTCGTTATCGGAAGACAAGACCCCGCAGCCCACCTGACACTGTCTGTTGTGCCTCACGAGGCGAGTAGCTCGCGCTCATCACTGTCAACGAATGCGACGGCATCTAATCTACCCGGCGCCGGGCGGACGCTTGGACTGGCGTACGATCGCGGAGGAGGCGTGCTCGAGGTGCTCCTCAACCGGCTTGCGAAACAGCTAGGTCGTGGTCCAGACGCGTCTATGGAACGGATACAAGAGCGCCTGTTCTCCATGATCTCTGCTGAAGACGGTGCGGTACCGTACGTCCTGGAGCTTCTGCGGCAGAAGAGTTTTTTCATCAAGGAATGTAAGCGAATAATGAGATACGCCCAGTAAGCCATTCCCTTTGCGAGTATGCATGTACCTCAGATTCTAATCCAGCGACAAGGAACGATATATCCTCTAACCAATGTGCGGCTTTTCAGAGCATCATTTCTCTCTGTGTCGATGATTCGTTCCTTCGGATCCTATTCAACTCGCTCGGCGCAGCTGATGTAATACAGGGGATGGAACCTCGGATCGCTTGTGCACACGCCGACGAAAGAGATCCCTTACTTTCATGCTCCCAAAAGGCCCTGATATCACTTGCTGAAGTTGAAGTCAACACGATTGCACAGAAGCTGCATTTCCTCGATGCATTCATGAAGACAGATGTCGCCAGAGAAGCGTCATTTGTACTTCTTCGTCAGTTCTCGTGAGTCACCGTTTGCCTTGGCGAAAAGACCAAGATTTCTGTATCCTTATGCATTGTGTAGCTCCTCGCAGATCTCTTTCCTTGCATTACGCCATGTGCGCCATTTTCTCCAACTCAATCATCCAGTTGCATATTTTCTCCTCAATGACGAGTATGCCGCGTTCACAACCAGTCTGACGGCTCTCTGCAATCTACCGCCGCCAGCCTTAGAGTGGAACTGCCTCGACGACGTGTTTTCTGAGATACTTGACTCTCACATTTGGATCGTAGGAAAATGCAAAACACCCGATGTCGTTTTGTCTTCTTGGGAAAAGCTGTTGCGTTCAGTTTTTCTGTGAGTTTCGTTCAGACTTGCGAGAGAAACATATAGCACTGACATTTGCATTAGCCAAGCGCATTCCTTCCCGAAGACCGTGAGCCTCCTGACTCGCCTCACTAACTTCGAAGAGTCGCTTTTCAGTCAGCGGTACATAAATGGACTTGCGGTGTATCCGCGGCTCGTCATAGGCGCAAGCATTACAACATCCATTGAATCTTCGCTCCAATCGTACAAGTCGAGAATCGCAAATATGAAGCGGCAGACCGGTCACCAACAATCATTATCAGATTTATGGACCAACTTGTCCAGCGACGCCGACCTCGTCGCTGCAGAAATCTTGTGGGAGAGCCACCAAAAGGAGAGGTCGAACTTAGTGAACAAGGTCGCAACGGGTCCTAGATTCCAAGCCTTGTGTGTAGCTCTATCCAATATGTTGGCAAGGTAAGTCTGTTTATATTTGAATGCTTTAAGTCCATTAGTTGACCGGTAAGTTCGTAGCTCGGATAACCATCTTCAGCGCGACGCTTTTCGAAACGTCAAAGCAGTACTTATGCACGACAGGTACTGTTGGGATGCCATGAGCAGCGCGCTCGTGACCGCATTTGAGCATACACGCAGTACGCACATAGCGAAAGTGCAGCGGGAGATCTGGGATCTCAGCCTCAAACGTCAGAATGAACTGTCCTCAAGAACTTGGCCGTTGCTGACTCTCTACCGCCATCGCTCCTTGGACCATGGCCGATATCATTTGAGCCATGTATGTGTAGCATTTTGCACGTACATGCTGCAGCTGATTTCATCTCCTGAAAAATAAAGAACACACCCTTTTCTCGTCACCCGCTGGACAAATGTGCGGCCTGTCAAAAAATGGGAATATGAGAGGCGTGGCGGAACAGTGACGAGGCTTGCCGCGATGACCTATATGCCGGGTTGGATGACATTCTGTGGTTAGAGATCAAGCCTGAAGCACGGTTCAACGCGGTCGGCCATCATCCGGTTCTCGCAGGGATCAACGGGCGCGGGCAGCAAGAGTACATCGCCCACGTTCGTGTAGAGGCTGAGCTTAACCCGTACCCTTGGTGTACTGCAACGGATGGTGCATCGGCAGTTACTTTTTGGGACGAACAAGGAGAGGAGCGGCGAACAAATCATTTCTGGGTGCTTGTGCTGAGATATGACCCAATCGAAGCTGTCAAGCAGAGCGTGGACGCAAAGGGAGGGATTGACGCGACAGGGCCATGCTACTGGCTAGCTGGAGACATGCAAGATGAGACATACGACGCGAGCGAGATCGAGGATGATCTAGATAGAGAAGTCGATTTCAATGGCGATGATGACGAATCGATCTATTCGGACGAAATGTCTGTAGACGATTAATATGCAGTCAATGTATGGGTTACAGCTAGTACACAGTGAATAAGTTAGCGCAAGACTTTACAAAAAGGGATACAGATGAATCGTTTAATGGGAATAAAACCCCAGATGTACATCAGCTAAGCGAAGTGCACGCCGATATCATGGAAGGCAGCCAACAATCTAAACGTTTCATGGCGTCAGAAGAAAGCGATGGCCGCGCATCAGCATAAACGCACTTTAATAAGTCGTCCACATCCATCTTCGCGGCACGATTTTCGGTATTTCCGGTTTCATCGAGCACCTTGTCTATCCGCGTTTTCATGTCGATGTCGTCTGTCACGATCTTTCGAGATTTACAAGCTTAGAAACCGAGCATTAACAATCAGGTCAAATGCATTCTTACCGTGTTCTGTTCTGCACACCACGTCCGCCAATTCTTGTCCAGCATCTCTACTACACCCTTCGCCATAAAGTTCGCGTGGACCATCTTATTCCTGCGCCCGAAGATGATTCGATTTAGGCCATCGAACTCTTCAAAGCGCACAGGCGGCGGAGGATCGAGCGGTACGATGCGAACGACGGACGATTCGACCTGGGGAGCGGGCCGAAAGTTGTTTTTTCCGACTTTCATGATATGGTCCACCTTCGAATACAGCTGCACGTTCGCGGATAAACGGGACCAAAGTGCTGAACCAGGACGTGCGACAAGGCGCAGCGCAAACTCGCGCTGGAACATGAGAATCGCAATGCGGAAGAGCGGGCGATGAGAGAGGAGGCGGAAGACGAGAGGGGAAGAGATCTGGTAGGGCGTATTGGAAATGCAGACGTCGAAGTATGGGAGTTCGGCCTTGACGAAATCACCAATCATAATTTCTAGTTTGCGCTGTTCAGGTCTAAACAGAGAAATTGAGACTTGATTAAAAGTAAGGTTTTTCTAACTCACTTTCCCTGCACGCGCTTCGTCAACTCAGCAGCCATCCGCGGATCCATCTCCACCGCCGTGACATGCTTTGCTTTTTCTAATATTCGCATCGTTAAGTTCCCTGTACCAGGACCGACTTCGAGCACCTTGTCTGTAGGCCTCAAGTTCGCTTTATCCACGATGCTGTACAAAATTTTCAGAAAACAATCATCGTATGAACGAGCACGCTCACCCTTGAGCTACTAAAGGGTTTTTGAGGATATGTTGTCCGAATCGCTCGGTGTTAAAAATCGGATTCCGCACTCCATTCGAGTCCTCTGAGTTCTTTGACGAGCTCTGCTTGGCCGATGGTTGATGTGCTCGCGAAAATCTGTCAGTCGTTGCTCGCGGCATGGTAGATTGCAAGACTCAGCAAAACTTGCAGCGCCGATCTCGGCAGCGCCTTCCGCTCGATTAGGTAACACGTATGCTCGGCTAGTTCCATCGAAAGAGGACGAGCCTATGAACACAATCGTTTCAGGTCTCTAAATGACACAGAAGGATCGCAATTCACCGCTCCCCTTTTGCATACGTTGCACAAACGCGGCGGTTGTGGATTTGCAGTTGTACCAAGGCGCTGCCATATCGTGGATCACACTTAATTTATTGAGCGAAAGAAGGAATCCAAACACATCCGCTGTCTTTCTACTTTCTTAGAGCACTGCATCTACCACTAATCACGAATGTGCCTTTCCCGCTAACTCAAGAAGCCAGCGCACACCACTCTCAAGGTCCGCTCCCCACTTCGCACTCACTGATAAATGCGGAAAAGTCATGTGGAACGCATGTGGCATGCCCGGGTAGCTGCAAATCATACCGTATCAATATAAACAGCAAATGTTGCAAGAAGACAAACCGAGAACATAATATACTAACATGTCGAGCTTCGTCGGTACCCCGTCCTCCTCCAAGCGTTGCGCATACAAGAGGCCCTCGTCACGTAACGGATCCCCACCCGCGACCTGCATGTACACTGGTGGAAGACCTGCAAGTGTTTCTGCTAAGAGGGGCGACATTTCGGGGTTCGTCTGCGGCCCTGGGTATGCTTCTGAATGTATGTATGAGCACTGAGCGTTTGAACAAAATACTGACATGCGTACCCTTGATTAACTTTAAGATCCTCGGATAGAGTATTGGGTCGTCCTTGTTCTGGTCGAAAGAGAGGAGCTGGTCTTTATACCTAGGTGGTTATCAGTGACCGACAATATGAAGTACAGATATATCACTAGAAGCTAAGCGTACTTTTCTGGGTATTCCTGATCGACGTTGCGCCAGCATGTTTGCGGGATCTGGACGAGTTGGCCCGTAATTTTCCCATTCAGTTCCGGGTCCCCGCGCGCTCGTTGCGCGACCGTGCATGTAAAGTTTGCACCCGAGGATGCCCCGCCCACTATCAGGCCTTTTTTCAGGTCAATGCGCAGGGAAGAAGCATTCGATACGAGCTACATAGTGAATTCTTTCAGTGGGCGATAGAAGAAGCGAGAATAGACACAATACGTACCCACTTCAGAGCGGTGTAACTATCATTTAGGCCCACAGGCCACTTGTACTCCGGGGCAAGACGATACTCGACGCTGACAATCACGGCGCGATACGTCGAACAGAACTCGCGGCATTTAATTTCATCCACGTCGAGCGTAAAGAAACTGTACCCGCCACCTGCCCGATATTAAAGAGTTAGAAATAAAATAGTGTGACTATGACTTGTTAATCTGGAGGAAGGAAGGAAGGAAGGAAGCACATTACCATGTATGTTTAAGAATGCGGGGAACGTTTCGCCGGAGTCCTGTGACTCGGGCGTGTATACCCTAACGGATATCTCACCCGACGGGTTGCTTACAGGCACGAGTTGTTCCTTGACTGTTATACCCACAGCTAAGAATCCATCAGCCCTAGTAAGTCGTTTTTAATCATAAAGGAGCATTGTACTCACGCGCGCCTGCCGCCGCCACACTCTGGCGCGGCAACTCCACGCAAATGCGCTTTCGCCATGTCAGCTCCGACTCCGTGCCATCCGTAACGGAAGGAGGAAGCTTTGCCATCAGACCGACTTCAGGTTGTTGCGCAAGAGTCTGCAGCAATTCCTCGCTCTTGGCGGAGTAGTGCGCCCATTGTGCCATGGTTTATAGGTATGTCGGATTTTACATCGACCAGGTGACAAAAATCGAAGAGTTAATCGTGCAGAGCCGAGTGAGCGGAAGGAGTCTCCCTTGATTTTGAAAGCCTATAGTAAGTATCGGCGGCGCAGGGCAGTTGAGCGAGAAGTGCTAAAAAGACTCTTATTTATGTGATTCATTTGGATGATATGAGTGCGATGGATCAATATCAATCCTTGCATAATTTTAAATCAACGAGCATGAATTCCCGATAACGCGGAGACGGTGACCAGTCTTTGTTATGGACAAGCCGTCGTCAGCAACTTTATGTATAGAAGCATTTTATTTGGCCTTGTAATTGACCTACGTTCTCACGGTTTCTCGACTTCGCTGACCTGAGTCTCGAGAGCACATCTGCATCATCCCCTACACTCCTTCGTTACCCAAATTGAAGCGACTCAATGAGGATTTCAGCTCAGACTCAAGGTGCCAAAATATCACGTTTTGCACGTTTCTCGCACCTTCGGCTCTCGAATCTGGTGCTCCAGTCCCTGTCCCTCAGTCAACGGTCTTATATGTATCCGACACTGCATTTGCACTTCGAAGCATATCTGGACATTACATTACATTTTCTCTCGGTTGAAATTCGAATGCTAAAGCGGGAAATGGCGCGAATCTCCATCTACCAGAGGGTGCGTGTCTCACTTTTCAATTTGAAATCAAGCTTTTAGAGTACGGTGAGGAGGCTGTACACGTAAGCAAAGCGATTGGCTGCTTATCCGCGTCAATTGTTAGTCGCTGACGTTGCCGTTCTCCTTCTCCCTGGCTATGTTTTTCACTTGAGGACGACTAGGATCTTGTTTCTCTCTCATTCCTAGTTGCTTTATATGCCGACAAAACGAGTCGCCACTTACTCATCCCTGCTTTCCCGCAAAAAATGCCTCGATTATACCGCTGATAGTCTCGTCCGAATGCAATCCACCTATTTCAAATTTAAGTGTATTCACTGAGCGCCACCGCAAAGACTCAAAGAGTTATCCATTCGGTATCGTCTGAGCTCTTTGTTCACGATTCGCCTCTTTTTGTCTACTCCGCTTGTGAATCTCTCTAGATGCTTTATCTATTTGATTGTGGAGGCAGTACCTTCCAGGCTCACCCTCGTCGCCGCGTCATCCGAGACATGTGTCGCTGCTCCCGACCGTGCCCCGCCCTTCTAGTCCTGCAAAGTATCTGCTCTACGGAAGCCAGCCCGACGAGCGTCTATTGTCGAGCCGCCTCCGCACTTTGAAATTTGTATACTGATTATACCTTCTGGCGGATCCGAATCCAACGGGCTGAAGAATGACTATGGCTCGGATGCTGGCACAAGCCCAAGACTCCAACGATCACTCCGCTTCTTCGCAATTTGAAAAGAACTCGTACCCCCGTCGCCCGTCAAATTTGCAAATACCGACGCGGATGTGCAGGGTCGAGCTCATTGTTTGCTCGTCTTTCCGACGGCGAGGAAAATGGAACACAGGAGAAGTGTTATCGGCAGGCGCGTCGCGACTCTTTCGGTGGAGAATTGGTGTCTGCAGGGGGGAGAGAAAACGTATAAATACAGCCAGCCCGACACAAGTCGACGTTATCTCCAACACCTCTCACCCGACACACCCCACAACCCGCTAACTGCACATCCCACGTCTCTCAATCAACCTTACACCTCTGCCATGGACGCTTTCACCCCTATCATCATCCCCTCCTCCACGCAGCGCGATGCCGAGGCGAGCGCACACGTCCCCGTTTCGCAAGAGGACTCTGGCAGCAGCGGAACGACATACTGCATAGTCGCGCAGGCCCCTTTCGATGCTGGCGCTGGCGCCGAATCCGAAGACCTGGGTGTGCCAGTCCTCGGCGAGAATGGCGAAGGGGACGGTACGACGTACTGCGTTGTCGCTTAGGCGCACTTTTTGATTCCGAGACCTGATCTGTGAGCATCTTTCGATTTTGTGTCGGCGGTGATCCGGGCTCGTGCTAACGAGTCCATCATAGATTTCGTTTCCTTGTTTGTCTTCGGAGCCGTATGTGGACCTGATTTGTTTACTGGGTTTGTGTGTCGTACTGTGTGATGTATTTTTTTCACTCTATCTTCTGGCCATTTTCGCGTTGCTTGTCTGTTGTCAGAATGCGCATCGCGCTATTCTATACTTGGTTGTGAACTCGGACTAGGTTGTATACATCATGTATTGCTCGTTTGCTGTATCTTTGGACATAGGACTCCCATTGCAGTGAGAAATACGGATTACGAGAGAAGCCCTGTCGGTGATCGACGTGCCACACAAGTTCATTCCCCGAGATCTGCGCGGAAATGACGTCGACGCGGGGTATATGACATCCACGCGCGCTCCCATTGGCCAAACCCCGCTCAGAAATTAGGGTTAGGGTTAATTAGTTTAGAAAGCCTTTTCCTTTTGGGTAATAAAAACTGGAATTCCGTCGTCAGTGCTCGCCCTCTGCTCGTCATACACTACGTCTCTCATGCGCCTCTCCAAGCCCTCGAAGCGTATATATAATGCGTATAAGGCATACACGCAGTCCCGATGCTTGCTCTTCGCCCCCGACTTGTCTCATCCTCCTGCACTCGCGCTCTCGCTCTTCGCCCCCAACTCGCCTATCCTCCTTGTTCGCGCGCGTTCACACTCGCCCGACGACGTGACCAAGCTGCTACCGTAATCTCAATCTACCACCAACGAACACTTTTTGAAACCCACCGACGCGCAATGTCTACACCCGTCGGCACCGGCACGAGCTCGGGCCCGCTCACGGACAAGATCAAAGAAGACCATCAGGAGGTGCGACTTATTGTCTACTTGGCGCTGCTACTCATGCTCATGTCAATTCTCTGTTAGATGTACGAGTACCATGACCTGTACAAGAAGGCAGGCGAGCAGGGCGACCGCGACGCTCAGGAGCGCTGGGCGCGCCAGCTTATCTGGGAGGTCGCGCGGCACGCCGTCGGCGAGGAGATCGTTGTGTACCCGCTCATGGAGAAGCACCTCGGCGCGGAGGGCAGAAAACTCGCGGACCAGGACCGCGCGGACCACCAGGTGCGTTATCCTCTGCTTTATCTCCGCACGATGATGCTAAACTACTTGGGTTGTCATCCAGTTTGTGAAAGAGAAGCTCTACAAACTCGAGTCCCTTACTCCTGGCGCTGCGGACTACAACAGCCTGCTAGACAAGGTCATGGCGCACCTCCACGAGCATAATGATAGCGAGGAGATCAAGGACCTTCCGCTGCTTGAGCCCGCCATCGGCGCGGACGCCAGCAAGACCGCCGCCACCAGCTTCAGCAGGACGAAGAAATTCGTCCCGACACGGTGCGTTTCTATAATGTTTATTTCGAATGACTATTTATGTTCTCTTTGTTGCGGCTATGCTCTGCAGCACGCATCCATCCGCACCGAACAGACCTCCGCTGGAGACACTCGCAGGCTTCCTCGCCGCGCCGATCGACAAGCTCCAGGATGCATTCTCCAAGTTCCCGACGGAAGAGATGAAGGAGCAAGCGGAGAACTAGGACTTGGACAATTTTAATCTTGGCTCTGAAGTTCCTAAACGATCGTGAAGATGTAAATTATGTTGTAGGATATGACGCTGGTTTTTAGTATTTGAAAGAGCTCTTTCAACTATCGTTATTGCGGGGTGTGGTTACCGCAGGCATGAAACCTGGGAACTTCCGTTTGGTAATTCAGCACCCGAATACTCGTCGGCTCGGTACGCCTAAGTCGTTGGCGGTATCTGTTCTGCGTTAAGCTCAGACTTATTCCTCATTGATGGAAATGCGCATGAGGGTTTCTTCTCCGTAGCATGCACAGCGTGCGCAGTAAGACTTCGCAAGAAAAACGGTTTTGGGGGGGATTTGTACTGCACAAATTGTGATTCTATTTTCTGCGAGAAACAAATACTCTTTGTACGAATCAGATAAATCCAGGAAGCCTTTTCCTTTCGGGTACATAATAA
This sequence comes from Phellopilus nigrolimitatus, assembly GCA_021029095.1. Taxonomy (NCBI): domain Eukaryota; kingdom Fungi; phylum Basidiomycota; class Agaricomycetes; order Hymenochaetales; family Hymenochaetaceae; genus Phellopilus; species Phellopilus nigrolimitatus. The sequence goes on from JAJOHG010000066.1 coordinate 61,723, forward strand.
CTGGAATCCGTCAGTCATTGTGGAATCCAGATAGAACTATTCGCGACTGATTACAGTACCGTGATCGACATGTTACACAAGTTCATTCTCCGCGATCTGCATGACACATCCGCATCTACGTGGCCTCCGATTGGCCCATCAATGGCTTCAGCAGCGCTTCAGCTCGTCATGCACTACGTCTCTCATACGTTTCTGCAGCCTCTAAGCGCTTATATAAGATGCATATAATAAACCTTCATTCAGATAAATAGCAAACTGCCCAATGCTCGCTCTTCGCCTTCCCTTCTACACCCACCCTTTCTTCGTCGCCGCTGTCTCCTCTCCGTTCCCGCACCGTAGAACGCTATTCGCAACATACAGACTCGCAATGGACGTTCCAGACAGTAACAGCACGGCCTCTGGCCCTCTTGCGGATAAGATCAAGAAGGACCACCGGGAGGTGCGCGTGTCTGCCACTCTCCGTCGAACGCGTTTATTCTTCTATATTGACGCGTGTACGCGCTCCAGATGTATCAGTTCTATAATATGTACAAGCAGGAGGGTGGCAAGGGCGACCGCGATGCGCAGGAGCGCTGAGCGCGCCAGCTCACCTGGGAGATCGCGCGCCACGCAATTGGCGAGGAACTCGTCGTGTACCCACTCATGGAAAAGCACCTCGGCGTGGAGGGCAAGAAGCTCGCAGACCAGGATCGCGCGGACCACCAGGCACGAATTCCCTCTTTCCATCCCGGCACAATTTTCCCTTGGTGATGCCGATACATCATGCGTTTGCCCGCAGTTCGTGAAAGAGCGACTGAACAAGCTCGAGTCGCTCACGCCTGGCGAGGCAGACTACGATAGCCTCTTGGGCACGGTCATGGAGCACCTGAACGAGCACAACAACAGCGAGGAGCAGCACGACCTCATGCTCCTCGAGCCGGCGCTCGGCGCGGGCGCCAGCGAGAGCGCCGCCGCGAGTTTCCAGAGGACGAAGCAGTTCGTCCCGACGCGGCATGTGCTTCGATTCTGAACGTCGTCCTCGTTAAGTTGACTTTGTATGTATGCAGCGCGCACCCGTCTGCCCCGGACCAGCCGCCGATGGAGACGCTCGCGGGCCCCCTTGCCGCGCCGATGGACAAGCTCAAGGATGCGTTCTCAAAGTTCCCGACAGACGACATGATGAAACAGGTGAAGAACTAGACTGGGCGTCAATGTCGATAGAGCCGAGTGCATTGCAGGTCCGCGCAGTTTGCGAACGATGCTATGAAAAGGGATGCTGTAAGATAGAACACTCTGTATGAAAGAAGCTGCCTCGAGAAAAACAGTAAAGAGCAAAAGAAGTGAACGTATAAGTACATCTGTTTGTGTGTAGCTGCGAGGTGCGCGTGATGCCGGACATGCTCGAGATGTTGATCACGCTTGCGCGGTGGCCCGCGCGCGTGCGCGCCGCGGCGGACAGGAGCGGCAGGAAGGCAGCGGTGGTGAAGAAGTAGCCGACGACGTTCGTGCGGTACACGTCCTCCCACTCCTGCGCGTCCTCGCGCCATAGCTCCGCCCCAGCTCCTGCGCGCCTTCCTCTGCGTCGCCCTTCTCGACGGTGCTCGTCTCGCCGCTGACACCGGCATTGTTAACGAGCACGTCGACGTGCTTCTCGCGGCGCGCGACCTCATCGACGAGTGCGCGCACGCTCGCCTTCGAGGTGATGTCCGCCTGTAGCAAGTGAATGAATGCATCCGGAAATGATAGTTTCCTCTCGTTTCAATTTTTGTAAACCTTCGCATTGTCGAAAACTTAATCGAACTTCTTTCAGAAAAATGTTCCGATTCCCATGCGTGAATAGAATAGGATGATCAGACTGAAATTGAGAGTAGAAAAAGTGTTTTGAGAGCAGGCAGGGGAACGTTATGAGGATGTGGCTGGCCGCAGGAATAGCTCCGACTCACTCGGCATGTTCGGCTAGCAGAGATGCCGACGCGGGATCGACTTCGGCGTATCCACTACTTCAACAAACGCGACTGCGCCTGGTCTTGCAGGCCCAGGGCGGACAGTGGGTTTGGCCTGCGATTCTACCGGCCAACTGATCAAGGACGGCTTAACGCTCTTGTGAATAGTCTGAGGGAATCGCTCTGTCAATGCCAGCGCGAGGAATTAGCTGATGGTGATGGCGGCGAAGCCTGCAGCGAGGTTGCAGGAGATGCCTTCCGCAAATGCTACCGCCGCTGGCCTACCTAAAGTGGGCCGGGTTCCGGATTGGTATACGATGTTGGAGGTCGCATCACGGAAAAATGTCTGAATAGACTCGCATCTGATTTTGAACTTGGGACCCGTCGCTTCGTTCAACAGGTTACTCGTCGCGACTTCGGCGGCGTCATTCACTTCTTTGTGCCGTTTCAGCTCAGAAGACTCTTCGAACAAAAGACACCCGCTTCAGCACATTGCGACGCTCGGCTCTGAAGGTCCATTTTCAAGAGCGAGGTGCCTTCAAGACGAACCCTTGAAAACCGTCTTCACAAGTGGCATATTAATGAAAAGGACGTACTCCTCGCTGACTCGCGGAGGGTTTTTTTTTCCTTTCGGAAGTTGCGGTCAACAGCGCAGGGCACGGTCTGGTCAATCGCAAGCGCGACGTAGCGGTGGTTCTGAACAAGGTGTCGAGTCTTTCGAGTGAGTTTGGATTATTAGATTTGCTTCTTCCATGTTACTCAATTTGAGATAATGGCAAATCAATGACATTGGTGATCCAGACATTCAATTAATAGCTCTCCGGCATATGCGTCGGTTTCTTGCAAGTCCGGCGTGCAACAGCTCATAAGCCCGCCACTTGTGCGATGCGTGGATTAGGTGTATGGAGCTCATCACGGAGTTAGTTCTTACTGCTCCGGACTACTTGGACTGGATGTGCGAGGATTACATTACTGGGAGGGACTTGTGGCTTACAACCGCTACGCCAGACGCGCTGACATGAATGAGAGTGTGATGGTTGTCTGGATCCGGATCTATCGGTGCTGTACTCAGGTGAAACTCATTCACTTTATCCTTTGTCTATTCGTAATTAATGTGATATACTCCATGCTACAAGCTCATCGGAACATCCTCGGTATACAATTAGGCGTCTCAAGCGATTACACCGCCGCCGTGTTCCCCTGGTATTGACTTCGAATGAAGCACGAATCCGCAGGTTTTCGCGGATGCCGTTCGTTGTATTAAACGGATCACATTCTTTGTGATGAGTGCATTGCTCATCGTTTCTCAGCAAATCTTAGGCCAGTAATATGTGAACATCTCGCAGGAGGTGGTGAAGCCTGCGGGTTCGTTCCGCTTCTTCCGTGCGCTGGATTATAGAAAGAAATCGGTGCCTCTTCCGCTACGGGTCACAATGCCACGGTCGTGTGTGCACATGCACATCTTCTCGGTAAGCCACCGGCGTAGCAAGAACTGACACTCTCGACATCTCACAATGCTTCGTATACAGGGGACTGTTCTCGCAAAAGAAGTCGTATGAGCTCTGCAGCGCACAGGGAAGCTGGGACCCAGATGAGTCGATCCAAGACTGTGAAGAACTCCAACATGCTTCCTACCTATTTCTTTGGCTCGCCGTCTCACTTGCACGCAATCAATGGTTCTCTTCTGAAAACCATACTTCGCGTTGGCAGGTGTGAACGCGCGGCGAGCGAAAGTAGGTCACTCAAGTACACACTGTGCGTGCAAATGACACAAGCGCGTAGTATGAGAACATAACATAAGTGGGTTATGCTGACCGTGTTACCGGGAGCAGCGCAAAATCGAAGTCGCTGGGATCTTAATCAAAATGAGAATGAGCCTCTGAGAAACTGATGCACCTTACTCTGAATACAAATATCTTAATCGTGTAAGAGGGAAAGTAAAACAGCAAATGTGCGATGTTTTTATTCGCAGTTAACGGGAAAAAACAGAACAAAAGAGCGTTAAGGCAAGATTATGTTTACTTATGTAAGCGAATTCAGAAGTGCGGTCAAACGGGCCGCCGCCGCGCCAGCTTTCCCTTTCGCCTCGAAACATCACTACTACTAACCCCAAATACTCGCTCACTTGCATTATAGACCGTGCAAAGAAACCGAGGGCGGCGCAAGGCAGCCTCCTTCAAGCTTTAGTTGACTGCACTAATTTTGCTAATCGGCATTTCTCGGACAACGCTCTTCAAGCACCAAAATTGCCGGTCGAAGCCAACTTGAAGTCGAGATATTATCCCCTTAAGACAGCGTCGAACTCCGACTTACTATAACCTTATTACTCTTGGCGCTCATTCGCCTGCTCGCTGGCGTCTAGATTCTTTGGATGCAATCTGGGGTCACCGATATCATCCATGATTCATCGTTTGCACACGCCATCGCACGTAATTACATGTACTTTGTGAGTCACACTAGCTTCTTTAATCGACAACGTCTTCTGTTATTCATCATACAAATGTTTTCCCGTAGTCTTAGCCAGGATGACTCCCCGCACTGTACGTCTCGCTCTGTTATTTAGAGCACAACGCGCGGGCCCTTTCTTTCCGACTACTTTACTCGAGTTCACTACTCTCTCGGCTGGATTTCGCCTTCTTGCAACATACACACTTTGACCCATAGTCTTCTTGAACAAGATGCAAAGCGATAGGATAGATCTCGAGGGGGACACGGAATTAGATGAAATACGCCAACCTTCAGACGGCGCGTCGACGCGAACCAACGAAAAGATGGACGAAGTGAACGACAACCATAATCAAATAGATCTTTCTATGATCCGCGGCCCGAGAAAAGACGAAGAGTCCAACGGAGGCGGATTCTGGGCTTGGGCAACGGTTCTCTCTGCGTGAGTGTCTGTAACATAGAACAAATCGGTTCATTACTAACGATGAAAACACAGATTTATTATTCAATCGACTGGTTTTGGGTAAGTTTTTACCTGCAACCACCCTCCCCCTCTCTACAAAACCGAAGAAGTTACTAATTGATCTTCGTCTGGCTACGTTGAAGGTATTCGAATGCATTCGGCGTATATCAAGGTCAGTATCCACTACGACATCTACTCTACTGTGAATTTCATACCATATATGTAGACTTCTACGTCCGTGAATATTTGACAAAAAGCACGTCGTCACAAATCAGGTCTGCTCTTTCCCCTGCCCTCAGCAATCACTAGCAATTGTTCTCCATCGCGTTTTCTGCTAACATTGAAATCGGAATTATGTCTAGCTGGATTGGCAGCACCCAGACATTTCTGATGTTGACCATGGGCCTGTTTACTGGACGACTTTTCGACAGAGGATACTGGTCAGTTTCTAACCGGTAATATAATTCAAGTAACTGATTGATTTGCGTTTTTGATGGGCGTCAGTCACCACCTCGTAATTATAGGCTCCGTTGTCCTCGTCCTTAGTCTCTTCATGCTTTCTCTTGCGCAACCAGAGCAATATTATCAAGTATCTATTTTTATAAACCTTGACTCGTTCGACAGTTCTTAACTTCATACAGATCTTCCTCACGCAAGGCCTCGGTGTGGGGATTGGCTCTAGCCTTTCGTACGTTCCCTCGCTCGCCGTTCTCGCACAGCACTTCCCGACCCCGCACGCGCAAGCGCGCGCCATGGGCATCGCAGTCGCCGGATCCTCTCTCGGCGGGCTCTTGCATCCTATAATGCTCAATAACCTTTTCCACGGACACGCGGGCTTCGCGCGCGGTGTGCGCGCTAGTGCTGGTCTCATCGCGGGCATGCAAGCGATTGCTATCTTGCTTATGCGCACGAATTACCCAAAGAACTTGCGAAGAGACGGGCTGGATGGGGATGACAATGATAATGATGGCCAGCGTAAGACCAAGACTGGAAGACTGTGGCCTATGATAAAGAAGTTTGCGACGGATCGTCCGTATGTTTGCTTCGTCTTCGGGTGAGTGACCAAAGCTCCGGAGCCGAATGTCGTGAAAATTAAAGCTGTTGTCTGCAGAATGACACTCTTCGAACTGGTCTTTTTCTTCCCGAGCTTCTACCTCCAACTAGATGCGATCGAGCATGGCCTTGACGCAACCTTTGCCTTTTATTCGGTGCGTCCAGGATTTTTTTATAGTAAAGGCATTCGACAAGATATGAATCCACGCGAACCAGCTCTCCATACTCAATGGCGTTTCTTTCATCGGGCGCCTCATGCCTGGGTTTTTCGCTCGTTCTCTTGGTGTTGCAAACATGCTGGTGTTCTCAACTGCCAGCTCTACTGTGCTCATATTCTGCATGCTCGCGGTTCGCACTGTCAGTGGTGTCGCTGCCTTCGCTGCGCTGTATGGGTTTTTCTCTGGAGCATGTGCGTACTTTAATGAAATGAGTATATTGACCATTACTCATTTCATGGATGCGACGTAGTTGTTACGCTCATGAGCCCGATGCTTGCTATCCTCGCGGAAGGCCCAGCTGAGATTGGGTGAGTCATACGATGTTTTTAGAGCTAAATCGGACCTGTTTATTTTGACCTTGTCATTGCGCCGTGTAGGGCACGCATGGGAATGTGCTTTGCAATTACAGGTTCGTTCAGAGAACTCAGCGTCCCTTGTCTAATTGCTGACGTTTGACCAGGACTAGGAAGTCTCATAGGTACTCATTCTTTCAAAGCATATAGTCTTCGCTGACTTTGAGCCACTTCCCCAGGGACTCCTATCGCCGGCGCACTTTTGACTTCGAAATTTCTCTGGTGGCGGCCAATCCTATTTAGCGGTGTAAGCTATACCACATCTCACTTGACACGATATGCTGACTTCGTGCTGCGTAGGTTGTTTGTGTGGCGGGGTGCTTCTTGTTCGTTGCTTGCCGCATTACTCTCGGACGGCGGAAAGAGGCTATCTGGGTTATTTGAAGTAGATTAAATTCTCTTTCAAAGTTACAGATAACATTTGCATGCGAACTCGAAATCTAAGCAGTCTCTTGGGTTCGAGTGATGAGCTTGGAGCCTTTGACTTTATTATCTGAAATACCCTGCAGTCCTGGCGCGAGCGCTACCTGGGAAACTGATTCAGCGCTGCGTGAATCTCGTAGGCCGTGGTGACTTCAACCTTTGACAAATTAATCACGTGTCCACAACTGATTAACCTTTCTCCTCTATGTTACGCGACGCCGCTCTGCCATGCGCCGCGATGACCTTCCTCGCGTTCATCTTCCCCTTCTCGTAGCAATTCACGCTCTCCGTCGTCGCTTCGCTGCTCTCCTTCCTCGCCGCGATCACCACGCTCACGTTCGTGAGCCATGAGCTGTCCGCCCACCTGCAGAACTCAAACGTGTAGATCGGGTGAGTGCACATTTACTTACAGAGTCTTGGGGACTAGCATTAATCGTTGATTGTTTCTACAGGTTTCTTGCTAACGTTCCTACTGCTCCTTGTAGGCGACATGGACGCCGCGAACAGCTCTCACCCCATGACACTGACCAACTCTTCTGGAGGCACTTTCGTCTGCAAATACTGAGTGCGAGGACGAACGAGAGAAAGTGGGACTCTGTAACCTGACTGTGTTCTGCAAAAAAGATCTGAAGACCGATGTGACTTTGCACCTCCTGATCACTGAATATGACACTTACTTTTTCCCCTTTTCTCTTTTTGCGTCCGTCCCGACTCGACTTGTCCTCACCAATGCCGGTTTTGTTTGTTTGTTTTTTTTTTTTTTTGCTGCCTCTTATAATTTTCATGCCGTTCTTGATTGCCTTTTCGACTGACTGCATTTTGTATATATTTTGTCGTTCGCCACCCGTCCCCTGACTCTCGAGCCCGGATCAACTGGTTTTTACGCGTACAGCTGTTACTTCTATGACCGCGCGTTTCTGCTAGCGCGGTGTCGACTGCTATCTTTCTTGCGGAGATGAATTGAGCGCACCGCGTTGAAAACTCGCGTGACCTTTACAAGTCATCTTTGTCGGATGATGCCTCGGGCTATGCTCGCTCGTCAGATCGAGCGAGGCACGACTGTGTATTGGCGCCGCACTGCCCACTCGGAATCGACAGTATAGCGTTCCTGATAGACAATTTCACCGGCGGTGCAGTTTCGTGTTCGAGATGAACGTTTACTCCTGCTGTTCACAGGACACCGCATCACAGCGGCCTATTTGCCAGAGCTGTTAGCATAGAATGGGAAGTCGGTCATCGATTCCTTCAGCGGCAGCCTCGAATTCCGGTGGCGACTTCTCAGCCTATTGGTAGGATATGCATTGACAAAACCGACTCTGGGCGCTTGGGCGACTAAAGATAACGGTTCGCAATCTACCAACCGCAAAGCTTCCAGACAACATCCTGATACAGCTCGTACCCAGCGTGTTCACCGCCTTGCAAGAGACGACTCGAACCTGAACGGCCACGACGACACTTGGACTCTCTCTCCCCCGAACATACCTCGGTCTATACTAGCAGCACGTCGTATTCGTCTTTGACCTGTATTCAACTTCTAGACCAATGAACGAAGAAACAGCTCCTCGTCGCAGTCCCAGAGAAATTCTCAACGAAGTCCTCGGGAGGCGTATCTGGATCTTACGGACGTCGCGCAGATCATTCCTGTGGTGGTGGTGGCATGCGGCGGATACTGCGACGTCTTCGAAGGGCGATGTCTCAAAGATGGTTCTTTCGAGACGCGAAAAGTCGCAGTCAAGCGTATCCGTATACATCTCGGCGAAGCGAAATTCACAAGGGTAAATCTGGACTTTTCGGATTTGTCTTAACCGTATGGACTTACTGCACCTATAAATCCAGTATCTTGCACGGGAGATTCACGTGTGGTCAAGTCTCCACCATCCCAATATCCTTCCGTTTTGCGGATACTTGCTAGAAGGCAATTTTCCTTCCCTCGTCTCAGAATGGATGGAGAATGGAACAGTCAGGAGATATTTGGAAAGACATCCAGACATCGACCTCTTGCCTTTGGTGTGCTCGAATTCTTTATCAGTCGTCCACCTGCGGTCAGATTTTTTTAAATTCATCTTCAATCAATAGGTGATCGGGATAGCCGATGGTCTCCAGTACCTTCATGGCGAAGGTGTCATACATTCTGATTTGAAAGCCGTGAGTTAAGGCTCGTTTTCTTCCTTTGATGGGCTATACACATGCATTAAAATAGGAAAACGTTTTAATCTCGGACGATGGACTACCTCGAATCTGTGATTTTGGAATATCTCGAATTCTTGTTTCGTCGCAGACATTCGGTGGGATTAGCTCACAGAACAATGGAACAAAGGGGACATTGAGGTGGATGTCCAAAGAGCTGCTTGAGTTTTGTGAGCCTCCGAATACGCATTCGATGGAGTCAGACATTTGGGCTTTTGGCATGACGGTATACGTAAGTACTATATTTCCTGCGTAGCTGGTCTTGTGTTGGATATGTTTAAATCCTCCTTATACGCTCTCTAGGAATTGCTTACGAAGGAATTGCCTTTCTTTTATCTGAAAAACGACGCACAGGTGATCCTTCACATTTTCCAGGGTAACCAGCCTTTGCGTCCCGCGTCGATAGAGACGTGGCCTGTTCGTTACCAGAGGCTATGGGACTTGTGTCAGACTTGCTGGTATATTTCTGTGAAAAGGCCTAGAATCGATGACCTTGTCTCGACTTTGAATGCCTTAAGAGATGAGCAGCCATCCAACCGTCCTGACCTCCCGTGTCAGTACTCTCTCGCTATTTCGCTCTCCGATGGCGATAGCACATCCTTACGAGCAACTGTAGCAGATCACTTGCAGATTGTGCAACCCATCGTTGAACAGCCTGTCGAAGTTATAGATCTAAACTCACCTGGAAGTAAGACTCCGACTTGTTATCCGTTGAATCGGCGAGTGGCACATTGATTACACATCCTCTTTGTGATATGCCAGGTACTTCATCAGAGCTAGGAAGACAAGAACAGGCATTGCAGGTCAAGCAGAAACTGCTAGCTACAATGGAGGCACTTGCTGAGAAGGATCCGGACAGATCCAATTCAGATCTTGCAAACTCTTTTTATGAAAACGGGATTGGCCTGGAAAGGCTAGGCCGATATGAAGAAGCATTGCAGGTGTTCCAGAGGACAGTTCCTATCAGGGAGGCACTTGCTAAGAAGGATCCGGATGGACTCAATCCACTTATTGCAGACTCTCTTCATTGTATAGGGCATTGCCTGGACAGGCTAGGCAGACATGAAGAAGCATTGCAGGCATTCCAGAGATTAGTTCCTATCAGGGAGGCACTTGCTGTGAAGGATCCGGACAGATTCAATCCAGTTCTTGCAGACTCTTTTCATTTGATGGGGTTATACATGGAACAGCTATGCAGGTATGAAGACGCATTGCAGGCTCTCCAGAGGGCAGTTTCTATCACGGAGGCACTTGCTGAGAAGGATCCGGATATATTCAACCCGTATCTTGCAGAGTCTCTTAGAATTATGTCTCAAGTTTTGGAAAAGTTGGGAACTTGACTCGGGAGGCATTGTAGGCTCAGACAGTACTTTTGCAAATGGCAGAGGGGCTGTAAAGGCTTTGGCAATTAGTTGAGTGTGCAGGTTCCAATGACTTTGTGACTTGACTCATGTTGCATATATGTATAGTTTGCTCATCCAATGTTTCAGACATTTTGCTCTCTGGTGGTATGGGAAATTCTGTTATTTGATAAATATGAATATTCTCTCTGTACATGTACTCCTTCCATGGAATTGCCAACAATTCCTTTTCTCGTTCACACATGACAATATAATCTGACCAAGAGGGAGCAACAGGAAGACAACATATCATCAGAATCCAAGGTAAAATTGGAAAAAAAACTAGCAACGCATTTATCAACAGTGGCCGAAAGGAAAAAAATGATAACCAATGCTTCCTTGAAATCGACGTAGGAAACGAGATTGAAGAAGAGTAAGAGATACAATATATGTAAGTACATGTTTTAATGACTCGTAAATGAATTCCCGACAATGTCGACGAAGAAACAGCTGGCGGACTAGAGGAGATAGAGGAGATAAACAGGTAATGAAACTCCGCACGACATCGGCGGAAAGCAAGAGAACGAGATGCACAACGACATCCGGGTAGGCAACGCGCCCCTACATTACAAGTGCTCTTGACGCCTCGACAGAAAACGATAAGTCATGCTCAAGCACCGCCCTCGACCGTAATTTTCGTCTTCAGATAAAGGTGGGTACCTTGTGAATGAACGGTGAAACAACTCCGCTCGCAATCGTCGCGCACACGAGAGTATCTAGTCCCTCGTCCCCACAAATCGCGAGTTGCAGATGCCGCGGTGCGATGAGCTTCAGGCGCAAGACCGTTGAGGCGTTGCCTGGCGATATCCAAAGCAAGATAGAGAATCAACATCTTTAGAAAATCAAAGTATATGAATTAGACGCATTCTGAGGTGTAAAAATCGAAAAACGAACTGGCGAGTTCGAGAACTTCGGCTGTGAGATACTCGAGGATATGCAGATGTGTAAACTGCAGTCTCCGCACCGATGCGCACGTTGTGCTGCGTTAGCTGCTTCAGGTAACGGTGGATACGTCCGACAAGGAACTAATTGTTATAAGGATGTCAGTTTCGATTCAATAGATAATAGAGCAAAACTTAGGTCATAAAGCGGAAGTAAGGGAAAAGCGGGAAATATGATTATTCAAGTGCAGGAGATAAACGCACCTGTAGCCCCACCTTCGCGCTGCGCGTCTGCATTGCATCCGGTGCAGCGTCCCCGCCCTGCGACTCAGACGACTCCGACTTCCCGCTAGATGCACCTTTAAGCGGCTTTATTGAAGTTGATGCTGTATTGGCGCGTTATTTGTCGGGGAAGCAGAGGTCTCGGATGATGGCTGCTGATTACCACTCGAATTCATAGACGGTTTTCCGCAAGCGAGCGGTAGGAGTAGTTCATTCAAATGCACTGTAGCCGTTGTCAGCTTTGTTGCGAGATAAGAGAAGAGCGAGAACGGTGGTGATGTGTGAGGCAGCGGTCTGATTGTCTTTGAAATGCGCACCTAAATCGTTCCGTACTTTGAGGAGATGAAGATCGAATCTTAAAAAGCCTATACGCGTCGAATCAGGCGCTCCATGTCGACTATATGTTCGAACGCACCGATGAGATGGTGAGTAAAGCGTCGATGAACATGCAGCGGCGCTCGACGATGACGTGTTTGTCCATACTACTTTGCAACCGAATTCACACCAAAATCTCTACGATGCTCATTGAGACTATATGGGCAAGCCACGAGGTACAGATCGAGTCGCCCAACAACGGCAACTCCATCGGTTCGGCGGTCTCGCGATCTTCAATTGACTCCGAATAAAGTGATCACGTGCTTTCCGAACGATTAACCTTTCTCACGACTACATTGATATACACGCTCATCAGCGCGTCTCTTTCTCCCCTGGACAGGACTCCTTCCACCGGCGAAACAGAGTTGCCGACTTGCCGACCATGGGCCAGACGCTGACGCACCTCCGCATACTCTACAACCAAAGCAGGCCATCGACGGACCTCTCTGGCAAGGTCATTATAGTTACTGGAGGGAACACCGGTGTGGGCAAGGAGACTATCCTTGCTTCCCGCGACCCTCTGCCATCACCACCCCACCGCGCGAGTCTCCGTTTCCCAAACGTTCGCATTTCGAGCTCTGACACGGCAAAAGAAAACTGTCAACCATGGGCCACAAGCTGGTGTCCATCGGGTGCCTCTACGACGAGGGCTAGCCGCATCTCGGACTGAATGACGCTCTTTGAACTGGTCTTTTTCTTCCCGACCTTCTACCTCCAACTAGATGCGATCGAGCATGGCCTTGAGTTAACCCTTCGCCTGTTATTCGGTGCGTTCAGACTTCCTTTCTTCTAGTAATGGCATTCGATAAGATATGATTCCACGCAAACCAGCTCTCCATACTCAACGGCGTTTCTTTTATCGGACCCCTCATGCCATGTTTTCTCGTTCGTTCTCGTGGTGTTGCAAACATACTGGTGTACTGGTGTTCTCGTCTGCTAGCTCTACTATGCACATATTCTGCATGGAGGCGCCTTCGCTCGCAACTACTGAGTGCGAGGAGGACGAACGAGAGAAAGTGGATCTGACTGTGCTCTGCAAAAAAATCTGAAGACGGACGTGACTTTGCATCTCCTGATCACTGAATATGACACTTACTTTTTTCCCCTTTCTCCTTTTGCATCCGTCCCGACTCGACTTAGCCGCACCAATCCCAGTTTTGGTTGCTGCCTCTTATAATCTCTATGCCGCTCTTGATTGCCTTTTCAACTAAGTACGTTATGTATATATTTTGTCGCTTCAACGGCACCCGTCCCCTGACTCTCGAGCCCGGATCGTCTGGTTTTCATACGTACAGCTGTTACTTCTATGACCCATGCGTTTCCGCTTTCTTGCGGAAATGAATTCAGCTCTCCGAGTTGAAAATTTGCGAGACCGTTACGAGCAGAGCTCTGCTGCCTGGTCTACCTGGGAAGGTTCTTTCCTGTCTGCACTGTGGCGCGCTGTATCTGGTACAGAATGTTTGTCAATTGGTGCCTTGGGCTTCGTTCGTTCGTTACAATGCGGACTGTCGGCTCATACTGCAAGTACAAACTGTGACCCCAAGCGCGTCGCACTTCGGGTTTTATTGCCGTGGGAGACATTAAGGATCCTATCGAGGGGCTGATTGACACCGAGGTGCATAAGATGGAGACGGTCGACTACGGCTGCCTGTGGAGATGTGTCGCTGGCAGCCGAGTGCGGTATGGAAAGGAGGTGCTGTTCAGAAAGAACGGAATGACTGGAATGTTCTTCTCTTTGTAAAACATTCAAAATGGAGACGATATGATCGATTCCAGACCGTCTTCCAGGGATATCCCAGCACGTCTGACACAAGTCCCATAGCTTCTGGTAACGAACAGGCCGCGTCTCTATCGACGCGGGACGCAAAGGCTGGTTGCCGCCCAATATGTGAAACATTACGTGTGCGTCGATCTTCAGATGAAAGAAGGGTAACTCCTTCGTAAGCAATTCCTGTGAGCGTATAAGGAGGAGTTAAATATACCCAACAAGCTGCGCAGGAAATAGTACTTACGTAAACGGTCATGCCAAAAGCCCAAATGTCCGACTCCATCGAATGCGTATTCGGAGGCTCACAAATCTCAAGCAGCTCTTTGGACATCCACCTCAATGATCCCTTTGTTCCGTTGTTCTGTGAGCTAGTCGCGCCGAATGTTTGCGACGAAATAAGAATTCGAGATATTCCAAAATCACAGATTCGAGGTAGCCCATCGTCCGAGATTAACACGTTTTCCTGTTTTAATGTGTACAATCCATCAACGTGAAGAAAACGAGCTTTAACTCACGGCTTTCAAATCAGAGTGTATGACGCCTTTGCCGTGAAGGTACTTGAGACCCTCTGCTATCCCGATCACCTAATGGTTGAAGATGAACCTGACTGCAGGTGAACCACTGACAAAGAACTGGAGCATACCAAAGGCAAGAGGTCGAGGTCTGGACGTCTTTCCAGATAACCCCTGGCTGTTCCATTCTCCATCCATTCTGAGATAAGGGAAGGAAATTTGCCTTCTAGCAAGTATCCGCAGAACGGCAAGATATTGGTATGATTGAGACCTGACCACACGTAAATCTCCCGTGCAAGGTACTGGGTTTATAGGTGCAGTGAGTCCGCGCGCTTGAGACAGAAACCGAAAAGCCCATACTTACCCTTGTGAAATTCGCTTCGCCGAGATGTATACGGATACGCTTGACTGCGACTTTACGCGGCGCGGAAGGGCCATCTTTGAGCCATCGACCTTCGAAAACGTCGCAGTATCCGCCGCACGCTACCATCTCAGGATTTTTCTGCACGGCGTCCGTAAGATCCAGATACGCCCGCTTCCCGAGGACCTCGTCGAGGATTTCTCTGGGACTGCGACGAGATGCTGTTTCTTCGTTCATTGGTCTAGAAGTTGATTGCAGGTCAAAGACGAATACGATGTGTGATAGTAGACTGAGGTACGTTCGGGGGAGAGTGAGTCCAAGTGTCGTCGTGGTCGTTTAGGTTCGAGTCGTCTCGAGCAAGGCGGTGAACACGCTGGGTACACGTTGTATGATGTTGCTTGGAAGCTCTGCGATGTTAGATTACAAATTGTTATTCTTTGGCACCCAAACGCCCAGAGTCGGTTTGTCAACACATACTGCACCACAGGAGATCCAGGCTGCCGCTGAAGGAACAGATTGAGTGTGACTTGACGGACCGATTTCCAATTCTTGCTAACATCTCTAGCAGTGAAGCACAGTATTGTAGGGTCCTGTGAACAGCAGGAGTAAACGTTCGTTTCGAACGTGAGGCTGCGCCACCGCGATGAAATTGTCCACTAGAAGCGTCATACTGTCGATTCCGAGTGGGCAATGCGGCGCCAATGCACTATCGCGACTCGCTCAATCTCCACCTACATGGTTCTTCGCGATTTACCGAGTCCGGTGGAGCAGACCCAACAATGGCAGGTCTGACAGAGAACACTAGGCGTAGGTTTAAGCGCCGAGCCTGGTTCTCCAAGTTGCGATTTCAAGGTGTCTCTACCACTGGCCCTTTACGCAGCTGGTTTTCAGACATTAAGTCGCGCAAGGATCAGCAGGTCCATAAGGGCGACAAGGATCCTATCACCAATGTAAGAAGACCTTTCTTTTTGTTGCAGGGTGAGACCGGGTCCGCGCGAGAGACAACCTAATACAAAGTAAGCTCAGTCGATCGCGCGGCGGTGCGAACGTCTAATCATTGTAAACTAACCTAATACAAAGTAAGCTAGTTTAATAGTCTAATGAGTAAAAGTATAATAGAAATGTATAATGGCGAAAGCTCACCTCAGTCGATCGCGCGGCGGTGCGAACGTCTGAGGTGGGCGAAAGAATAAACAATCCTTTTTATGCTACGGGTTTGCGTGCTTTCGGAAAAGCTATTTACTCTACGAGATAAAGGGGAAACGATAAAGAGAGATAAATGATAAGTAAATAACTGTCCTATTGGTCAATGACAAACGGGGGTATGGGGGAACGATCGGGAGTGGTGCGCGGACGACGGTTCATCCGCGCGCAGACCAATCGTGGTGCAGCGAGCCTCGTGCTCGCAGAGCCGAGACGCTGCGCTCGCGGCAGCACGTCCGAGCATGCAACCGGTGCGCGCGGGACGGGGCTCCGCCGGCTTGCGCTCCAACACTTTTGTCTCGATGGAGCTCACTCATATTTTGCTTTGTAGGAATCACAAATAGCGCATATTGTTCGTGATTTAGAAGGAGCAAAAGGTGTGGTATATACGAAGACCTTTATTTAAGAAAGCTACAGATCTATCCGACTCATCTGGAAGTAAGACTCCGACTTGTCATCCGTTATTCTTCAGCACAGTTCTGACAAAACACATTTACAGCAATTGATATTCCTGTAAGCCTCAGCAATTCAAGCGAAGAAATGGCAGGAGGCGGTTTAGAGGAGTTCGTACAAAAGGAGCATAATGAAAGCACACTAGGCTCATCTCTAGATTCTAGCTCTGTCATGCGACTCCTGAATATGCCTGCCGAGCTGGCCACCCAGACTGTCCTTGACACAGTAGAGACAAGTGAGCAGCACCTGACCTTGGTGGCAAGTGGCACATTGATTACACACCCTCTTTGTGATATGCCAGGTACTTCATCAAAGATAGGAAGATATGAACAGGCATTGCAGATCAAGCAGAAATTGCTAGCTAAAGTGGAGGCACTTTCTGAGAAGGATCCAGACAGATTCAATCCAGATCTTGCAGATTGTCTTGATGGTATGGGTCTTGACTTGTCAAAACTAGGCAGACATGAAGAAGCACTGGAGGCTTTCCAGAGGGCAGTTTCTATTGGGGAGGCACTTGCCAAGAAGGATCCGGACAGATTCAACCCAGGTCTTGCAAACTCTTTCCAAAAATTGGGGTTTACCCTGGGAGAGCTAGGCAGACATGAAAAGGCATTTCAGGCTTACCAAACGGCAGCTTCTATAAGAGAGGCAGTTGAAGATAGCCCTTTGCCAAAGACCCTTGGTTGATCCATGGGAAACAGATTGTCACGGGTCCGGGTTGAGGAATTGCACTTTTTCAATACCCACAGGTAGTTCACAGATTTTCGAGTTTCGAGTGGTAGTGGTATTTATTTGCATATTGTATGTATCATTTGGACCTCATTAACAATGCCAGACAAGAGTAAATACAGTCTTCATGGCATCACGACCGCCTGAGCGTGGAGGTTGCATGGTTGAAGGCCGCTGATGATACAGCAGTAGCGGATGTGGGTGCGGAGGCGAAGCACAGCACTGTACGTATCCCGATCAAAGCGAAGGATGTAGAACGAGTCGTTGGCCATAATCGTGACGAGGTTGCCGATCCCAGACCACGAAACCTGCAAAGCATGTCATGAGATGTCCTCTCCTCAAGAGGAGAAAGGAAAGCGAAGGACGCACGCGCTTTGCCTCGACGTCGACGCGCCGCACGATTTCGCCAGATTCCCAGTCCCAAAAGACGACAGAGCTGCTCGAGCGCGCCGCGAGAGGCGCGCCGCAGTGCAGACCCTCGATCGGCCACAAATCGACTCTCTTCATCCCGACATCTCGCTCCTCGAAGGCCTTGAGTATGCGTAGCTTCGTCCCCTCCAACACCGCATACGCGCCCGTTTGAAGAGTGCTGCAACGAGGTCGCGTGGAGTTTCGTCGAGCTGAACTTGCGCATGGGGACCTCCGCTCCGGCACATTGAAACAAACACAGTCTGACTAAGCACTTGGTCTCCCCGCGCCCCTCTGCCGCCGCGTCGCACACGATCTCCCTGGGCACATAACGTCTGTTGGCATGCGCGAGTCTCCGCTTCCCAAATGTTCGTATTTCGGGCGGCGCGGCTCTGACACGGCAAAAGTAAATGTCGCCTATGGACCAGACGCTGGCGCCCCTCGGGCGCTTCTACGACGAGGGCGTCGGCGCCCGTTTCAGCATCGACGACGTCCCCGACCTTGCGAGGGGTCGTTGTAGTTGCTGGCGGGAACACCGGTGTGGGCAAGAAGAACGTCCGCGCGGGCGGCATCAAGACGGAGCTCCTTGGGCACACACCGTTTCGTAAAGACCCAGGGAAAAACGCCCCATTTACCGGCACCGTTCGGCGCGCTGAGGCAGCTATGGGCGGGACGATGCCCGAGACGGCGGGGCAGAAAGGGAATTACTGAGGCTCATCCTCTGAGCGCCGAGTAAATCAGGTTACGGAAGCAAATGTATGACATCAAGGATCGGCGGCACTGCGTCAGGGTGGCCAGTGACGGCGCGATGACGGAGTGGCAGCCTACAAAACCTCTGCGGCCATGTCCCAAGCTCAGCACAACACTCACCATGACCAGCACGGCCAACATCTTCCGTCTCAAAGCCGCCATCCAGAACTACGACTGGGGAAAGCAGGGCAGCGCCTCCCTCGTCGCCAGGTACGCCCGCGGCGCCATGGGCGACGACTACGAGGTCGACGAGGACACCCACTACGCAGAGATCTGGATGGGCACGCACCAGAACGGGCCCGCCTCGCTCTGGGGCGACCCGCAGACGTCGCTGCACGGCCTCGCCATGTCCGCCCCGCGGCACTTCCTCGGCCCGCGCCTCACCGTCTCCCCCATGCTCGCCCCGGAGCACGCCAAGTTCCCGCACAGCACGCACGTGCCCTTCCTCTTCAAGGTCCTCTCCATCGCGCACGCGCTCCCGCTCCAGGCGCACCCCGACAAGCACCTCGGCGCGGCGCTGCACCGCGCGGACCCCGCGCAGTTCGTCGACGCGAACCACAAGCCCGAGATCGCCGTCGCCCTCGCGGACGGCTTCCGCGGCTTCGTCGGCTTCCGCCCGCCGCGCGCGATCGCCGAGGCGCTCGCGCGCGTGCCCGAGCTCCGCGAGGCCGTCGCCGACGAGCGCGCCCTGACGCGCTTCGCAGACGCGCAGGACAGCGACGCGCTCAAACACGTCTTCACGCGGCTGCTCGCCGCGCCGCAGGAGCGCGTCGCGCGCGCCGTCGCGAAGCTCGCCGACCGCATCGAGCGCCAGGGCGCGCAGGCCGCCGGCGGGGACGCGCAGCTCGCACAGCTGGTCTTGACGCTGCACGCGCAGTACCCCGGCGACGTCGGCGTGCTCGCCGCGCCGTTCTTCATGAACCTCGTCGCCCTCAACCGCGGCGAGGCCGTCTACATCGGCGCGGACGAGGCGCACGCGTACCTCGAGGGCGGTGAGTGACCCGCCAAACCCATTTGGCCGCCCGCTGTCCCCTGACACGCTGCGGCGCAGACATCATCGAGTGCATGGCCGTCTCGGACAACGTGCTCAACGCCGCGTTCGTCCCGCCGGGCAGCGGGCCGTGCAACACCGCCGTCTTCGCCGACGCGCTCACCTACACCGCGCGGCCGCCCGCGCACTGGGCGCTCGCCTCTGCCCCGTACAAAAACGCGCAGCGCGGCCGCACGGCCGCGTTCGACCCGCCGCTCGAGGAGTTCACCGTGCTGTGGACGCGGCTCCCTGCCGGTGAGGGGGACGGGGCGGAGGAGCGCCTCGCGCGCGCGGAGGGCCCGACGATCGGCCTCGTCACGCGCGGGACCGTCGAGTTCGAGGAGCAGGGCCCGCAGCGCACCGCGCTCCGCCTTGCCGAAGGGGCCGTGCTCTTCGTTAAGCCGCAGACGGACGTCGTCCTCAGGAGCGTCGGCGGCGCGGCCGAGGTCTGGTGGGCGACGTGCGTCGAGTAGGCCGTCTATACTTTACGATTATTTTCTTCCCGTTACATAATCTGAGTCTTCCCTCAAGCTCATTTTCCCACGTCAATTAAATAAAAGCTTTGCACTGCTTACATAACCGTTGCTCACTGTACAGTTCATGTGGCGCTGAAATCTTTTGGAGAGCAGGAAAAAAACATCAGAGAGCGGGGATTTATAGGAAGTGGTACAGACCAAATACATGAGCGTACATATAACAGGAGAACATCTATTTCTATCTCATCGGGTACAAGCGACAACGACGTACAAAAAAGCAAAGAGAAAAACAATCCCACATACACTCACCCCCAGCGTCGAATCAGTACAGAAAGGTCATATAGTGCCAAAACACAGCGCCCTCGGCTCTACCCCATTCTCGAATATCGAAAGAACCGCAGGCAACGAGAAACAGGAGCGCATCACGACATGTTGCCGTGCACGAGCGCGTCCCACGCGCGCTTGCTCTGGAGCGTCGCGATGTACCCGCTCACGCCGTGTGCACCCTCGGCGCCGGGCCCCTTGCCCGCGGTGTTCCCCACGTTCTCCTGCGCCTCCTTGATGGCGGTCTTCGTCTGCGCGCGCGAGAGGCCGTGCACGTTGCTCGTCGTCAGGATCGCCGGGGGCGCCTCGGGCGGCGCCGCCGCCTCCTCCCTGCCCGACCCGGCCGGCATGGAGTGCGCGCGCTGTGGGCGGGGGGGTCAGCATGAATGAGTCGAGACGCATACGTAAGAAAAAGGACACGACGCACGGAGAGCGTGGAGCTCGGGCGCTTCTGCTCCCTGTGCTCCCGGAAGGGCGGCGCGTGCGCCGCGGGCTCCTCCTTGTGCGCGCCGTCGTTAGCGGCGGCGGCGGCGGCGGCGTCGGGCGCCTCGGCGGGCGAGTGCAGGTGCGACGGGTGGTACGGGTGCACGAGCCCCGGGCCGAAGTGCGCGGGGCACGGGCTCGCGGTGCCCGAGGACGGGCGCGAGGACGGCGAGGGGAAGCGTTTCTGTTGTCAACAATCGAAAGAAGACGCCGCGGGTGAGAAAAGGAAAAAAAGCAGCGGGGGAGGCCGGGTGGGATGAGGTACGCACGGGGCTGAGGATGCTCCCGAGCGCGAGCCGCAGGCCGTGCACGTCGCGCTCGTGCTCATGGTCTCTGTGCGGCGCGTGGAACGAGTGGTGTTGATGCGGGTGCTGGTGCTGGTGCGGGTGGGGGTGCTCGGCTGGGATCGCCTGTGGTGCCGCAGAGACAGCGTTCGTCAGTCCAGCCAGGAAACGCACAGTGAAGAAGAGAGAGACGCACCATCGGGCCGTGCGACATGAAATCAAAGGTATGCGGGGTGCGGTGTCGTCTCAGAGCACCTCGTCAACGGGTGGGACAGCGCAGAGGCGACTGTGTGGTGAGTGGGTGGGTGGGGGAGCGAACGTGCGGGTGCTGATGAGCGTAGCAGGCGCAGGCTGATAAAGGCGAAGCCGGGGATCTGCCGTGTCTCTATCGAATGGGCCTCCTTCTGGGGCGTGCGAAGCCGGGGCGAAAACCTGGTACAGTATATCGATGTGCGCTACGTCAGAGACGGGCTGGTGAGCTGGAGAAGACGGCGATGGCGGCGGCGATGGCGACGGCGACGGGGGCTGTCGATGGTGGTAATACTAAGACAGTGGGTCTGTTGATCGTAAAGGATACGCCGATGTTCTGTCGACGCCGCGAGATCCGCTGATGACGAATGCGGAGGTGGCGTGGGCGTGGGCAAGTGTGGGGAAGCGCCACCAGAAAATCGATATCGAAAATCGAAATCGGGCTCGTTACATATGTCATCGTGTGACGTCACACGCCCTCTCAGTCGCGAATATGTACAAGAAATATCACTGCAATTCAAGCAACTCTCCGGTAGTACAACCAACAGTGTGGCAGAAATAGTGAGCATCATTCTGTGGTGGAAATTAGGAAGATGTATAGGTGTTTGTTGGGGGGCTGCAGAAGAATATGAAAAATGTCAAGCAGAGTGCATACATACAGCATCGTCTTCTCTAATACGCGCCTGATAAAGAGCGAAAGAAATTGGTAGTAGAAGGCATAGAGGGAAAATAACAGTACAATTTAAGAATCAAATCCTCCCCAGATTTACTTGCGCTCAAGCGAGGCCCGCCGCTCCTCGCCGCCCGGTCCCCCAGTCTGCGGCGACGCATGCCCCTTCACGCGGTCTATGATCTTCCCCAGCTGGCTCTGCCGCTGCTCGCCGCCCGCCTCGGGCGCGCGCGACGCAGAGCGCTCGCGGATGTTGCCCGCGCCGCCGCGGCCCATGCTGAACACGCCCTCCGAGTGCGGGCGCGCCGGCGAGGCCTCGGGCGGCGGCGCCGCGCGCGCGGTGACGTTCGCGAGGCCGCCACGCCCCGTGCTGTGCACCCCCGCGCCCGCGTCGGGCGCGTGCGCGTGCGCGAGGCGCTCCGCGTCCTCTTCTTCTTCGAGCGCGGCGAAGTCGGAGACGGACGATATGTTGCCCGCGCCGCCGCGCCCGCTCGAGTGGAGGACTGAAACGTTTTTTTTTTAGAACGATGGTTGGTCTTTGGTTTGTGAGAAGAGGATGGATGGATAGGGAACGACGTACCCCGACCACGGCTCTGCGAGCGCTCGCCGCCGGCGCTCCGGTCCGCGCTCGGCCCACGCGAGCGCGAGCGGGACTGCTCTGGCGTTTTGATGTTTCCCGCTCCGCCGCGTCCCGTCGACTAGCGGTCAAAAATATAGAATTTAATCCAAAGGATAGATCTTGTGAGAAAGAGGGGCGACTCACAAATGCGTACGGGTTCTCGTCGTGCTGCTCGATCAATTTGTGCTCGTAGTTCGCGCGTGCGGCGTCAAGGGCTGTGGGCGCGCGCGAAAAAAAAAAAAGCGGTCAGCTGAGGTCATACCGTCGTCATTTAGATCCGGAATGGAATCCTGATGCAAGGCACCGGAGCTCGAGAGCGTTTCGCATCGGTCCTAGAACAGACCGACGCCCTTCGGCCGACAGCACCGAAGTGCCGTTCGCTGCTCGCTCCTCCACGCAAGGCGCCCCAAAGTATCCGAAGGGAAAGAGAGACGACGAGCTCACCAGTGTCCCGCGCGCCCGACGGGCTGCGCACGTTGCCTGCACCACCACGACCGACGTGCGTGACGTCACCTCCTACGTTCGGCTCTCGTCCCCGGGGTGCAGGAACAGCGGCGGCTCCGTCTGCGTTGTTCAGTTCGTCGCGCGAGAGCGAGCGGTGGATGTTGCCAGCGCCGCCTCGTCCTGTAGATACCTACATAGAATCCAGGATAAGCCTCATAAATGATACAGATTAGAGAAGTGACGACGCACAAGTTCACGGCCGCGCGAGCGGGCGCGGGGCGGGGCGTCGGACATGGTTGTAATGGCTGTAGGTGGCAGAAGTAGGAAGGTGAGCCCAAAGCGGCGAACGGGAGAAGGCAGAATGCAGAAGACGCAGAAGGCGCGCGCCACTGCGTCAGAGATAACGAAAAGGGCCGGCTGGGTGGCTTATCCTGGCTCGCGCTGGCCCTTATCTACTCGAAGCCCGGCCGTCCTGCCCCTGCAATCTGGGATCGGCAGATTCGACTCGAAAGAACCAGCGATTGCTGTGCACCCCCTTCCGTAACGGCGCCGCGACGTGCAGAAGCGAAGGCGGGAGCGGCGGGAGAATTAAATTGAAAAACAAAAATAGAAAAAATAATAACAAAATAATAATAATAATAATAATAAATGGGAAGGCGGGCTTACGGGTGTACTCGTCCCCCGACTTGTACGACGCACGGTCGCCGAAATCCGACCCCGCGTCCGACGTGTACGACGGCGGCGACGTCGAGGGGCCCTCCCGGCTCAGCACGCGCGAGATCCGGGCCCCGAGCGCGCGGATCGGGTTCACGCCGCCCCCGCCGCTGTTGCTGCGCGACACGCTCGTCGCCATCTTCCAGCTCGTTTCCCTGCGCTGCAGACTCGAATAGGGAGGCGGGCTGCTGTCTGGGAGGGTGCTGCGTGCGTCCGTGCAAGGTCCAGGGAAATAGCAACGTTCCATCGGGCGCTTGGCGCCCTCCTGACTTATAAGCCCCCCCTTGCATCATATATTCCCTATTTATTCAATTGGGGCGGGCCCGTTTCTGGGGTCGGAAGACCCCCCGCGTCGTCGGTCGTCATCTCAGCTCATCTCGTGCCCATCTTCCGTTCTCGCTGGCGCCCCCACGGTCTGAAACTCTGCTCTGATTCGGCGGGTAAACTGCATATATGTATGGCGTGGCACTGGCAGGCGGTCACGTTGGCGCTTCCCAGGTCGTCCCCCCCGGTGCGGCGCTACGCGAGGGACACGTTCGCACGCGTGATGCTTCCCGAACAGCCAGAATCCATGTTCGAGCCTGCACTGCTACACCAATATGTATGTATATGCGCATACGTCTGCGTATATTTCCTTCACCAGGTCCCTGATGAGAAGAAAAACGCGTGTGCTGTTTTCGTGCATCAGGCGGATGGCGCAATCCGACGCGCTGTTCGCCGCCGCCAAAACGGACGCTTGCTTGCGTCCAGAATCAGAATCAGAGCCCCCAGCCGCAGAGCGGACGGACAGGCGCACGCACGCCTTCTCGCACCCAATTATCATGCAAGCGCACGCGCACGTTTGCGTACGTAGCACGTACGTACGCGCATACGTATGCACCACCACCACCACCCGCAGTCGACTCGTCATTCGCGATCCTCGCACTCCAATCTGTCGGTCGTGGCTCGATCATCCTTCCGAGAAACGCCGGCGAGCCAACTTCCTCTTCCTGTACATTTTATTCGGGCCCAGACCGCTTCTCCGAAATGCTACTTAGTTCCGACGCCTCATCTTTTAGTGTCCAGACTGTACCTTCCCTCAGGACATAAAATAATCGGACCTTCAGCAAGCCGATGCGCGGGGCATATATGTACACATCAAACATCCACCTCAAACGAGCAGCGCCGCAATCCAACCATTCATACCTCTTTTTCCAGAGCCTCAGGTACCAGCAGCGCACACTAGCCACAGCCAACGTGCGATGCAACGCCTATATGTACTGTAATTTTAGAGGAACCGCGCAGTCATCAAGAAGGGGCTGCAAATATGCCAGAAGATCTCGCGGCTTCACATCACGACGCATCGGAACACCTCATCGCGCATTCTCGAAACTCCAAAACGGTACCACCGAAGTCGAAGCTCCGCACACGATGCCGGCATAACTGGCACCGGCGTGTTCCAGGCTTCCAGGTACTTACAGATCAAGGGGACCTGCCAGAAACACCGGCCACAACAGCCAGCACTGATGCACACCCACAACGTGAGCGGTCCCTTCGGCCGACAGCACTTGCAAAAACGCTGAAAAATGGCCAGCCGTGGCTAGATTCAAGAGGGGACAGCCTTCGACAGCGAAAAAATCACGCGAACAGACCACAGCCCAAACCGAGACGCTGAACGCGGCAATCGCTTCGTTTCTCCATTGCATCTCCTGTGCTATCCAGCACAGGCATCGAGAACTGTAGCAGCCACCTCTGCACGCAAGGACTAATCGGCCGAAAGGCGCGCACTGCGCGAGGAAGGTGAAAGCGCAGTTACCGTAGTGCCGCCTGCGCATAATAGGCACGGCAGAACGTGCATATGTGACCACGTGGAAAGGCCATTGGCAGCTGGTTGGTTCAATCACCTGCATGGCCAGTGCCTGTAAGTATATCTATTCTGTTCAATGAACTCTATAAACTGACTTCGCAGAATTAGAAGGCCGGAGCGGAATGGATGTTGGTGGAAAATAGCACAACCTTGCGGCCAGAACCAGAGACGGACAGGGCAAGTGCTTAGGTGCTTGAGTAGTTGAATACCAGGCAAACCTCTGGAATGAATAGTTGCACAGTCGAGATACAGGCTTCCCAAAGCCACACAAGGTCTAGGCGATGAGATCAGGAACGTTTGTAAGAGGGCTCGCATCTCCTGGACGATTTCTGCTTCATGTCTGGTGCATCATGAAGGACGCAAAATAATCAGCAACTGTGCTGTCGCGCAGAAAATGGTTCAACAGTGAGGGCAGTCGGCAGCACACACCCGCTCGTTGAAGCGGCCGCTTTGTCGGGCCGAGTGGCGAGCGGGACGAGCACCCCAAATAGCGGCGAGCTTTCTGCGGAAACGTCTTCACGAGCCTACATGGCGTGCTCCAGCGCGCCTTCGCTCGATTTGCGCAAATGCGGCGCGTAAATCGTTGCAGCCGACGGCGTAACATTAACACGGGAGGTTCTTCAAGTTTTCAAGTGCTGCAGCCGCTAAGTACAACGTTTGACGCCGCTTGCAGCTGAAGCTCTCCGTGAGGACCAGCGTGAACGTGGAAACTAAGCACGAGAAGAACATCCCCCTCCCTGTTCGTTCGCTGGCAAGATTTCTTTCTTTGCCGCCGCCGACTTGCAGAACAGAGGCCAAACGCAGATGCACCCGAGTGAGGCTAAAATAAAGTCGTCAAAAGACGTCTCTCCAGAGCATTTGAGATGTACCAGGCTCGAGTTGCTTGCAAGTTTCGATTCGTCTTGGTGGTAAACCGAAAAAGAAGCAAAATCTCACGCCACCGCGTGCATGCGAGTCTTTTATTTAATCGACACGTAATCCCGATTTGAGAAATCTCGTTCGCTTCGAGTTTCCGCCAGTGGTCGATGCTGCAGCAGATTTTACTTCAATCCTACTATTTTCTTCCATCACTTGCGCTATGCATTCGCTCGTACCGGATATCCTCCCGAAAAAGAGACGTTTATAATAAAAAGGGGGTAGTCTTCGTCATACATAGTGCTTTGTGTCAGAGACAACGCCGTCCACTCACTGCCCGTGCATCTTGGTCATCTTCATCCGATTCTTCCGCTTTCGTCCCCTTCTCTCGCTCCATCGTATTCACCAACAGACACCGCAACATAGCTCCACGCATCCAATTCATCGCCAATTTGTGCTTAGCCCGCCTTAACTGCGTCGCGCAGCGACTTGCAGAACTCCTGCTAAGCGCCGCTCGAAGGCATAAAGGAATGCAGGCGTCTTCGATGCTCACGGCTTTTGCCTTTGATGTGTGTAGTTGTAGCTAGCTGATAAGGACTTTGACGTTGGTGCCGATAAGCAAAAGGCAAAGAGACTTTAAAGTATGCAAGCTGCAGCTCCTGATCGGCGGTCAAAGATCGACGGGTACGAGCGTGGCACCATTTAATCCAAAAGCAGAGTACTACAAATAACGAACACCAGAGTCCAACCAATTTCGACATTCTCGTAACATGAACTTGTGGTCACGAACGAAAAGTCGTTCGTGCGAGAAATTAGCCCGTGTGAGTCTACAATCCGAGTAGGCCGAGTAGGCCGAGCACGACGCTCAGCCCGAGCCCCTGAAGAATGACAGCGACGTCGACGAGTCTGTAAATAACGAGAAATTAATTAATTTAGAGTCACGTCTCCAGGTAGATGAAACGAGACGCACAGGGAGGAGACGAGAACAAGGATTCCCTCGAGGAGCACGCCGACGCTGATCAATACCTCGTCAAGCGCAGTGTCTAAGCCGAGGAGGATGACATCGAGCCCAGGGACGACACCGATAATGGGGTTCAACCCGTTGGCAATGTCCTGAATTGAAGTTCGTTTGTCAGTTGAACCGTAAGCCAGAAATTCAGTTGATTCTTTGACAATAACGGACCGACACGACACCAGCAATTTGGGCTGCAATCGCATCGTCAGACTGGCGCTTGACGAGGCGAGAGCCGGCGGGGGTTGCGGTGAGAGAGCCGTGCGCAGTGTTGAGCGCACTGACGAGCTGGTTGACGAGGGGCGTGACGGTGCTGGAAGTCGCGTTCCCGCTAGCCACTAGGCTACCTGTACAGACAAATGTGGTCAATCAGCATGTTTCTTTTAAAAATTTCCATACGACTTTGAACGTCAGAGGTCGCTTACTGAACTGAGGGAGGACCGCGTCTGCCTGTGACTTGAGCGTGGTGAAGACACTCGAGACGGTCGCGCTGCTGCTGTCGGAGCTCCTGACACCCAGAACCGGGTTGGCGGATGTGAAGACAACAAGGGTCGTAAAGAACGCAAGGAAAGAGACGGCGCGAGTGAACAACATGGCTGGATAGTTGCTGGTAGCTCGTAAGGAGGAGTCAAATGCAGGTGCAAGAGAGATCGCTTGCCTACTGGATTACCAGGAGTTCCTTACTACTGGTTTTATGGGCGGCTTTGGAGGCCCAAACATACCCACAACACGGAAAGGTTCATGGCGTCAAAGCAGTCAAGAATGAGTAAACAAGGGAAACAACAAGTACAATCGATCAGCCGAGCTAGCTCCGCACGAAGTCGTTTCCTTGAGGAGAACAGACAGAACCGCGAGAACGCGAACCATTGCAAATCACCACATAGGTACAATATGCAGGTACAGGCGTAACCTCGTCCTAAAGATGCCATCTAGATGAACACGTTCATGTTTTGAGACCGGGCGCTCCACACAGTGCAGCAAAAACGTCCGACGAGAAATGACGAGTCCGACAGATGCGGAAGAGCTGTCTTAAGACATTCAGATGACGCCTCGAAACGTTTCGAAAAAGCCGGCAGTGAAAATTAAACATTATGCGAGTTTTGAAATTAGGGAGAGGCTACGAGGTTTGGAAGATCGTCAATAGCGATGGGCAATTGAGCGCGGCCAGGAATAGACAGTGGATACACCAATTACAAGTGAGCAGTGCGGAAGACATTGCCATCCATTTGACAGATCCTTCAGAAATTGGTGTGAGTTGACATCGAATGCCACTTACCAAAGTAGTTTCATTTGATATAGAAGGCTCGAACCATCAAATGCTCGCTCGTGTTGAGTGCTTCCTTGCTTACTGAAAATGACTGGGGCTCAATTTCGGGGGCTTTCCTTTTCTTCCAAGTTCGGATGAAGCAGAAATGCATGTACAAGACTCGCTTCGAAGACTTAGAAATATATCTGGCTTGCGACTTGCAGATCTAGGAGCCCTTCCATTTCTTAAAAGATGGGTGGTAAATTGCGTATGTATCCCAAAGGAAAGGAGGAAATAGAGTACCTGGTCCTGCCTGTTTCTTGTAAGGGTGTGCTTAAGAACACCTTACAAACGCCAAAGTTGTGTAGCACGAGTCATCCAAGCCGCATCACCTTCTGCCCCAAACATTCTCGCACAGAGCTACTTCAAATTAAAGAAAGAAGACAAGGGAGTCGGCTAAAGCACCGGCACAAAGCGAACCCCGGAGCAGCGAGAGACAGAACAAGTCAGGAGGGTGCTAGATGATCACACTTGAATCACGTACTAATCTCGAGTCCGCAACGAGGCGTTCAGGAAACACGGTATGCTCGAAAATATTCCTCGAACCCACGTCTTTCAACAGCCGTTTGTTATGCTCTCTTTCTCTCCATGGCGCAATAAGCACGACAGACATTCTTCCCCACCAGAGCGGAACGGAGAAAGGTCCGTGGGAAGGATTCTAAAAAAGAAGAAAAGCAAAAATCGCGACCGTGACGTGCAGTTCATCAATGATTCGGACTGTTCTCTCAAGAATTCCCCGAGTACAGGTCCTGGCTTCAGAAGGGGAAAAGCGAAGTTAGTTTCGTCAGAGGCAAAACATTGAAAACACTACTATCCCGTTTTTTATTTTCCATGCATTTCGATGGTTGTCCGGCGAGAAAGTGCGGAGGTATTTTCCCTTGGTACACGAACATAATGCTCAGCTCACAGTGCTTACCGTAAGCCACTTCTGCAAGTTCATAAAGCTCGAGCTCTTTTCTGCACCTCTGGATGGGCAGGTCATTCGTGCTATGTTGTCTGTTTGTTTATAAGCTTGGAACTGTGGCAAGTTTCGAGTGGCGCTTATTTCGTTTCATTCGCTGTACAGGGAAATGCAAGATCATACAATGTTGGCATCGACATGGCATCGCAGCCAGTGACTGCCCAGATCGAGTAGCGCTGGTCCTTTGCATCAAAACGTACGCGTGCGAAGCAAGCAGCAATGGACGCGGCTCGTACATGCAGTAACGAAGTCAGCTCCGCTACACAGGACGCACCATCGGATGACGCCAACGCGTTTGGTGCATTTTTTGCATCTGGACCGCGTCGAGCTGCCAAGACGGTCTGAGCAAGATTCTCGGCCTGCGATGCCCTCTGCCGGTGACCTCGTGATGATGCTCGAGGCGCAATCGAAGAATGCAACTAAGAGCAACGCACGTTTGCTGAAAGAAGTACTGAATGTTTTTCCTGTGCGCTCCTTCGTTGCATATTTCATGCTACATTAGAAGCGCGCTGGGGTTTTTGCAAGCAGGCGGTTTTGACGGAATCAGGCACGGAATGCCCGTGACCTTCTTCTCCAGTGTGCAACACGCACGGCATAACCAGTCGTGTCCCAAAGGGTTGGGTTCACCCCAATTATACAATATTTTACGCACAGGTTGGCTATGCGGGTTCTTTTGATTGGGAGAACGGCGAAAGAGGAGACGCGGCCCCGCGAGATTTTCTACCTAGGCGGCTCGAACTCAACTTATTCGCGTGTGCCGGGATGCAGTCCGCGTTGCGCCTCCGATGCTTTACGGACATGAATCGGAAAATGCGATTGAGTCGAGGAATCAACAGAGCTTCAGTTTGCGGCGTGAATGACAGTCATAAGGCTTGTAAGGAATAGTTGGAAGTCAAGCCGGGGCTGAAAAGGGCGCCTAAGGAAAACCTGTCTTTCACTTACCTGAGCTCCCCGTGCCTCGCAGGCTACACGAGGTGTTATCCATCGAAACCAAGGAAGCTTGATGTAAAGACGATATTGGATTTCCGGACGTGGCTTATAGCTGACACTGGTCCCGCCTTCTAGTCAGAAAAAGCGAAACATAAACTTGCACGGCTTTTTGAGAATGAGGTTGCGGTAGTGTGCACCAAGCGCATCCCTTGTTCTGCTTGTGCCGTTGGCCTCGAGTTCAGTATGAGACGAAACTGCTGGAAAGATTCGGTCTTGCATCGCACTCGTATACAGGGGGATGTAGAAAGTCGTGGTGATCGACATGGACATCCAAAAAAGGAAAATATCCCCAGACCTGTCTATTTATTTTGTTTTCTTTGAGGCAACCCGGGATTAAGGCAAGAAAGGCTGTATAATGTCAACGGGACACTTTTTTCTGTGAATCAGGTCAAATTCCGGGCATCGAAGGTAGATGTGGAGGGTTCGAACGGTTATCTACGGTGATGTGAATCTACTTCCTGATTTGGAAGCAAATGTCGATCACCACGACTTTCTACATCCCCCTGTATATTGCCAGGAGGTGCAAACGGCCGTCGGTGGCGTGGGATATTACTCCCTAGGAATCCCATCAATCCGCGGGTTCATTTTCTTTCTCGTATCTTCCTAAGGCAGGCAATATAATAGATGACATATTTCCTGGCGCTCTTGAGACTCTTACTACTGTATGTACATTGCATTAATCTCCAATGACCTATCCTTGGGACTCGGCAGTGCATTAGGTTCAAGCCGTATACTTACCAGTGTAGGCCCGGCTGTGTCCTTGATTCTTCGCTAGAAAGGTCTGCAACTGGGACGGGTTCTCGTCTACGTGTCCCGGCTCAAGTCTTTCTTAATATTTCTCACTCGCGGCTACTCGCTAGCACGACATCTGACAACGTATACATGATGTCGGCCTCCGAATTATCTTCTATGGCTGACTCGGACCAAGTTTCTTTGGACTCTGTCAGCACGAACGCGACAGCAGACGACCTCCCGGGCCCTGGACGTACAATTGGCTTATTATACAACTTCGCAGGGCGACACCTCGAAATGCATCTTGGTCGGGCCGCGGAGAGAATGGGAATCGGGCATCGAGGGACAGCGATTAGGACTGAGATGAACTGTACGACCATCGCGCTTGCGTCTGAAAATTCAGAACCACCGTTTTGCGCATCGGATCAAGCTTCGTTGATATCAATCAGTACAAATGCAACTGCAGACAATCTTCCCGGTGCCGGACGTACGCTCGGATTATTCTACAGCTTCGCAGGGAAACATCTCGAAACACGACTAGGTAGGCTGGCGGGAAGATTAGGCCACGGACCTCGAGCAACGGCCCTTAGAATTCAAGAGAACAGTGGGATTGTCACACTCGCATCTGTCCTGCCACGACCTCTTTCTCTTATGAAAGCAAGAAATAGGAAAATCCAAAAGGACTGCAAACGCTTGCTTAAATATGTCGGGTAATTCATCTTCAATCCCTTTCGAATTTGAAGATGGATTAATGACGCAGCTTAGATCAAATGCACTGTCTACGAGGGGACAGGCATTGGACCTTATCATTGATTTATCGCTGGACGATCATATCCGAAATTTTCTCAAAGTCGTAGGTGCAGAACACCTCATTGAACTGGCGCATAAAGAACTCTTTATACGATACGATTGCAATGCTTCCCTTCTTAGTCGCTCGCGCAAAGCGCTTGTCTCAGTCGCCGATGACGCACTCATGCAGGAGATTAAAACTCTTAGTGAATCAGGAGGACATGACTTCATTTACCGGTATGACAATGTATCGGATTACATGAGGTACAACTATTTCTTTTCTCTTACTACGATGCTTCATAATTGTCGATCGCAGGGATCCAGATCGCTCGTTCATCGTCGTCAGATGTTTTGTGCGGCTATTCTGTCCTCCTACAAAGGCCGATTTCAAATTTTCAGCAGTACAGGGTCTTTTCCTAGAGTACTTGATCATGAGCATCGATATTGCCCCAGAATGGGAGAGTGTCGATCTGTTTTTAAACAGTATTCTTGCGATGGAAGTAGATCAGGCACCTCAATGGGATTCCTCTAATGACATCGAATTAATTGGAAAGACACTAGAAATAGTTCTCCGGTAGGATTTTTACGTCCTTTTACTTCTTTGGAACAGCCATATTTACCTCTCCCATAGACACGCTGATAAGCTACCACGAACAGTTGGTTCAAGGACTTTCCGATGGTTCATTGGAGACTGTATAATCGCGGAGAACGATGAGGCTAGCAGAAATAGGCACGCAGCTTGGACAGTTGCTCTTCTGCTTAGTTTCATACACCAAAATGACACAGTTCGAGGGGACTTCTCTTGTATCGATTACAACCATATGTGGAATTTGTATCCGCACCCCGTGCTACGGCCTCTTTTCATCAGGCTCTCGAGTAGGCCGAACCTTCTATTTTACAAGATCGTTCACGAACGGATGGGCGACAACATATACCCTTCTGACATGTCCCGGGTTGTCCAGTCTGAATCCACAAAGAAGTTAAGCCAGGAACTCGCGTTGTTTACTGATAGGTTATTTTTCATTCTTGTGATATACTCCCTTCGTTCACACTCATTATTATAGTGAAGATCCACTGCTATCATTCTATTCCCGACAACGCGTTGCCCCTCTCCTTGTCATGGACAACTATAGTCGAACCGAGATAGTGGAGGCACTATCTACAACTCGATATGCAGGAACACCTGAGTTTGTGCAGTCGATTGAAGCGCGACAGGTTTGTAACTCCGTATCGAACGATGGATTTCCCCATATTTTGCTATATCGACACTGTGACGCTGCTGGGGACCTGGTACATATCTGTGTAAGCCCTCTAACTCTATTCCGATCTTCCGTCTAATCACGGGCCGCCAGTTTCAACTACTAATGATCCCTTATCATTTTCACACTTTAGGACTTTAACTGTGTTTCAAACGGCGATAAACATAGACTAGGAATAAACAATGAAGCCGTGCTCGAGCTGCACGTACAGCGCGGGGAAGCATTCTCCAGCGCAGGCCACCATCCAATAGTCGCTGGGCGCATCAAAAACCAAGGGCTTGCCTATGTTGCGGAGGCTCGTTTTCAGTCTACTGATAGATGTTATTGCGCAGTCACTGATGGAATGAAACCCGAGAACTTGCGTTTTGCAAAGCAAGATCGGTACTCCCGAAATCATCGGGTGCACACAGCAGAATTGCTCGTCGTGTATGTCCTGCGCTACTCACCGACTATGTACGCTGTGACAGATCGAGGTGTCTATGGAGCTGACGAGGGCCTGGATCCAACTGGCCCATTTTCCTGGAAACCCGTGAAGCCTGCAGTGGATCAAAATCCATATCGATCGTACAAGCATGAGGTGTCCGTAGAAGAAATCTAGGCAGACCGTGAAGTAGGCAAGTCCGGCGGAGATGATTAGAATATGTCTAGGAAATAATCCGCAATTCTTTTCGATTAAATTCCTTTTGGTCTTAGAAACGAGTGATTAGTCGAAGTCATGCACAAGCAAATATGTGTCGCCTGCATGCACGGGCTCGCGCGCTCGGCCATGAATACTGCAGACACTGCCTACAACCCGATATCGATATGCAAGAATACCTAAGTTCACACTGCTAGTTGAAACACGCCAGACCGTAACTTTACAACCCCTCCCCCACTACTCGAGCGATTCTACTGCAGAGTGCAGCAGACGGGTGGCGTGGGAGTGCTACGAAATTGGGTTAATGCTTTTGGTTTTCGTTCTTCCTGTTTATCTCCTTTTTTTACTCCTTCTGAATTCTTTGACTGGGCTACGTTACGGTGGACACACTTCTTGCACTTTCGTAAGACAGGAAACTCAGAGGAGAAAATGATCCAGTGGCTAGCGCCTGCTACGGGCCGTGGCCCGCACCATGCTTCGCATCACGTATGACCTCCATACTTTATTCTGTGATTGAGAAATCGAGCTCAAGCCGTATATGTGTCATTTGTAAGCCTGGCTGTGTCCTCTGCGACTGGTTTTGGCCTTGTGTATCCTTGTTAACGTAGCCCTCATTCACAGTTACTGGTACGATATTCACCGGCGAACGCACGATGTCGATCTCAGAACTCTTCTCTGTGGCCGATTCCGATCAAGCTTCTTTATGCTCAGTCAGCACGAACGCGACCGAAGACAACCTCCCCGGTCCTGGACGCACGATTGGCCTATTCTATAACTTTGCAGGACGGCACCTCGAAGTCCAGCTTGGCAGGGCCGCGGAGAGAATGGGCCACGGCTCGCGAGGAGCAGGAATTATGACTGGGAATACCTGTACGGATCTCGGGCTAGTATCTGAAAATTTAGAACCACTGCTCTGTCCATCAGATCAAGCTTCGTTGCACTCCGTCAGCACGAACGCAACCGCAGACAACCTTCCCGGTGCTGGACGCACGCTTGGCTTGTTCTACAGCTTTGCGGGGAAGCATCTCGAAGCACGGTTAGGTAGGCTGGCGGGAATATTGGGCCGCGGACCTCGGGCAACAGCCCTTAGAATCCAGGAGAACCAGGGGGTTGTCGCTCTCGCATCTGTTCTTCCACTACCTCTTTCTCCTACGAAAGCAAGAAATAAGAAAATCCAAAAGGACTGCAAACACTTGCTTAAATATGTCGGGTAATTCATCTTCAATCCCTTTTTGCATTGAAGATGGACTAATGACGCAGTTTAGATCAAATGCACTGTCTACGAGGGGACAGGCATTGGACCTTATCATTGACCTATCACTGGACGATCATATCCGAAACTTTTTAAAAGCCGTGGGGGCAGTGCACCTTATTGAACAGGCACATAAAGAATTATTTATACGAAGCGATTTCGATTTGTCCCTCCTCAGTCGCTCACGCAAGGCGCTCGTCACTGTCGCCGATGACGTACTCATGAACGAGATAAAGACTATTGGTGAATCAGAAGAAGAGGCCTTGTATTTTCGTTCTGACAAAATATCATATTATTTGAGGTATATAACTTTTCCCCACTTACTCCGACTGTTGGCACGTTCTAATCTTTGAATACGGATGATAGGGATCCAGACCGCTCGTTTATTGTTGTCAGATGTTTAGTCCAGCTATTCTCTCCTCATCGAAAGGATGACTTTTTCTTTTTCCAAATGTGCCAACATGTTTTCCTGGAACACATGGTCATCGCCATTGAAACTTCTCCAGAATGGGAGTCTGTCGATCAATTACTCAACAATATTTTCGTAAGAAGAGAAGATCTCCTATGGCCTTACTTTGATGACTTTAGGTTGATTGGATTGGCACTCGAAATAGCACTCCAGTTAGTGATATATTAACTAAACTTTTGTTTTCTTTCAGCATTTTTAATTGCTCCGATAGGCACGCTGATATGCTACCACGAACCATTGGTTCGGAGACTTTTCAGTGGCTCATAAAAGATTGTGTCTTCACGGAGGACAATGTCACTGACAACGATGGACTCATCCATGCAGTTTGGACAGTTATCATTCTACGTAACTTGCTGCGTCAGAACAATACAGCCGGTATGGAGCTTGGTTGCATTGACTTCAAACGTATTCGGGACCTGTATCCGCACATAGTACTGCAGCCTCTTTTCGCCAGGCTCTCGAGTGCACCGGACCTCATATATTATCAGATCGTTCACGAACGAACAGGCGACGTAGAACATTCTCCCATATCTTGGGTTGTCCAATCTGATACCTTGAGGATGCTGAGCCAGGAACTCGCGTTTTTCGCTGACAGGTGCTTATTTATTGTCCTATTCCTAATATGCTCGCCTCACTCACATTTATCCTTGTAGTGAAAATAAACTGCTATCGAATCGTGCCCGGCGTTGCATTGCTTCTCTCCTTGTCCTGGACATCTATTGCCGAACTGCAATATTGCAGGCACTATCTACAACTCGATATGCAAGTACGCGAGAGTTTACGCTGTTGATCGAAACACGACAAGTCCGTAATTTTGTAGCGAAAGAGCTATTTTCTGGTGGTCGGCCGTATCGACACTGTGATGCTGGTGGGAACTTGGTGCACGTCTGCGTAAGTCTTCTAACTCTACTTCAACTTAATGTGCAATTACTCGCTCACTGATGATTCCCATCTGCACATTAGGACTATAATTGTACTGAAGACTATATAGGCGGTAAAAAGCACGAATTGAGACTCAGCATCGAAGCTGTGCTCGAGCTGCACATACAGCGCGGCGAGGCCTTCTCGTGCGCGGGTCATCATCCGATAATCGCTGGGCGCACCGCAAATGGGGAGATCGCTTATGTCGCTGTGGCTCGTTTCAAGTCTTACGGCGGACGGTATTGCACAGTCACCGAGGGCATGAAGCCAGAGAACTTATATTTAGCAGTGCGAGATCCGGATTCCAATGTTGTGCGAATGCGCACACCCAAGTCATTCATCGTTTATGTCCTACGTTATGCACCAGCTGAGTACACAACGAATATGGACTGGAATTTCTATGGGGCCTCCGCGGAATTGGATCTGACGGGTCCATTTTCCCAGAAGCCTGAGAAAGATAATGAAGGAGATGGGTCGAAAGAAGAAGATCGGAAGACAGATGAGGAAGAATCCATATTCACCCCGGCCAGATCCGGGTAACGAATTAACTGCTGTGGAGGAACTTGGTTGGAACACAGTAAGAGTCATGCGCCTTAGTCGTGAAAGCACAGATGAGCTCCACATGTAGATATTGAAGAATGATATTAGTGTACATCTACGCTTTTGTTTCTTCTCTTCCCCCAATAACGTTGATAATCTTTTCGTAAATAGTGAAAACAATGCCTCCGCTCATCTAGATGATTGAAATGAGGATGACAGGCAAAGCAAACGAGGGATATGGACAGTGCTTACAACAAGTCGTGCTAAACGCGGTGTCGTCCCGGTCCAGAAGCGGAGGACGCCCTCCTCAGTGAAAATACGGTAGGCGCAATGGAAGGAGTTGCGATAGTGCTGTCGCGCTTCTATAGATTGCATGCGCGTTTTGATAACGCTGCAAATGCGAATACAGAATCAGCACCCAACACGGAAATGTCTCAAGAACATTTCGACGCACTCAAGCGGCATAGTCGAATATACCGTAACGAGACCTGCTAACGCGCCGATACCAAAGGTGATGCTCGTCGGTATAGGCTGCCCCGGTCGCGCATTTCCCTGTACAAACTGCTTTAACGTCGTGTACGTCGTAAAGCGCACTGCGGAGTTGGCGCCCTGCCGCATCATCTGACAGTAACAAGATACCATATAGATTCAACGCGTTTAAGTCACAACGAAGAAAATTTGCGCACCACAGGGAAGAGACCGCGATAGATGCCGAAAACTCCCTCCTGCTTTATTATGCTTGCTGTACCATGTATTAATCCGCGGTACTGCGGATTCGGGCGCTTCGCGTCGTCGATGAGTTTCGTTCTTGAAGTTCATTAAAGGATGAAAATGAATGACTGAGCCTCAATTACTTACTTTATGGTTTCAGACGGAGTCACAGCAAAAACTGCTTCCATCATTCCTGCACCGAGACCCGCTACAGAAAGTAACAGTTCTTAGCTCCCAGCTCTGAAACTTTTTGTGAAGCATTTCGCACCTAGTAGACTTCGCGGTGCACTGACTTTTCCCTGCGCGTGGCTTGAGCAGTATTATAAGGAAGCTGGACCGACACTCACCTGCGGGTCGGCTAACTGGTGCTTGAAGTGGTCGTAGCTCAAGAACCGCACCCCAGCCTTCGTTGCGTTCCCCACAATCAGCGCAGTGCATCCCGAGTACAAGCCAGTCACGCCCTTCGTCCTCAGCGTCTCCCGAATGATCGCAATGGGTTTCTCTTTCTACAGAGTTGTCACTTATCCGCGGCTTGTGGTGACAGACGCAAGATGCAAAGCTCACTTTGCCGCCGAATTGTGAACGCGTCTTGACGAACTCCGTTGGGTATGTCACTAGTCTGTACGGACAATGCTAAGGTATGTAAATCCGTTTGATGATTAACGCAGCTGCACGCACGCTTCGACTGCTCCTGCAGTTGCCCCAGCAATAAGCGAATGCACGGGTTTTTCCCGCTTCATCGCCATTGTTTGAGATTTCACGGCGGAACAGAACCTCCAGTTTTGTCCAGAAGAATCTTCCGGGGACTTCGGGGCAAAGTAGTATAGTCAGATATTACCCAGGTTGAAGAGTGTACGAAAAGGAAATAATAAAGATAGAAATAAATAAATATGTACATACGTAATCAGCCGACTTTCAAAGTCGCGTGTTCTGTCAACGCGCCTCTTTCCTTACAGCCACACGGTCACTGCGCACTGCTCTGTTCCAGACCACCATGTCCTCATCGACGTCCTCGTCGGTATCGCCGTCGGTGCCAAAGAAGGACGCCGCAACGCTGAATCCCCGTACGACATCTTACGAATTCTTCGGGCCTCCTGGCGCACTCTCTGTCACCCTTGGGGTACCCTTTCTCACGTATGCACTGTATTTTTCGTGTTCGGAGACATCAGGCGGGTGCCCACCGCCAGTCGATTTGCTCGGAAGCCTGACCGCAGCGGTCTCAGACCCCAACTGGTGGATGAATCTCTGGGACACGCAGGCCGCGCTCATCTACCTCGGGTGGTACGTTTTCTGCATCGTTGCATGGTTCGTGCTGCCCGGCGACTGGGTCGACGGCGTGGTGATGCGCACGGGTGAGAAAAAGAAGTACAAGATCAATGCGTTTTCGACGTTTTTACTCGCGCTCGGTCTGACATTTGGATACATCTACCGGAATGGCGAAGAGTCTTTCACGTTCCTTTATGAGAAATGGGTTGGGTTCGTCACCGCCTCGCTCGTAATGTCAATTGCGCAGGCGCTATATGTCTACGTTGCGTCGTATCGGGGAGAGAAGCTGCTTGCACTTGGAGGAAACTCAGGGAACTTTATTTATGACGTGCGTCTTTGTGAATTTGCATCTTCGGCCCGATCTAACTCTTGACAACAGTTCTATATTGGTCGCGAGCTGAACCCCTCCATTGGCTCGTTCGATATTAAGTCATTCAATGAGCTCCGTCCGGGTCTCATCCTTTGGGTCCTCATTGACATCAGCATGATTTGCGAGCAGGCCGTGCGCCGCGGTGGATTCGCAAATGTCACTGATTCGATGTGGCTGGTCTTGGCTTTCCAGGGATGGTATGTCGCCGATGGGCTGTATAACGAGGTAAATCATCCAATCTTTAGATTTAAACCTGTCTAATTTTACTCTCTCCAAGCCTGCCATCTTCACAACCATGGACATTACGACTGATGGCTTTGGTTTCATGCTTGCTGTCGGCGACCTCACCTGGGTGCCGTTTGTCTACTCCCTTCAGGAACGCTACCTCGTCTTCAACCAGGTCGAGCTGGGCTGGTTCTGGACTGCTGCCATTATCTCAGTTAATGGACTTGGATACTACATCTTCCGGGCAGCGAATGGCGAAAAGAATGACTTCAGGAATGGGCGCAATCCGAAGAGTGCGTGATTGATGCAAACATTCGTTATACTGGTCTGACTGTGCTTTTAGACCTCAGATATTTCGAAACGAAATCTGGTTCGAAGCTGCTGATTACAGGCTGGTGGGGCTGGTCAAGGCACCCGAATTACTTGTGCGTAACTGTTCTATCGCCGTGTTTTAATATCTTAACCTCTTACGGCAGCGGCGATATCCTTATGGCGTTAGCTTGGTCCCTGCCCACCGGCTTCGAGACACCCGTCACTTACTTCTATGTGGTATATTTCGCAGTTCTGCTAATTCACCGCCAAATGCGGGACGACGAAAACTGCGAGAAGAAGTACGGAAAGGACTGGGAGAAATATAAGAAGATAGTCCCCTACCGCATCATCCCCTATGTGTACTGATTGCATCCTGCCTATCCTCTCGCGTCTTGTTTTTGACTGCATCTGTTGTCGTACTAAATTGCACATCTATATTCTCTTCTATTTTATTAAGAACGAAAGTCTCGTGATTAGTCACTACATAATTACTTAGCGGAAGGCCGACTCACGCGCTCTCGGTTCTCCTTCGGCAACAGAACGCGATCACTTCGATGTTTCTTCGAGGGTGGTCCTTCGCACTGCGCCTTTCGCCGTATCCAACTAAGTCTAACTTTATGCGAGGAGTCTCGCCAATGCCGGTATCAGCTTGATCATGACCCACGTACTCCTCCTGCGTACGCCCGAAGGTGGTGTCAGTGCTAGCGGAGGCGGCGGCGTCAGCGACGGCAAGAACGGAAGCAAAGATCCGTACGAGGCTCAGCTTGCACCCGCGACGTCCGTGGCCGTGTACGAGACCGTGCAGACGCTCAACGAGCTGCAGTGGATCCTCGAGACTGGGCCCGGATTCCACGGCTACTGTGGTGTCGTCGTGACGAGCAAGCGTTCCGTCGATGCGTGGGCGGCGGCGGCGAAGGACGTGCCCGCGCCAGTAGACGAGCGAGGTCCGTGTTTTCACCGTGGAAAATTTTCGTGCAGAATTGAACCGTGGGTTGAGCAGCGCACTGGACGAACGTGCCGTTCTATGTCGTCGGTGCCGCGACCGCCAGTGCCGTGCGGGACCTGCGCACCACGCTCGCCGACGCGACGCACCTCGTGCCAATCGAGGTGCTCGGCGCCGAAGAGGCCGGCACGGGCGAGAAGCTCGCTCATTTCATCCTGGAGTATCTCGCGCAGGCTCGCGCGAAGGAAGAGGCCTCCACATCTCTCTCTACCTCCGCGTCAACGTCCGACACATACCTCAACGGCAGCTCGCCCTCCATCGACAAGCTCGTTGTCTCCCCAGAGGCTGCCGCGTGGTCGCGGAACCGAAGAGGTTCGCGTCCGCGCCGCCCGACGAAGCTGCTGTTTTTGACGGGCGACAAAACGCGCGATGCGCTCCCGACGATCCTCACCGCGGACGGCAGCGTAGAACTCGACTCTGTGCAAGTATACGCGGCGAAGCCAGCGCCAAGCTTCGCAGCCGAGTTGCAGGCTGCCGTGAAAGCCCTGCCTAAAGGTGCGTCGCATATATAAATGTGTCTTATCTGTTCTATGTTTACATTTTCTGTGTTGGTTTCTCGTATCCACAGTAAAGACATGGTGGATCACATTCTTCGCGCCCTCTTCGGCGGACTACGCGCTTCCGTACCTGCTCGAACACTTCACGCTCCCGGACCATACCCAACAGAACCAGAAAAAGCGGAAGAAAGGCCCTCCAGTGGCAAAAATTGCTGCAATCGGACCGACGACGGCAGCACATGTGCGCGACACACTGAAGCTACATGTCGCGGCCATCGCGGCCAAACCAGGACCAGAGGAACTCGCCGCTGCAATCAAGAGCGCGAAGTAGCTCGCTCGAGCGGTGCTGTACTTTGGATCAGAATATCTCTAATTTTTAATATTTAGCGCAAAATGCGTTTATTCTCTCGCTACCGCATAATTGTTCGACTATTCATTAGCAAATTTTTTACTCGTTTCTTCTTCCATTTGCACGTTCCCTTTTTTTAAATACCTGCTCTGGCCAGAGTCTCATGCATTGTACGTTGATCAACATCGGATTACATTATCTCGTTTCTCTTCGTCGATTGACTCAAAATGAGTGACTTCTGCATTAGGCGGCTTTACGCAGAGCATGCGAGTGTAGGATATTTTACAGGGCAAATGCGTGTTCTTCAGATCAAAGTAACACATGCCCGAC
The DNA here is from genome assembly GCA_021029095.1 of Phellopilus nigrolimitatus. Lineage (NCBI taxonomy): Eukaryota > Fungi > Basidiomycota > Agaricomycetes > Hymenochaetales > Hymenochaetaceae > Phellopilus > Phellopilus nigrolimitatus. Next base: position 103,834 of record JAJOHG010000066.1, read on the forward strand.
CAGTCACTTCGTCATGAGTCCTCTTCATCCACCACTATGTGCCTGCAATTCGTCTACGAGCGTCCCCTGCCTGTACATGTACGTGGTAGGAACTAAAATTCAAGCTGATTAAAGAACATCCATTCGATTGGTCTCGTCATACCCCAGCCGCCGTCGACTATATGCTTTTTCTGATTCCGAAGTCCTTCTTTCCGCGCCGTCGAGCCTTGAGAACTTGTATGATGTATCTTGTCTCGAATGTCCAAGTTAGTTTGTACTGGCTTCTCCAATCTGATCCGCTGAACTGCTTTCCGCTTTTATGTGGACTTGTATGATGTTTGTATCCGTCTGCTTGTCCTTCTCCTCTCTTGGGAACACAACCGTCTTTCTACAATAGATCTCATTTTCTTCTACAGCAGAGAAACAAAGAAGTCAAGAATTAATAGACTGCGGAAAGGACTTCTGCAGCTTTAATACACATACAATCACTGTATCTCAGAAATACACTCTCCTTGGAATTGAGGTTCCAACGTCTTTGATTTTGCGTTGCTCCCAGTAACACGGGCCTGTTGCATCAACGTAACCCACTTCCGCGATCATCTCATCCAATAAACCATCGGCGTCCGGGTCAAACCTCAGCACCATGACTTCGAATTTCGTTGACCGCTTTATCTTCCCTCGGTCGACGTATATCACATCCTTTGCTCCCTCAGCGACGGTACAGAAGTGCTCGACGCGCTGTGTGCTTGTGCCATTTGTACGCATCGTGTGTACCTGAACGACGTATTCCCTCTCGCCGCGGGCATTCACGCCTGCCAGCACGGGATGATGGCCTTCAGAAGAGAACGATTGACTGCGTGCAAGTGAGACGGCAAGCCAAAGAACTTGGTAGGAAGTTTGCTGTAGTTCTTCGCAATCTTCGATCGACTCATCTAGATCCCAACTTCCTTGTGCGCTGCAGAGCTCGCACGGCCATTTGGGGGAGAACGGAGTAGTCTGTATACGAAGCATTGTCAGAAATCGGAAATGGCAAATCTCGCGACGCAGGTGTCTTACCGGGCGGATGTGCATCCGGCCGTCGCGTTGTGACCAATGGCGGAAGAGGTTGTTGGACGTTCCTTTAAAGTCTAGTGCACGGAAGAAACGGCGTAAATCCGCAGACTCCACCGCCTCTCGAGAGATGTTCACGTATTCCTGGCCCGAGATTTGCTGAGACACGGCGAGAAGTGCGTCCATCATCGACCGCCAGAAGTAGCGGTCGAGGAATGTGATACGTTTGATGCAGCGAATTGCATCTGCGAGCACTTGCGGGTCCGTGCTTCTTTGGGAGTCAGTACCAGATGAATATACAGGGGGATGTAGAAAGTCGTGGTGATCGACATTTGCTTCCAAATCAGGAAGTGAATTCGCATCACCGTTCAAGCCCTCCACATCCTACCTTCAATGCCCGGAACTCAACCTGATTCACACAAAAGTGTCCTGTTGACAGTATACAGTCTTCTTTGCCTTAATCCCAGGCTGCCTCAAAGAAAATGTAAGAAATAAACAGGTCTGGGTTTTTTTTCCTTTTTTGGATGTCCATGTCGATCACCACGACTTTCTACATCCCCCTGTAGTGTACGCATGAATAACCTGCCTCAAGAGATAATTGGCCATCCTCCCACACATGGTGCGCCTCTTTCCTTCCGGTACTACTTCACAAAATCCAGAGAAAGTATTTCCTCTATAATGTTCCCAGACGATGTCTGACATCAGCATATATGGACCAGACAAAACTCTCCACAAAGGGCGGAGAGCTTCATTCCGGTAAACGAGGCGCGACTCTGACGATTCGAAAGCCAGAATTTGCAAGAAATCCGAGCTGATACCCAGACATGCTAAGCGTACCAGTCGCGAATAGATGCACGCACTCAACGAGGGTATAATCTCATTAAACATATCGAGAGAGGCGCTGATATCGCTCAGACGAGTGATGCAGCTGATTGTATGGGGGAAATGGTCCGGCGAACTTGTAGTAAAGTATATTAGATTAATCATAGACAGAAAACGAGATGGAATAAAATTTCACCTGAGAACGGCATCAACGATCCGGATCCAGACGGCTGTCACTCTCTCATACATGTTGGTACGCCTGGCGTAGCGGTTGTAATCCACAAGACCCTCTCCAACGAGATAATCCACACACACCCAGTCCAAATAGTCAGGTGCACTGAGTATCAGTTCTGTAACTAGCTCCATACATTTTATCCACACGTCGCACAAATGACGGGCTCGTGAGCCGTTCCGCGCTGGACCTGAGAGAAACCGTCGAATATGCCGAAGAGCCATAAATGAAAAGTTTTGATCACTAATATGTCATCAATCAGTCATAATCTCAACTTGAGTAACAAAGAAAGGAAATCAAATAATCCAAAACTCACTCGAAAAACCCAAATAAACTCGACACCTTGTTCAGAATCACCGCTATGTCGCACTTGCGATCGTCCAGACCACGCGCTACGCTGTTGACCTCAACTTCCGAAAGGGAGAACAACGCCCTGCGTGAGTCCGCGAGAAGTATGTCCCTTTCATTGATATGCCACTTGTAGAGGCGGTGTTCAGTAGCTCTTATGCTCTCGAAGGCACCTAGGCTGACAAAAACCGCTCTCAGCAATGTATTTTCAATGCTTAACGTCGCAATGTGCTGGAGCGAACGTCTTTGATTCGAAGGGTTGTCTGAGCTGGAACATCGCAAAGAAGTGAGTGGCGCAGCGTCCACAATAAAAGCCCGTACTCACGTCGCATGCTTCAACAAATACCGGCACTCTCTGACAAGTTTATTTTTGTCGTCACATATCATATCCACCGCGCGGTGAATCTGGGTTTCTTTGCGGTGTCTCGCCGAAGTCGCGACGAGCAACCTATCGAACGAAGCATCGGGCCCCATTCCCAAATTAGTCGCAAATCTATTCAGACGTTTCTCCAGGATGCGACCTCCAGCATCGTATCCCAGTCCAAGAATCCGGCCTGGCCCAGGTAGGTTTGGAGCAGTGGCGTTTGTGGAAAGCGTAGAGACGGTGATATCGTCGACGTCTTCTGCGACGTCGTCGTCATCACCACCAGCTTCATCGTCGTCACCATCAGCTTCATCGTCGCACTGGGGACTTTGAAGGCGTGATTTCCTGAGACTGCTCGCAAGACCGTTAAAACCGTCCTCAATCAATTGGCCGATAGCATCGTAGGCTAAGCCCAGTGTCCGCCCTGGACCTGCAAGTCCAGGTGCAGTCGCGTTTGTTGATATCGAAGTAGTAGACGTGTTGACGGAAGAGAAACGGCGGACGTGATCCCATTCCCAGTGATAGTTGCTTGAAGGATCTTCGAGCTCTGACGCTTGTACCATTCGTAAAATGCGAATCGAGTGACGTGAAATCGATAGGAGACTCTGCTTATCTTATATACTTGTCCGCGGATTTAGCTGTGCAGGCATTTAATGAGTCGGACGATGGCAAAAACCAGTAGTTATAAAACCAGTGTCTGTGAAGATGATCCCGTCGCCCTGTGGACAGCACCGCACAAATCGCTAGAACAAATCGGATAAGACGGGACTTTACGTATAGTCCCTGGAAGTCCCTGGAGAGCTCATGTCCAGGATAGGCCAAAGAGGATCTCGTAGAAGCTTGTACATTGAATACAGAGAACAGGGTACGCGCGAAATGCGCAAGAGTCTGAGCCGATCATGCCGACGAAATCGGAGGCTAAATATCGGTTACTCCCGCAGCCACGAGGCGCAAATACATATCTCCGTGTCGATCTCTTTACCGCGTTTGCATCAGCCTCTTCGATATGATTAGTTGTACTTAGCCACAGTTCGGCATACGCACTTGCGCCGTTGCTGAAAGGTGCTAGGTATACAATTTTCTGCTTCGTCACTTCCGCGATCGTGTGTTTCCGCACGCAGCTTGAGCTTCTAAATTCTCAATAACAGTCACACAGGTACTCCAGAAAGTATTCGCTCCCAATAAGAATCAAGCACAAAATAAATAAAATAAAATACTACATCCCGATCGCAAACGCCATTTACATGTAACCATAAAATTAAAGTTGCGAAGCCTGAGAGCCACTTTTGTCAAAATAACAAGCCCGTCATATATCTTTTACCTGCTCCTCCAGCCAGTCCCAAAGCTGCTCCCCCGTCTTCGGGTCCTGCGTGTCCGCGCGCGGCTCGCCCAGGCGCGCCCACGGTATGAGGTACTTCCCATTGAGCTCCGCCGTCTCGGGCATCGTCCCGCCCCAGAGCTGCGTCAGTGCGCCAAACGGTGCGGGAAACTGGAGTAAATTTTGCTGCGGAAATAAGTCTATTGATCTGACGAAATTATGCCTTGGATGAAAGAAGCGACTTACAGTGAGCCACTGCTCGGCCTTGCTCACATGCCGATGGAGGTCCGTCGTGAGGTTGCCGGGATTGACTGAAATAGAGACGATGCCTTCGTCCGCATACCGGCGCGCGAGCTCCTTCGCTACCACGACGTTGCCCTATGTCAGTGTGTCAGAACCAGGCGAAAAAAAAGGATACGGCGGAGCTGCGCACGAATTTGCTTTGACCGTACAGCAACCACTTGTTGTACTTCCGGAGCGCGGGGCTGTCGAGCGTGTCCCATTTGAGCCCTGGCCCGTGGAACATGTGCACCGATGAGGAGGTCGTGATGACGCGCACGTGCTTGTCGTTTGTCGACTTGGCCGTCTCGATTAGCGTGGGGAGGAGGAGCTTCGTGAAGTAGAAGTGCCCGAGGCAGTTCGTCCCGAATTGGAGGTCGTAGCCGTCCGCGGTGAGCTGCTCAACCGGGGGAGCCATGACGCCTCTATAATACTCGGTTAGCATGTTCGCAAGGTGAGCCACGCGTGTACTCACCCGTTGTTGAATAGGATATGTAACTGCGACTCCTTGCTAAGTAGATACGCGTAAACAATAAATATAACGACGAGTCGGCACATGCAAACCTCTGGAACTCCTCCGCCGCCTTCTTTATGCTCTTCAGGCTCGCGAGGTCGAGCTCCAAAAAAAGCGCCTCCCGCCCAGTCTTGGTCTTGAGCTCCGCGATGGCGGCTTCCGCCTTCGGCTGGCTGCGCGCGGCCATGTACACCTTCGCGTTCTTGCGGAGGAGCGCGAGGATGGTTTCCTTTCCCACGCCGGTGTTCCCTCCAGTAACTATAATGACCTTGCCAGAGAGGTCCGGGATGTCCTCGATGCTAAACGCGGGCGCCGCTGGTCGTAGAGCATGCGGAGGTGCGTCAGCGTCTGGCCCATGGTCGGCAGTCGCGTTCGTCGGTGGAAGGGGTTGAGAAGCCTATCTGTGCAGGGGGGATGAAGAGACGCGTTCAAAAGCGTGTATACCATCCTATTTATATGCCAGGACGCGTGAGACGAGCCGCCGAGCGTAGCATCAAGCACTTGCGTAGTGCTTCGTCATACGCGCTGCCGATCCTCTGAGCTCACTAATCCGAGACTGCTTACGGCACGTAGCTTATCCAATGAGAATATTCGAGCTGAGAAAAAGTTTCGTTGAGCTTTGCATAAATACTCGGTTTGGCTCGGAACTAGATCAGCAAAGTTTTTACAAATACCTTGCTTATCCACCCTATAGAGTAAGCCTCGCAAAATGGTCCCTGGCGGTATTGCTATGACGGTGGTTACAGGGCGAATGGGCGTGCTTCCTGGACGTCATGCAGCGCACAGAGGCGTCGGGGCTCATGAACGTGTCAGAGGCGTCCTTTTTTTTCTTTTTTTCTTTTTTTCTTTGGTCTTTTTTCCGCTTTCCTTTTTGCCTTATTTGTTGTGGGACGAAGACTGGTATGTTATTATTGCTTGCCTTTTATTCGAGAGCCTTCGCTTAACTCGTCTTGATGCATTAGCTACACTTGTCCTCATCTCTGGCAACTGCCCGCCGTTCCGTAAGTCTGAGCTCGAGTACTACACCATGCTCTCAAAACCGACTGTGCACCACTACGCCGGCTCGAACATCGCGCTCGTCTCTCCCTCTAGGCCACTCGCACATCCAGCTTCAACCGCCCTTGTCGGCCGGCCACGGCCACGGCCAAAACCGAGCGGCGAGGCGGCCCCCGCGCGCCACGGGCCGCGCGCAGGCGAGGCGACGTCGTGCGGCGTGCGGGTCTGTGCGGGCGACTCAGCGCCGGAGAGCGCGAGCAAGGACGCGTTTACGCTCGTGCAGGCGCGCATGCCCAGCTACTGCTGCGGGGACGACGGCGAGCCCAACCGTGCCTCTTTCCCTCTCCCGCTCGCGCATACGCGAGCTGCTCGTCGGCGCGACGTGGGACGGCGTGCCGGGCACAGAGGAGGCCGTCGGCGTGGTGTGCCGCTGGGAACACTCATATCGCCGTCGCTGCTCCTACGACCATCGCACAAGTTCACGAAGCTGCATGTTGTGCTTTCTTGACCATTTGAACACAATGTTTACTTTTATTATGCAGGCTACAGAGAATATTCAGCAGGAGAGGGATCCGCTCGCTCGCTCGGCTGGCACGTCTTGCGGTGGCTCGCGCCGCGGCCATGATAGTGACAACAGCTCGTTCGCAGATTGGACCCGATGGGTGGGCTGTCACGCCTGACCCTTCGAGACCGGCCGACAAAGATAGTGATCTGTCGGGCTTCGGAAAGACCGCGAAGAGCAGCGGACCCCTGACTTTCGGCATGTCAAGTGTCTTCAGCGCGTACGGGCCGGAGCATGAGCATGGACGGCCGCGACAAAAGGCCGCCCAGCTCGCTGCAGGTCAGACTGGCGGCGCACAGAAGGAGAGGGTCGGAGACAGAGATGGGGAGAAAGACGGGGATAGGAATACTTCTGAAGGCGAGAGCGGCAGCACGAAGTTGTCGTTCTCGGCGCTCGTGTGCTCGACGGCAGGGGCTTCGCGTGCAGGTGCTGGAAGCTCATGGGTACCCGCGGGTACTAAAAACTCGTGGTATGCTCCCGCTAGGTCTTCCATGGAAAGTTGTATTTCGATTGAGTCGATCGCCGGATCCGAATTCTCGCGCGCTGGTACTGGGTGTTCTGAGAAGAGATCCCTGAACGCCGGTGTGAGATCCGCCCTCATGCGAGCCTCCGATGCCTCTTCGTGCCTGCCTAGCTTTGACAAATCAACACTCATACTGCGAAGACAGTTGGGAAGAGCTGAATTGATTCTATTCGGGTCCGTCTCTGCCTCCCTTATATAAAGTTCTTTCCGATAGGCCTCCAATGCCTCTTCAGGCCTTCCTAGACTTGACAATTTACCACCCATTCTGTTGAGAGAGTTGGCAAAATCTTGATTGAATCTATCCGGGTCCTCCTCAGCAAGTGCCTCTCTGATAGAAACTGCCTTCTGGATAGCCTGCAATGATTCTTCATCTCTGCCTAGCTCTCCTAGGCTAAACCCCACACCATGGAAAGACTTTGCTAGATATGGATTGAATCCGACTGGGTCATTCTCTGCAAGTTCCTCCCTGATAGAAACTGCCCTCTGGTAAGCCTGCAATGCCTCTTCATGTCTGCCTAGCTTTCCCAGGGTATACCCCATATCATGAAGAGATTCTGCAAGATCTGGATTGAATCTGTCCGGATCCTTCTCAGCAAATGCCTCCCTGATAGAGATTGTCCTCTGGAGAGCCTGCAATGCCTGCTCTTGTCTTCCTAGCTCTGACGAAGTACCTGGCATATCACAAAAAGGATGTGTAATTAATGTGCCACTCGCCACCGTGGTCAAGTGCTGCTCACTTGTCTCAACCGCATCAAGGACAGTTTGGGCGATCAGCTCGGTAGGTAAATACGGGAGTCGTATGACAGAGCTATGTTCTAGAGATGAGCCTAGTGTGCTTTCATTATGCTCCTTTTGTACGAACTCCTCTTCGTTAACTCTTTCCCTTCCTTGGTTTGGATCTTTGACGTTATCAGGACTATCAATTGCTGCGAATGTGTTTTGTCAGAACTGCGCCGAGGAATAACGGATGACAAGTCGGAGCCTTACTTTCAGGCGAGTTTAGATCTATAGCTTCGACAGGCTGTTCAACAATGGGTTGCACGATCTGCTCATGATCTGCAATAGTTGCTTGTAAGGATGTACTATCACCATCGTAGAGCGAAACAGTGAGAGAGTACTGACACGAGAGACGAGGACGTTTGGACGGCCGCTCATCTCGTAAGGCGTTCAAAGTCACGACAAGATCATCGATTCCAGGCCTTTTCACAGGAATATCCCAGCAAGTCTGACACAAGTCCCATAACTTCTGGTAACGAACAGGCCGCGTCTCTATCGACGCGGGACGCAAAGGCTGGTTACCCTGGAAAATATGAAGGATCACCTGTGCGTCGTTCTTCAGATGAAAGAAAGGTAATCCCTTCGTAAGCAATTCCTGTGAGCGTATAAGGAGAAATTAAATATACCCAACACAAGAACAGCTGCGCAGGAAATAGCACTTACGTACACCGTCATGCCAAAAGCCCAAATGTCCGACTCCATCGAATGTGTATTCGGAGGCTCACAAATCTCAAGCAGCTCTTTGGACATCCACCTCAATGACCCCTTTGTTCCATTGTTCTGTGAGCTAGTCCCACCGAACGTCTGCGACGAAATAAGAATTCGAGATATTCCAAAATCACAGATTCGAGGTAGCCCATCGTCCGAGATTAAGACGTTTTCCTGATTTAATGTATGTGTACAGTCCATCAAAGGAAGAAAGCGAGCTTTAACTCACGGCTTTCAAATCAGAATGTATGACGCCTTGGCTATGAAGGTATTTGAGGCCCTCTGCTATCCCGATCACCTAATGATTGAAAATGAACCTGACCGCAGGTGAACCACTGATAAAGAATTGGAACATACCAAAGGCAAGAGGTCGAGGTCTGGACGTCTTTCCAGATATCTCCTGACTGTTCCATTCTCCATCCATTCTGAGATAAGGGAAGGAAAACTGCCTTCTAGCATGTATCCGCAGAACGGCAGAATATTGGGATGGTTGAGACCTGACCACACGTAAATCTCCCGTGCAAGATACTGGGTTTATAGGTGCAGTGAGTCCGCGCGCTTGAGACAGAAACTGAAAAGCCCAAATTTACCCTTGTGAATTTCGCTTCGCCGAGATGTATACGGATACGCTTGACTGCGACTTTACACGGCTCGGAAGAGCCATCTTTAAGCCATCGACCTTCGAAGACGTCGCAGTATCCGCCGCACGCTACCATCTCAGGATTTTTCTGCACGACGTCCGTGAGGTCCAAATGCGACACCTTTGCGAGAACCGAGTCTAGCATCTCTCTGGGAATGCGACGAGGCGCTGTTTCTTCGTTCATTGGTCTAGAAGTTGAATACAGGTCAAAGACGAATACGACGTGCAGACTGATGTATGTTCGGGGGAGAGTGAGTCCGAGTGTCGTCGTGGCCGTTCAGGTTCGAGTCGTCTCTCGCAAGGCGGTGAACACGTTGTATCAGGATGTTGCCTAGAAGCTCTGCCGTTGATAGATTACAAACTGCTTTTCTTAGGCGCCCAAATGCCCAGAGCCAGGTTTGTCAGTACATCCCACCGATGCACTGAGAAGTCACCACAGGAGCTCCAGCTGAAGTAATAGATTGAGTATGACTTGACGGGCCGATTTCCAATTCTTGCTAAAAGCTCTAGCAGTGAAGCACTGTATTGCAGTGTCCTGTGAACAGCAAGAGTAAACGTTCGTTTCGAACGTGAGGCTGCGCCACCGCGGTGAAATTGTCCACTAGAAGCGCCATACTGTCGATTCCGAGTGGGCAGTGCGGCGCCAATGCACTATCGCGACTCGCTCAATCTCCTCCTACATGTACTTACAATTTGAGCCACTGTAACGAACGAACAAAGCCCGAGGCACCAATTGATAAAAATGGCTCGTAAAGGTCTCGCGAGTTTTCAACTCAGAGAGCTGAATTCATCTCCGCAAGAGAGCGGAAACGCGGGGTCATAGAAGTACATGTATTAGTCAGTATACTTCTCTTTCGTTCACTACAAGTACGCACGTGCTCCAGAGAAAAACCCATACAGCGCAGCGAAGGCAGCGACACCACTGATAATGCGAGCATGCAGAATATGAGCACGGTAGAGCTAGCCGTCGAGAACACCAGCATGTTTGCAACACCAAGAGAACGAACGAGAAAACCTGGCATGAGGGGTCCGATAAAAGAAACGCCGTTGAGTATGGAGAGTTGGTTTGCGTGGATTCATATCTTATCGAATGCCTTTACTACTAGTAAAGGCATTCGATAAGATATGAAGAAAGGAAGTCTAAACGCACCGAATAACAAGCGAAGGGTTTGACTCAAGGCCATGCTCGATCGCATCTAGTTGGAGGTAGAAGTTCAAGAAGAAAAAGACCAGTTCGAAGAGCGTCATTGAGGTCCGACTCGGAGATGCGGCTAGCCCTCATCGTAGAAGCGCCCGAGGGGCGCCAATGTGTGGCCCATGGTCGACAGTTTCCTTTTTCCGTGTCAGAGCTCGAAATGCGAGCGTCTGGGAAACGGAGACTGGCATAGTGGGGTGGCGCGATTCCGTGCATGCCTGCGGACGTTATATGCCCAGGGGGCGGCGACGGCAGAGGGTTGCGGGAAGCAAGTGCTTGGTCAGACTGTGCTGCTTTGCCGGTCGATCTCTTTTCCGCCTTTGGATCAGCCCCTCCGATATGATTGGTTGCCACACTTCGGCGTACGCACTTGCGTGTCGCTGAAAAGCGTTAGATACAATTTTCGGCAGGCTTTCGTCACTCCCGCGGTCGTGTGTTTCCGCACGCAGCTTAAGCTTCTAAACTTCTCAATATCAGTCACACAGGTACCCCAGAAAAGTATTCGCTCCCAATAAGAATAAAGCACAAAATAAAGGAAATAAAACATTACATCCCGATTGCAAACACCATTTACATGTAACCATAAGATTAAAGTTGCGAAGCCTGAGAACCACTTTTGTCAAAAATAACAAGCCCGTCATACATCTTTTACTTGCTCTTCCAGCCAGTCCCAAATCTGCTCCCCCGTCTTCGGGTCCTGCGTGTCTGCTCGCGGCTCGCCCAGGCGCGCCCACGGGATGAGGTACTTCCCATTGAGCTCCGCCGTCTCGGGCATCGTCCCGCCCCAGAGCTGCGTCAGTGCACCAAACGACGCTGGAAATAGAAGTACCTTTTGCTGCGAAATAATAATGAAAAAAACGGCTTTATTAATCGGGCGCAATTATGCTTTGGATAAAAGACGTGACTTACAGTGAGCCATTGCCCAATGTTGCCCACGTGCCGCTGGAGGTCCGTCTTGAGGTTTCCGGGGTTGACGGAGATGGAGATGATGCCCTCGTCCGCGTAGCGGCGCGCGAGCTCCTTCGCGACCACGACGTTGCCCTGCGTCCGCGGGTCAGAGCTCAGCAAGAAAACAGACTAAACCTGCGCACGAATTTGCTTTGAGAATACAGCCCCTGCTTGCTGCACTTTTTGCGCGCGGGGCTGTCCTTTAGCGTGTCCCACTTGAGTCCGGGCCCGTGGAACATGTGCACTGATGAGGAGGTCGTGATGACGCGCACGTGCTTGTCTGGCGCGGATTTGGCGGTTTCGATTAGCGTGGGGAGGAGCAGCTTCGTGAAGTAGAAATGCCCGAGGCAGTTCGTCCCGAATTGGAGGTCATAGCCGTCCGCGGTAAGCTGCTCGACGGGAGGGACCATTACGCCTCTGGAATATTTTATTGGCGCGCTTGTAACACGAGAGACTCGAATACTCACCCGTTGTTAAACAGTATATGTAGCTGCGACTCCTTGCTGTATAAACAAAAGCGTTAACAACACATATAATAGCAAATCGGCACATGCGTACTTCTGAAACTCCTCCGCCGACTTCTTTATACTCTTCAAGCTCGCAAGATCGAGCTCCAGAAACAGCGCCTTCCGCCCAGTCTCTTTTTTGAGCTCCGCGATGGCTTCCTCCGCCTTCGTCTGGCTGCGCGAGGCCATGTACACCCGCGCATTCTTGCGGAGGAGCGCGAGGATGGTCTCCTTGCCCACGCCGGTGTTCCCTCCAGTAACTATAATCACCTTGCCAGAAAGGTCCGGGATGTCGTCGATGCTGAACGCGGGCGCCGGCGGCCTGCTCTGGTCGTAGAGCATGCGGAGGTGCGTCAGCATCTGGCCCATGGTCTACAGATCCGTTTTGTCGGTGGACAGAATCGGGAATCAAGGCCTGTCCAGGGGGATGAAGAGACGCATCGACGAGCGTGTATACAGACCCATGTATACATTATATACATATATCAGGGCGCGTGAGACGAACGGCCGAGCGAGCGTGCGTGCGTATGCTGCACGGCAGAAGCATCCGAGGAATTTTGGATCCAGAAGCATTTACGTAGTGCTTCGTCATACATAGTAGGCCCGCCCACGATGCCGATACCAGCTCTCCAATCCGAGACTACTTACGGGTAATCATGGGAGACCTAGGAATCAGAATTGGGCCATCTTACGAAAGATTTTTGTCAAGCTGAGTTTACTTTTATAAGTACTAGGTTTGGCCAGGGCTAAGGAAAACTTGCATAGTTAGTCAAAGGCCGGAAGAGCTTTTACGAGCCGCCCTATAGAGTAAGCCTCGCTGTAAGGCTGTTACGCGGGATCACACCAATCACTAGGAATCCGGTGTATATCTGAGCTAGCTGAGGAACAATAGGACGTCGTATGGGTAAGTGCTACAGGACCGAAGCGTGCCAGCACAGCGAGATACCGGCCGCGCTCTAACATCACCAAACACCCCACTCTCACGCCACCCGAGCGTATGTCTCCTACACTCGCAGAGTGATACAAAGTCTTCATGCGGTATTGCTATTGAGGGGAGGCAATCCCTGCCAAAAGAGTCTGCACGCTTTGTAATCTGACAAATGATCGGCACTTCCCAAATTAAGAAATTTTGGTGGCAAAAATTTACAGATGGCCAACTTGATGCAATTCAGCCACTCCTTGCTGATTTTTATTCTTTTAAAGTCATAGAACTGTATTTTAAGGCTATACATACAATAATCACTTGATATAATGTAGCTCGTTTCTGAGGAAAGATTTATAGCAAAGAAAACAGCAGGAGGTGAGCGCATTTTCGGTTGGCACGTGACCACAGCGCACAGGAATGCCCGCGCATACATGCAAACGCGCAGAACGATTTTTTGAGCTCAATTCTTATCCTTTTTGCAAGATTTAAGCTGGTAAATGCTCTGGTGATATGGGGCTGGGAGGTCTCTGTTGTCAATTTTTTAATTTCGCCCTCAAAGCGTCAGAACTACCATCTAAGACCACTATTCTGACACTTTGAGGGCGAAATTAAAAAATTGACAACAGAGACCTCCCAGCCCCATATCACCAGAGCATTTACCAGCTTAAATCTCGCAAAACGGAGAAGAATTGAGCTCAAAAAATCGTTCTGTAACCTTTCTTTCACTCATGAGCCGCAAAATTTTCGTTTTCGGTAGACATGTAAGCAACTACAAATGCACACTCTTTTGGCAGGGATTGCCTCCCCCCATTTCATCCCCTCTTGATCTCTTACCACCACCATCCCCCCGTGGGAAAGCGTGCTGGTGTTGCAATTCGAGCTGGGGGTCTCGCAGGCCGTCTGAGGCTGGACCCCTCGCGCGCTCACAAAGTTCTACAGGCCGCTCTTAGGCCGCTTGAACGTGAGTCGTACGAGTTTGCTCTGGCCAAGAACAGCTGACTGCCACTGTGGGGTGGCTGGTCGCCCCCCCTATGGCTCCTAGCGAGTCGGCGTAAGCCCACGGGTAAGGACAGGGTTGTTGGACCAGACGTGCCTCCCTGCATGCGCCAGCCTTAAACGCGGCTGGAGGGGCTAGCAGATTGCCCGTACTCCTCACCCGGCAAGCACACCACTCCGCGATGACGTTCATGGGACTGCCCCCAGTCGCCATCTCCACACCCCTGACGAGTCACAAGGCCACGCTCCCTCCTCCTTTGTCCGAGTTATCTCGGATCATTACTAAGGGAAGTGCGCTGACTCATCACACCCGACAATAGCGGCCCAGGAAATACCCGGCTTCAGTGACCGGGGGCTGCTACCTCCCGACCGCGTACCCCGTCCCCACTGATGGGTGCGCACCCACGCGAAAACAGACGGGTGGCTCCCGCGCTGTAATGTATCATGTTTGTACCGCTCCACCCCTCACTCCCGCCCAGACATGGGCACACCGCATAGGCGTGTCAAGGCCGCGAAGTCGTATAAGTCCTTGCACGCATCACACATGTATACAGCGCATTTGTACTTAGTTTACTGACCGCGCTATATAAATTTACTCAAAAAAAAAAAAAAAAAAAAGCCTCCCCCCATTGCTATGCCACTTCGGCAAGACTAATCAAACGTAGGCACGTGAGCGATTAGTCAGAGTCAATAGTGGACCGCTGACGGTGCTGCGGCACTGCTGCCGTCGTCGCAATTCCTATCGTAGAGATTATGTATGGACCAACGCCCTTCATCGCCGCGTTCCGCTCCGACGCATTTCCCACTTTCCCGTCGGTGCGTTAGGGCATTCAGCTCGACGCGGTGCGCCTGACTTGACGCGTACATGCCTTTTCAGACTGGAGTTCTATCGCCTCGACGTGCGGAACGGTTTAGGTGCGTAATTTGAAGACAATCAGACCGCCGCTTTCCGCACTACCACCATCCTCGCTTCTGTTTTTGTCTTGAAATAAAGCTGATAAGTACTAAAGTACATTTAAGCGAGCTACTTCCATCGCTCGCTAACGGAAACCCGTCTGTGAACTCGAGCGAGAGACATCCGCTCCGCCGACAGATAATGCGCTAATGCAACATCAAATTTAACAATGCCACTCGAAGGTGCATCTGGCGAAAGTCGAGTCGTCTGGGTCGCAGGGACGCGACGAAGGCGTAGGCACAGACGCGCAGCGCGAAGGCGGGGCTGCAGGTGCGTTTATTCTTTTCCTTGAATAATCATTTTCCGCTTTTCCCTTGCGTCCGCTTTATGAATCTTACCTTTTCTCTAAAGCTGACATCCTTATAACAACTAGCTCCTTGTCGGACGTATTCACCGTTACCTGAAGCAGCGGATGCAGCACAACGTGCGCACCGGTCCGAAAGCTGCAGTGCACACATCTGCTATTTTCGAGTATCTCACAGCCGAAGATTCTCGAACTCGCCGGTTCGGTTTTCGAATTTTGCATTTCAAAAAGTGTCTAATTCATATACTTTGATTCTCTAGAAATGTTGGTTTCTATCTCGGTTTACGTCTCGCTAGACAACACCTCAACGGGCATGCGCGTGAAGCGTATTACCCCGTGGCATCTGCAGCTCGTGGGGACGAGGAGCTCGATGCCCTCGTGTGCGCGACGCTTGCGGGAAGAGGTGTTTTTCCGTTCATCCACAAAACGCAAAAAAACGCACACTTTAAGCGGGAAGGCGAAAAAATAAAATCGCTGGCGGCGCCTGAGTTTGATGCATAATTGGACATCACATGAGACTCAGGGACACTTGGAAAACAGGAGTGCATTATCTACCTGGCTGTGGTTGTACGTCTCGTTCTCTTGCTTTCGACCGATGTCCTACGGATCTTCATTACCTGTTTATCTTCTCTATCCCGTTTTTTGGCTGTTTTTTTGTCGAGATGCATAATGATTCATTTACGAGTCGTTAAAACAAGTGCTTACATTTTTTGTGTCTCTTGCCTTTTTTATTTTTGTCATTTCCAACGTCAATTTCGAGGAGGCATTTGGTTGTCATTTCCCTTCCTCTTTTACTTTGGCCGTTGCTGATTTGCTACTTTCCCCGATATTAATTTCGTCATGAGCTCTAATCATCTGTAGGCATCCTGCTGCTCTCTCTTGCTCAGATAGTCATTTGAGAAGAAGGCACATTTGAAGTTTTCATGAAAAGAGTGCAGAGAGAACATTTTTATTAACCAAATAACGGAATTTATTTACCATACTACCAGAAACCGAAATGTCCGATGAATCAAGTGAACAAAATACTACTCTTCATAACATGAGTTAAGCCACAAAGTCATTGGATCCTGCACTCACTGTTTCTCAGAACCTCTACAGCTCTGCCGTTTGCGACCAGTACCATCCAGAGTCCAGACCTACACTATTCTCCGGATCCGATCCATAACTTGAAGAGAGACTGCAAGATCCAGACTAAATCTGTCTGGGTCCTCTTCTGAGAGTGCCTCCCTGATCAAAACCGCCCTCAGGATAGCCTCGAATGCCTCTTCATATCTGTCTAGGTCTGACAAATTAACACACATGTTGTGAAGAGAGCTGGCAAGATCTGGATTAAATATATCTGGATCCTCCTTAGCAAGTGCCTCCCAGATAGATACAGCCCTCTGGTCAGCCTCCAATGCCTCTTCATGTCTGCCTAGGTTCGACAAGTCAAATGCTGCGTTGTGAAGAGAGTTTGCAAGGTCTGATTTGAACCTGCTGCCTATATCCACCTTAGCGAGTGCCTCCCTAATCAGCACTGTTCTCTGGCTGGCCTCCAATGCCTCTCCAAATCTGCCTAAAGCTGACAATTGAGAACCCTTATTGTGAAGAGAATCTGCAAGATCTGGACCGAATCTGTATAGGTTACTCTCTGAAAGTTCCTCCCTGATGTAAATTGCCTCCTGGACAAACTCCAAGGCCTCTTCATGTCTGCCCAGGTCTGACAAGTGAAGACACATATTGTCATTTTGTAAGGCCTCCAAAGCGGAGTCAATTTGATAGATCGTAATGCGTCTGCCAGGGTAAAGATGCCAGCAAGCACGACATAAGTTCCATAGCTTCTGATAACAAATAGGCCACGTCTCTGTCGACGCCGGACGCGAAGGTTGGTTACCCTCGGAAATGTGTAAGGACACCTCCCGGTCGTTCTCCAGATGAAAGAAAGGTAGTTCCTTCGTAAGCAATTCCTGTGAGTGTATAAGCAGGAATTAAATATACCTAACATAAACCAGCTGCGCAGGCAATAGTACTTACATATACCGTCATGCCAAAAGCCCAAATGTCTGACTCCATCGAATACGTTATCGGCAGGTCATGCATAGCAAGCAGCTCTTTGGACATCCACCTCACTGATCTCTTTGTTCCGATGTTCTGTGAGCTAGTCCCGCCGAATGTCTGCGACGAAACAAGGATTTTCATTATTCCAAAATCACAGATTTGAGGTAACCCATCGTTCGAAATTAGGACATTTTCCTGGTTTAATACATGTGCACAATCTGTCAAAGGAAGGAAGTGTAATTGAAACTTACGGCTTTCAAATCAGCGTGTATGATGTTTTTGTCATGGAGGTATTGAAGGCCCTCGGCTATTCCGATCACCTAACGATCGAACATGAATCTGAATCTGTCCATAGGCGGACTACAAATAATAAATTGGGACATACCAAAGGCAAAAGGTCATGATCTGGATGCCTTTCTAAATACCATCTGACTGATCCATTCATCATCCATTCTGAGACGAGGGAAGGAAAATTGCCTTCTAGCAAGTATCCGCAAAACGGCAGGATATTAGGATGGTGGAGACCTGACCACACGTGAATCTCCCGTGCAAGATACTGGTTTTATAGGTACAGTGAGTCTGCGCGTTTAAGGCAGAAACTGAAAGACCCAGACTTACCCTTGTGAATTTCGCTTCGCCTAGATGTATACGGATACGCTTGACTGCGACTTTATGCGGTTCTGAAGAGTCATCTTCGAGCCATCGACCTTCGAAGACGTCGCAATATCCGCCGCACGCCACCATCACGGGACTAATCAGCTGCACGGCGTCCGTAAGGTCCAAATATGCACGCTCCTCGAGGACCTCCTCGAGGACTTCTCTCGGACTGCAACGAGGAGTCGCTCTTCTTTCGCTCATGAGAATTAACCGATACAGTGCTGAGGATGTTCTGTCATCATCATCGGAGTGCAAAATAACGAGAATACTGACTCGGGAGGTCGAGATCTTGGTTGAATCGTGATCGAAACAAAGTAGAGATGATATAATCAATGCTTGACCGTTTCCCAGGGATATCCCAGCAAGTCTGACATAAGTCCCATAGCTTCTGGTAACAAACAGGCCGCGTCTCTATTGTTGTTGGACATAACGGCTGGTTGCCCTGTAATATGTTACTCATCACCTGTGCATCGCTCTCCAGATGAAAGAAAGGTAATTCCATCGTAAGCAATTCCTATGAGTGTATAAGGAGGAATTAAATATACCTAACATAAAACCGGCTGCGTAGGCAATAGTACTTACATATACCGTCATGCCAAAAGCCCAAATGTCTGACTCCATCGAATACGTTATCGGCAGGTCATGCATAGCAAGCAGCTCTTTGGACATCCACCTTACTGATCTCTTTGTTCCGATGTTCTGTGAACTAGTCCTGCCGAATGTCTGCGACGAAACAAGGATTTGCAATATTCCAAAATCACAGATTTGAGGTAACCCATCGTTCGAAATTAGGACATTCTCCTGGTTTAACACATGTGCACAATCTGTCAAAGGAAGGAAGTGTAATTGAAACTTACGGCTTTCAAATCAGAGTGTATGATGTTTTTGTCATGAAGGTATTGAAGGCCCTCGGCTATTCCAGTCACCTAGGAATCGAACATGAATCTGAGCGCAGGTGGGAAACAGATAATAAAATGGGAGCATACCAAACCCACGATGTCACAATCTGGCTGTTCCTTTAGATATTTCCTGGCCGTTCCCTTCTCCATCCATTCTGAGACAAGGGAAAAATAATTGCCTTCTCGCCTGTACCCGCAAAACGGAAGGATATTGGGATGGCTGAGACGCCACCATATATAAATTTCCTTTGCAAATTGCTTTTAAACGCGTTCAGCGAGTTAGCATGCTTGGACAAATCCAAAGAAATCGCCGATTTACGCTCGTTAACTCAGTATCATGTTGAAGATGTATACGGATACGCTTCACAGCGACCTTGCTCTTGCAGGAGCCGTTACGCATCCACCGACCTTCGAAGAGGTCGCAGTATCCGCCGCACGCCGTCATTACGGGATTGGTCGGCTCCACGCCGTCCGTAAGATCCAAATGCGAGACTTTCGCGAGGATCGAGTCCAGTATTTCTCTGGGACTGCGACGAGGAGCTGTTTCTTCGTTCATTGGTCTAGAAGTTGAATACAGATCAAAGACGAATACGACGTGCTGCTAGTATAGACTAAGGTATGTTCGGAGGAGGGTGAGTCCAAGTGTCGTCGTGGCCGTTTAGGTTCGAGTCGTCTCTAGCAAGGCGGTGAACACGTTGGGTACACGTTGTATCAGGATGTTGCCTCTCTGCGATTGATAGATTGCGAACTGTTCTTCTTAGAAGCCCAAGCGCCCAGAGTCGGGTTTGTCAGCACATCCCGTCGATGCACTGAGAAGTCATCACAGGAGCTCCAGGCTGCCGCTGAAGAAATAGATTGAGTATAACTTGACGGACCGATTTCCAATTCTTGCTAACAGCTCTAGCAGTGAAGCACAGTATTGCAGTGTCCTGTGAACAGCAGAAGTAAACGTTCGTTTTGAACATGAGGCTGCGCCACCGGTGAAATTGTCCACTAGAAGCGCCATACTGTCGATTCCGAGTGGGCAGTGCGGCGCCAATGCACTATCGCGACTCGCTCAATCTCCTCCTACATGTATGACCCGACAGTCCTTGTGAAGAACGAACAAAGCCCAAGGCACCAATTGACAAAAATGGCTCGTAAAAGTCTCGCGAGTTTTCAACTCAGAGAGCTGAATTCATTTCCGTAAGAAAGCGGAAACGCGGGTTCATAGAAGTAACAGCTGTATGTACGTATGAAAACCAGACGATCCGGACTCGACCGTCAGGGGACGGATGCCGTTGAAGCGACAAAATATGTACAAAACTCAATCAGCCGAAAAGGCGATCAAGAGGGGCATAGAGAATATAAGAGACCGCAAACAAAACCGGTATTGGTGAGGACAAGTCGAGTCGGGACGTATCGCAAAAGGAGAAAGGGAAAAAAAAAAGTAAGTATCATATTCAGTGATCAGCGTCGCGTGAGCAATACGGAGATGCAAAATTACATCGGTTTTCCGATACTTTTGCAGAGCACAGTCAGAGTACAAAGGTCCGCTTTCTCTCGTCCTCCTCGCACTCAATAGTTGCGAACGGAAGCGCGTCCAGTTGGTCGATGGCATGCGGTGTGCGCCGTTCGCGGCGTCCACGTAGCCTGCAAGGAGCAGCTGGATGAACGAGATGAATGTCAGCAAGAAACCTGTATAGACAACCAAGGATTAATCCTAGTCCCCAAGCTTTGCACTCACCCGACACAGTGATGGTCGCGTCTGTGTTCTGCAGGTGGGCGGACAGTTCATGGCGCACGAACGCGCGCGTGGTGATTACGGTGACGAAGGAAAGCAGCGAAGCGACGAGGGTGGACGTGACGTGCTACGAGAAGGAGAAGGTCAACGTGAGGAAGGTCATCGCGGCGGCTGTGGACGCATGGCAGAGCGGCGTCGCGTAACGAAGGTTGATCAAGGCACGTGATCAATTTGTGGTCGGGACAGCTCACGCGTGACACGCCGGCGGCGCTCCGCCGACCACTTACCTCAGCGCACAGCCCCCGTGTCCTTCCTCACGTGATTTCGGCGGCATTTTCTGTAGGCTTTCGTCACTCACGCGGTCGTACGTACTTCGAATATCCGCAGCTCGCACAGGTAAAAGTATTCATACCACTTAGAACTATGCGCAGTCGTACAGAATAGAGAATAAAGAATACAAAGGAACAATAGAATGAAAGTTGCGAAGTCTGAGGAGCGTCTTTGCGGAAACCATAAGCCCGTCATACATCCTTCACCTGCTCTTCCAGCCAATCCCAGAGCTGCTCGCCCGTCTTCGGGTCCTGCGTGTCCGCACGCGGCTCGCCCAAACGCGCCCACGGGATGAGGTACTTCCCGTTCAGCTCCGCCGTCTCGGGCATCGTCGCGCCCCAGAGCTGCGTCAGCGCGCCGAACGGCGCGGGAAAGCACATTAACGTTTGCTGCAATATCGAGTTTGTCAGTCCGCCGTAAATATGCGGTGGAGAGAGAAGAGCGACTTGCAATGAGCCATTGCCCGACGTTGCCCGCGTGCCGCTGGAGGTCCGTCTTGAGGTTGCCGGGGTTGACAGAGATGGAGACGATGCCCTCGTCCGCGTAGCGGCGCGCGAGCTCCCTCGCGACTACGACGTTTCCCTGCGTCCGTCAGTGAGTCAGAACCAGGTAGAGTAACGAATACACCGAAGCTGCGCACGAATTTGCTTTGCGCATACAGCGCCCCCGTGCTCCATTTCCTGCGCGCAGGGCTGTCCTTGAGCGTGTCCCAATGGAACCCGGGCCCGTGGACCAGGTGCCCCGACGAGGAGGTCGTGACGACACGCACGTGCTTGTCTGGTGTGGATTTGGCCGTCTCGATTAGCGTGGGGAGGAGGAGCTTCGTGAAGTAGAAGTGCCCGAGGCAGTTCGTCCCGAACTGGAGGTCGTAGCCGTCCGCGGTGAGCTGCTCGATCGGGGGAATCATGACGCCTCTGAGATGTTCGGTTAGCAAGTTTGCAAGGTGAGAGACGCGGGCACTCACCCGTTGTTGAATAGGATATGTAGCTGCGTCTCCTTGCTGCAAAAAAGCGTTAACAACAGATATATTAACAAATCGGCAGTTGCGTACCTTTGAAACTCCTCCGCCGCCTTCTTTATGCCTTTTAGGCTCGCGAGGTCGAGCTCCAGAAACAACGCCTCACGCCCAGTCTTCGCCTTGAGCTCCGCGATGGCGGCTTCCGCCTTCGGCTGACTGCGCGAGGCCATGTACACCTTCGCGTTCTTGCGGAGGAGCGCGAAGATGGTCTCCTTGCCCACGCCGGTGTTCCCTCCAGTAACTATAATGACCTTGCCAGAGAGGTCCGGGATGTCGTCGATGCTAAACGCGGGCGCCGGCGGCCTGCTCTGGTCGTAGAACATGCGGAGGTGCGTCAGCATCTGGCCCATGGTCGGCAGTTGCGATTTGTTCGGTGGAAAGAGTTGGGAATTGAAATCTGTCCAGAGCCTGCCTATAAACGTATCTGCTACGAGAACGGCCGAGCGTGGCAGCGCGTGCGTATGCTAGACGGCAGAAGTAGTGATGCCGGCAAGGTGCACCTTACCTTGAGCGCTAACCATATCGGGCACCTTAAGGTACCTTAAGGTCACCATCTGTTAGTGGTAAATCTCAGGCAAGCCGAAGTCGGCAATCATTTGTACAGGCGGGTCAGAAAAGTCTTCGGCCCCCTTACAGGCTTTCCGGAAAACCTTGTCAGTACGCACTTTTTTTTCACAACTTTTGTGCTGTATCTCCATTTGGCAATAGTTGCTATGTATGGTAATAGTTGCTAAAATCAGTAATAGTTGCTTAATGCGGACACTGTCATTTGTGGGTGATCGGCTTGTGGACACGACAAGTCCCGAGTCACGAAAGACTTCAGCAGTACTCATGCCCTTCCGAAAGATCAGTGAAGACATAAAAATGTGTGGCTACATGACAATAGCTATGCTCCTCATGACATCTATGAAATACTTGACTTCTCTGAACGCAGTCTTCACCGCTGGCAACACAACTGTCCACGCGCCGATCACCCGCAAATGGCAGTGTCCGCATTAAGCAACTATTACTGATTTTAGCAACTATTACCATACATAGCAACTATTGCCAAATGGAGATACAGCACAAAAGTTGTGAAAAAAAAGTGCGTACTGACAAGGTTTTCCGGAAAGCCTGTAAAAAGAAAGGTGGTTCTCGTCCGTGTCGATCACACAAAAAAATGTCAAAAATGTCGTAAAACTATGTGAGCCTTTGCCCTAGATACTTACGAGAAACAAAACTAAGTATTCCTTTTTCTTTTGCATGATTTGAGCTGGTAGCGTACCGTAGGCGACACCGCGAAATGACGCACTACGCAGGCGGGAGCTGCCTTCCTTTCCGAAGACTTTTCTGATGTACTGAAAGTACCCGTCGGGTACATGGCACACGGTGATCTGCTTGTGACACATTGTGACTTAACTTTCTTCTCATGACTCATGATTTCCTAATGTGGTAATCACCTTAAGGTACCTCGTCAAGGTTGTCCACCTTGCCTCCCTTGAGGTGATCGAGGTGCTTACTAATCAAGGTGGGGGTCACCTCCACCTTGCCTCCCGGCAACACTACGGTGCATAAAGGCATGAAGCATCAATTGTCTGGAGGCCGGAATTTTGCGAATTTCGGATTTCTTTTTTAGTTTCGCTAATAGAAGTAAGCAAAATACGCAATTTCTCGCAATTTCCCGGTTTTTTTGGGATGTTTCAAAAACTTTCTGAGAAAAAAATTAAAATAAAATAAAATAAAATAAAATAATAGCAAATCACGTGTTATATCTGTTTGTCAGGGAGTCCGCATGGAATATTTCTACTCTTCTATGCTGAAATGTGCAAGAAGAAATGTCAGATACTGACTGGCTAATACGAAATGGTCATCCGAAATGCCGGACTTAATTCAGATTTGGGCGCTTATCTTATATAATAACCTATATTAGGCAATTTTAAACGCATTTTAATCATTATTATTATTTGTTTCAAAATTTCAGTGGCCGAAAAAGAAAAAGTCGACAATTGAGAAATCTATGAGACAAGATCTGTAGACACGCATGGCCTCTAACCAATGCGTATAAACAAATAGGCCATGAATAATTGTGGCAAATGTAGATAGAAAAGTAATTCGGACCTTTCCGGCTTGTTGACTTATGCCTTTATGCACTGTAGGCAGAAGCACTCGCTACGTAGGTGCTTCGTCATTGCCGATCCGAGGCTGCTTACGGCACGTAGGCCATATACATATAATATCGAGCTGCGAAGGAGTTTTGTTGAGCTTTGCAAAAATACTCGGTTTGGATCGGGCTTAGAACAGCTTGCATAGACAGTCAGAAGTCGGCAGAGTTTTTATAAGTACCTCGCGTATTCCAATAAAGCAAGCCTCGGAAGGTAATACAGGAACTTTGCGGTCTCTGGCTGCATGACAGTGGCTAGCTAGTAGTAAAACCGAGTTCATGATACATGTAGTGATATGAGACGTGTTTCGGGCTGATTAGCTACCGGATCAACTGCTGATGGTGTGCCGACATTATAATATTACGGCCTCACTTTCTATCATTTCTCAGCTTGGCCTACCGGGAGTTCTTGGAAAAGTGGTTCAAAGTCAACGAAGGGCTAAAATGCTCAAATGTACATATACTTAGGTATGAGGCTTGCCAGTCCTGGTCAAACGTCGGTAGTTGGACAAGGGGATTTTTTCAACAAACCTGTGATTCCCATGCGTGACCGAAGCGCCGCGACGTAAAAACCAAAACGAAAGTCAGCAAGTCCAACTTAGTTCCAAAAACAACGTAGGCATACAAAATTTCAGCTGGAGAATAGCAAACGTCGGACGCATGAGTGTAAAATAAAGACTATGTCGCGTCTAGTGTTCTCAAAGGCCGGGTCAGACCCGCTCTGACCCGAGGTCGACCACTGACCTGACCCGCGGGTCAGGTCACAAGCGGGTCAGGTCAAGCTGGGTCAATACTGGGTCGGGTCAAGGTCAGCATCCGCCAGAATTTCCCGACCCGCCTTGACCCCCGACCGACCTTGACCTGACCTGCGACCCGAAAGCATTTGAGAGATCGGCAAGAACATATTATAAGCTGCGAAATCTTGAGAAATTTCGGACCGAAGTCCACTTAAACATGTACTTTCCTAAACAGACATAAATTTAAGTTCTTTGTGTGACAAATTTACTGCATATGGTGCATGAAATTTAGTGTCACTGCTTACAAAGCTAAAGCCAGTTTATATGCACCAACTAGATTTTTTTTTTTTTTGCTTCCTCAAGAAAGGGGTGCTTTTGCGCAGGCATTTTATTATGGTAAGTGTCTTATAGAGTGTAAATAGCATCTATAAAATATTTTTGGAGGTACATTCTGTAGCAAAATAGGTTTACTTGCAGGTCGGAGGTCGACCCCGGGTCGACCCTGGCCTGACCCGCTGGGTCAGGTCAGCAGCGGGTCACATGGGGTCAGGTCAAGGTCAGCAAAAATCAGAAAACTCTGACCTGGCCAGGTCGGGGTCGGGTGGAAAAGTGCTCTGACCTGGCCCGACCTGACCTTTGAGAACACTAGTCGCGTCCCCGAAATATCTTTTTTTTTCCGCAAGTTAAACATCGCGAATTTGCATATTTACCCATCCCTCTCGCGACTGAGACATTGAAATTCAGGATACAGTACAGAAAGACTCCTGCGTCTTTGACATACATACAAGTATCTCAAAAGTACATTCTCCTTGGAATTGAGGTTCCAACGTCTTTGATTTTGCGCTGCTCCCAATAACACAGGCCTGTTGCATCAACGTAACCCACTTCCACGATCATCTCATCCAATACACCATCAGCGTCCGGATCAAACCTCAGCACCATGACTTCGAATTTCGTTGACCGCTTTATTTTCCCTCGGTCGACGTATATCACATCCTTCGCGCCCTCCGCGACCGAGCAAAAGTCAAAAGTGCTCAATGCGCTGCGTGTTCTCGCCATTTGTACGCATTGTGCGTACCTGGGCGACGTATTCCCGCTCGCCCGGAGAATTCACGCCTGCTAGAACAGGATGGTGGCCTTCAGAAGAGAACGATTGACTGCGTGCAAGTGAGACGGCCCATCGGCCGTGAGTGATAAGGTATTAAGTAATTGGATGCGAGTTGGCATCTGGAACTCGTGTAGGGTCACAGGTGAGCTTCCGTTCGTGGGCTTCTGCACCAGGGCGACTATACAGCGGCAGCGAACGATGCCTGACCTCCTCCATCACCGTCTGCAGGAGGACGATCGGGGGTGTAAACAGGCCGGACTCGATGACATCCATCTGGTGCAGAAAGACATTCGTGTCAGGCAGCACGAAATGGCCAGTTGGATACAGTCTGTGACCTGATTCTCCCAGCGCGGGGAGGCGGGTCCCAGACGCCTCGTTGCATGCCGAGCAGCCCTCGATCCCGCATGTCACATTGTCGCGCAGATACCGCTCGCGGAGGACTGGAGAGTTATATGGGCTTGAACTGTATGAAGTTTCTCGAGAATGTGCACGCACCCTTGACGACCTTCCCGCGTGCCGTTTTTTTGAAGAATTTACGCTAAGTTGCGACGGCGTCTGTGCGCGGGCGCTTTCGGATCGTTATTTCAACCATGGCGGTCAAGAGAGGGATTTGGACGCGAGGAAATTTGACGGCGGAGCTTCGACTAGAGTAATTCAAAAGTCTACCTTATACCACCATCATCTAATCTCAACACTAGAAATATGCAGACTACTGTAAGCCAAGCACTCATCGACCTATTGAATGCGACTGCTACCAGTCATCGCACAGAATTCTCCCACCCGCGATCTAAGCCGCAGGACGTTGAACCCCGTCCGTCTTTCGTCACACACGCGATTCGGCATGGAAACGGACATGAAGCTGGAACTGGCCCAAGCCATTTTTCAATCAAAAGACCTTGTCGATGCGGTGTTTGGGCATCTCGTTGATCTGCGCAAAGCTGAGGAGTACGTCGAGAAACTCATCGCTCAAGGTCGCGTCTCCGTCAAACAACCCAAGATTTCCGACGACGCTGTGGATGCTCGCACGGCCATTCTCAGCGCCTCAGAAGCCGCTCAAGAGTATCGACTGGGCCGGTCTCGAAGCGAGGATAGCTATGTCTGGTCTTGGACTGATGATATCTGCACGGATGATGGCTCAGTTAAATTCCTGAACGACATCATCCAAGGTTGCTTATCTGACGCCGATATAAATAATCTGTTTGTCGCTCCTTTCGACACCATCCATGCATTCCCGTTAGCATATGGATGACGAGAAGACATGAGACCTGATTTCATACTCCTCTCTAAGGACAATATGTTCGACGCGCTGTATCACAACTTTTCTGTCATCTTGTCTCCTGGAGAGCTCAAGACCTCTGACGCCTCCGATTCTCTACTCCAAGTCAGTCGCTACAACCGCGTTATAAACTTAGCTCAACCAGGTCGTCGGTTTGTCGTTTCTATGGCATTCACTGGTCCGACGGTCACTCTGGTCAGAACAGATCAAAGTGGTATGGAGTACTGCACCCTCGATATTACTTCGTCTGGGGGAGCAATCAACTTCATCCGCGTTCTCGTTGGGTTCGCTATTGCTAGCGATCAGGATCTCGGTCTGGATCCCAACGTCGTCTTCAAACCGAAGAAATGTCACGCTACCATTTCTACATTGCAAAGCGAGGATCCAGATCTAAGCGAGGATGACTGGCTATCAGAGTCTGAAGAACCGGTCGACGCGCCGCCAAAGCGAGTTGAGCTCGTCGCACGGACGGCAGGAGGCATCGCTTGTCGACGATCTGCCACAGATACTGCTCCTGTGCATTATAAGATTCTCGGGCTTATTTACAATGCATCGTCTATTTGTGGCAGGGGCGTTCAAACATACGTTGCGCAGAAGGAAGGAAACAAGGGATCGCGTCTTCTGGCTCTGAAGCGGTCTTGGCAGGAAAATAAATGTTTGATCAGTGAACAACGATTTCACAGACTCGCTCGGGATGGTGGAGTGACAAACGTTTTACTCGCTAACGAGTTCGTCTTTGACACGTCCTTCGCACGCATTTTCGCCACTGACTTTGTCGTAGAATATATAGGAGCTACGTGAACGAGAGGGAGGATACGACATTGTATAACATTCGCAATTTTGCGGGGGGCGCAGCGGAGGCCCTTGGTGTCGAAAACCGGACGCTCGTGTACTTGGAATTCGATTTGAAACGGCCAATTCGGTATTTCTGGAGCTTGCAGGATTTCGTAATGGGGATTGCGGATGCGATGGAAGGTATGTCCCTTTATTGTGTCTTTCTAGGATAGAGTCCGATTCCAGTGCAGGCCACAAATTTCTCGTCGAGAAGAAAATACTACACCGTGATATTAGCGAGAATAACGTCGTGCTCGCTCTCAATCCGTCTGAGTCTTCGAGAGCTTACCTGATTGACCTTGATATGGCTACGGATTACAGTTCCGAAGAACAACCCTTTGCGAAAGGAGTAAATGCATTAATGGATGAGTCGGAGTTGGCAATACCACGTAGGGATGAGGTTGTTGAGAACTATCCAGCACAGAAAGGGGACAGGACTGTAAGCAATGTCTTCTTCTCTCTCTTACTATGATAATTAAACAGTTATAATCAGGGAACGACACCATATATGGCTATCAGTGTTCTGAAAGGCGGGAACCACGGCGTTCGTGAAGACCTCGAATCGTTCTTCTACGTCATATTCCTCTTCTTCTTCTCTTTCAGAGGGCCCCTTCCTCAGGGTGTGTTGAAGGAGGCGCATGAAAACGGGTACATTAAAAGACTTGGCGACAAAGGAGCTGCATACAGAACGCATATACTTCTTTGGCCAGAGCTCATGCAACAATGGTCACATGGTTCTTTCTCGGCCATAGCAGATTCGAAAAGAGGATTTTTCGAAGACAAAACAGAAGTAGG
Source organism: Phellopilus nigrolimitatus (assembly GCA_021029095.1). NCBI lineage: Eukaryota > Fungi > Basidiomycota > Agaricomycetes > Hymenochaetales > Hymenochaetaceae > Phellopilus > Phellopilus nigrolimitatus. The sequence continues at coordinate 132,329 of JAJOHG010000066.1, forward strand.
AAAGGCGTTTCAGCAGCGGGCTATGAACGGGTGGGACAACGAGTATGCATCTATGGTGGTTCTGTTTCCTCGGATCTACAATATGTTCGTAAACGATTCGCCCGTTCCGAGCCACGATTCTTTTATCGGTATCCTCCGTGATTGGCTGAAGAGATTTCCTGTTCCGCCTGCAGGACGGAACAGCTGTCCGTTTCACGTGTGTATCCCTTTACGTCTGCACCTACATTTTGTCTCATACTAATTGTTCTTTTTTCTGTCGGTTTTTTATCGGGAAGAATGGCAAGGACCAACTCGTCTAGAACTCCTTGTGTAGTAGCTTTTTTGGGGATTCAAATCTCTATGAAAAACGATTTGCACTTCACAGAAGTATACCAACAGAAAGGGTGCGCCAATGTACATGCATAGGTATTACTTGGCGTTGGTACTAGAAGCTGTTTATGGATGAAACGTATTCCCCGTAAATAATGGAATATATGGTTTCGGATCGTTTTTCATAGAACTTGAATATCGACATTACTCACTGTCAAATCCAACATCCGGAATACGTTCAGATAAATAAGCACCACCGTAGCACTTCTCAAACAGAATGTTCATAGCACATTTTCTGTACACTGTCCTATGTTGCTATAGAAGACGAAGAAGAATTTACATAAATACTGAACATCGGTCTAAGTTTGTCAATCTCGATGCCATCGAACGCGCGCGCTTTGACGCCGACAATGCCGCTGCCGCTGTAGAGGAGGCTAACCCCGCATGTCGGGCAGAACCAGCGCGTGACGATATTCTTGTACCATTTGTACCCCGTGAGCTTGTCGAACGAGCCGGAGTTGAAGCGGAAGGCCGTCTCTGGTCCGTACCTGAGGCATGGTATAATTGTCTCGGTAAGCGATACTATAGAATATCAGAGGGAGAGAATATAGAAAGACGCACACGAAAAGCTCCGCCTTCTGGGCGCAGATGGTACAGTTGCACGTCACAGGCTGGCACGCATCGAGAACTGGGTGTTCCAACTCGTACGTGAACCTGCGGCAGTGGCACCCGCCCGTCCGCGTCTTCACTTCCGCCCCCTCGGGCCACTTTCGGAAGCACGGCAGGTCACGAATATTGAACTTGGCAGACATCGCAAACCAAGAGGAAGGATTCTAGGTGCTAGTGTTGGATATGCATCTGGCTATTACCTTCCTGGACCTTAAATACTAATCCGCGTAAGTGCTCCGTGGTTCAGAGCGCAGCTTCGGTGATAGGCTATAGGCCATAGGGTTCGGCGTACACAAGGAGGGGATTGATGGCTTCAGCACGCGACGACCAGAAAATATTGATTATTGAAGGACAGGAAAGTAAATTTCACGAATATCCAGTGAGCAAACTAAACATTAGCCGCGCTAGGTAAATGTCCATGTACATATTTACATACAAACTTGTCGGCTCTTGCGCCGCCGCCCTGATTATCTAATGTTCCCACGACATTTCAGCCACATCTACGCGACGCTGTTATTGAACACCACATACTCTCTAACTCTATCCTCTTTCATCAACTTCATCCATGGTCGCTACTCGAAGCTCAACGTGAGTACATCCGTATTTAAACCGTTCGTGCATGAAACATATGTAAAATGAATTCATTTAGAAGAAATCTCCCCCCGAAACGAGCAGCGCCTGACTCTGACTCTGAATCCTCCGAGACGGAACAACAGGCGAGGCCGAAGAAGCGAGCCAAGGTTCAAAAACGCAATCAAGGAGCAGATGAAGATCAAGGAGGTAAAACTCCAGCGGTCGCCATGAAGTCACATAATTGTAGGCGGAAGTTGCGCAGGCTGGCTATGATGATGTCAATGCCCATCGATGTATTCTGCGAGGTGAGTTCACTACCTGCGATCTCTTCTATCCATTATTGTGAATACACGTTTTACTTAGATCGCGCTCTATTTGGGCCCGCACGATCTTCTTAGCATGGCGCGAACGTCCAAAGCACTTCGGAATCTCCTGATGACCAAAGATTCAAAACCAATCTGGCGTGCAGCGGAAGATTCTGTTGGGCTTCCCGAATGCCCTCTGGATCTCAGCTCTCCTCAATATGCTAGCTTCATCTTCGATGCGTTTTGCACGGTGCGTTTCGAGAGTCCTAAGTAAAGGTTCACACAATTGAAATTGGCCTTAGCATTGTTTTCGTACGAAGGCGTACAATCATTTGACACCTTTGAGAATTCGGCTTTGCAAAACCTGCATGAAAGAAAAGTTAGTTTATTTTCTGCTGATGAATCCTCAATGTCATATCCCAAGTCTATTTTAGTTTGCAGAAAGCAAGGTCATGGTCACTCGTGTGTCTCGATATGCCGAGGAACGATAAAGAGTCGTCCTCTGTATTAATGCTCGTCAACGGGTTTTCAGGTACGCACGACTCGTAGTTCCAAAACACGTTCACTCATTTTTTTTTCAGTCGATTCTCCAGCAAAATTCACTGATGAGGAGAGTACCAAGTCGTTGGAGGGCTGGGAGTTGAGCAAGCAAACATCGCATTCGTACAGATCATACAAATGAATTTCTTTAGTGGAAAGCTTCCTCCGTCAAAACGCGCAGCCGCGCACGACGACTCTGACGCCCCTGAGACGAAATAACACGCAAGGCCGAAGAAGAGGGTCAATGCTCTCAAAGGAAGCCAAGGCGCAGACGGTGATCAAGGAGGAAATGTCCAAATAATCGTCGCGAAGCCACGCAACTCCAAGCGGATGTTAGGCAAGCTAGCCATGATGATGTCAATGCCTATCGATGTATTCTGCGAGGTGAGTTCACAGTCTGCAATAGAGTATGTCTCGTAGCTTAACTACATCATTTCCGCCTAGATTGCTCGTTATTTGGGCCCGGACGATCTTCTTCGCATGTCGAGGGCGTCTAAGAAACTTCGGAACCTGCTGATGACAAAATACTCAAAGCTGATCTGGCGTGCAGCGGAAAAGGCAGTCGGGCTACCCGAATGCCCTCTAGATCTCAGCTCTCCTCAATATGCTAGCTTCATCTTCGATTTGTTCTGCTCGGTGCGTTTCGCGGATCGTAAAATTTGAAGAGACTGACAAATGCATAGCATTGCTTTCGTACGAAAGCGTGAAAGCATTTAACTCCTTTGAGAGTCCGACTTTGCAAGACATGCTCGAATCAAAAGTTCGTTTCTATCCTGCTGATGAGCGCTTACTCACCGTAGGTCCTTTGCAGTCTGCAGAAAGTAAGCTCATGGCTGGGCGACGAGGGACTCAATATACAGAGCAATGAGAAAGAGCTGTTCTCCGTATTAATGCTTGTTAACGGGCTCTCAAGTACGCACGCTGATAACGACTTAAAATACGCACACTTACTTTTTCTTTTCAGTCACCTCCTCAACTGAATTTACTGACGAGGAAAGCGTCAAGGCGTTGAGTATCTCGGACCTGCGCAACTTCATGTTCTACGTTCCTCAAGTCAAAGCTGCTCTCGTTAAGTATCGGTCATTTGATGGAACTTGTGAACAACGAGAGGGATGTTTGGATGCAGGACATGAAGCAACCCGTCAAAGATATCTGGTGAGTACACTTTTATATCGTTTCAATCAACGTATATAAATCGACACCACTTGAATTAAGTCTGCGCATACGCTAAATCGATCGCTCGAGCACATAAAAGAAATGAAGTCGAAGGACGAGCAGATCGCGACGGAAAGACGCGAGAGAAGGTACAGGCTTCGAGCTCTCTCGATCATCTCATGGTACTGACTTTCTCGCGACAGCATTATAATTAAGCTCAAAGAGCTTGGTTATACAAATGTAGATTTCCAAGTTTATAATGACGAGGAAGGTTGGAAGTGGTTCAATCTGATTAGACAGCCGCGGGCCCTTACCGACCGAAGTAGGTCTTTTTTTTCGTTTCTTTGTGAAGCACTGACTAGATAGCCGATCAGTCTGGAAAACCATTTGTCCCCAACTCGAGGAGACTATACGCCTCAGAAGGGAAAACTTAATTCAAATAGAAAGGGAGTATCGTCTCGAGGAGCGTCTCGAGGAGCGTCGTCAAGAGTTGTGCCAGATCGCAAAGGGGTTTGTCTGGGAAGAAGGAAAGACCTGTTACATCGTTCCTTCCGAGCTTTTCGAATTGCCGGCTGCGAAGCTATTCTTCGAAAGCGGCGAGACAGTAACTCACATTCATGAAGCGCAATGGCTCTCTATCAAGCAGCAAATGGTCGAGTTCAGCAAAGTACGTCAGCACGAAATTGAAAAGGAGGGTGCTTCAGCAATCGTCACTGCTCGACGCAAGGCTGGACTACCAGCTATCACCACTGTATCTGTCGAGTCTGCGGGTTGTAGCCGAGAAATTCAAGGCGGGGCAAGCAAGAGCGACGATATCCTGCAGCACCCGATGGCGTTATTCATGGGCGGGCCTCTCGGCAATTACCTGAATACACTCACTAACATTCTAGAAGATGTCTACTTTGTTTTGTCGTTTCTCTTACGAGAAGTTCATATGTCTTCGCGGAAGTTGGCAAGGAAATTCCAGAGTAATTTATTTACGATAATGTGTAGCTTCATTTGTGAAACATGGCTATCGTTTGATCAGATAACAGACTGCAATTTTGGCAAGTCATCATCAATGACTGTACAAAGCTCTCTGATTATCCAATGTTCCCACGAATGCCAGCCACACACGAAGAAAGATCTACGCGACGCGTCTTTTGTTCGACTTGCCCTCCACATACACCTCTTTCACCAGCTTCAACCATGGCTACTACTCGAAAATCAAAGTAAGCAAACGGATATCACTTACATGCGACTAATGCAAATGGGTTCTTTTAGTGGAAAACTTCCTCCGTCGAAACGCCCAGCCGCGCCTGACTCTGACTCTGACTCTGACGGCTCTGAGGCGAAACAACATGCAAGGCCAAAGAAACGAGTCAAGACGAAAAAAGAATGCCAAGGTACAGACGATGATAAGGAAGGGCACACTCCAGTGGTCGTCGCAAAGGCACGTAATCCTAGGCGAAAGTTGAGCAGGCTGGCTATGATGATGTCAATGCCCATCGATGTATTCTGTGAGGTGAGTTCACCATCTGAGAGTTCTCCTTCCTTTTCATATGTATACACGTTCGGCTTAGATCGCTCGTCATTTGGGCCCACATGATCTTCTTCGCATGGCGCGAACGTCCAAAGCACTTCGGAATCTCCTGATGACCAAAGACTCAAAGTCAATCTGGCGTGCAGCGGAAGATTCGGTCGGCCTACCCGAATGCCCTCTGGATCTCAGCTCTCCTCAATATGCTAGCTTCATCTTCGATGCGTTTTGCACGGTGCGTTTCGAGAGTCCTAAGTAAAGGTTCACACAATTGAAATTGGCCTTAGCATTGTTTTCATGTGAAAGCGTACAAGCATTTAACTCCTCTGAGAATCCGTCTTTGCAAGAAATGCATGAGTCTACAGTTCGTTTCTATTCTTCTGATGAATGATTGATGTCTTACCTGCAAGTCTGTTCCAGTCTGCGTAAGCCAGTTTCATGGATTCTCACTGGGCGTCTCGATATGCCGTACGACGAGGAAGACAATTGCAACGTATTAAGGCTTGTTAATGGACTCTCAAGTACGCATGTCGCTAACGACTTAAATACGCTCACTTATTTATTTATTTTATAGCCACTTCTTCAACCGAGAAAAATATCAAAGCGTTAGATTATTCGGACCTGCGTAGCTTCATGTTTTACGTTCCTCAAATCAAAACCGCTTTCGCTAAGTATCGGTCACTCGGCGAGGCTTGTCAACGACGGGAGGGATATTTGGACGAAGGAACCCTTCAAAGATATCTAGTGCGTATAATTTTACATCGTCTCAATTAACGTATATAAATTGACTACACCGAACTCCAGTCTTCGCCTGCGCTGGATCGATGCCTCGAGAATATGAAAGCGGCGAGGTCAAATGACATTCAAAATGCAAGGGATAGTCGCCTACGAAGGTACAGACAACAATTCCGCGTCATCGCTTTGAAGTATTGACTTTTCTTCGATAGCATTGGCGTTAAGCTTGCACAGCTAGGCTATACAGAAGCTGATTACCGAACTGGCGATGATGAAGAAAATTGGAAGTGGAACAGCCTAGTTGACCAGCCGCGGCCCTTAACTGACCGAAGTACGTGGGCCTCTTCCCTTTCTTCATAAAACGCTGACTGATTGATCAACCAGTCTGGAAAAACATCCTCCCGCAGCTTGAGGAGACTATACGCCTCAGGAGGGAGAAGAAAACCCGGCTAGAAAAGGAGCAGCTCTTCAAAAAGCGTCAACAAAAACTGCGCGAGATTGCAGAGACGTTTGTCTGCTCTGAAAGCGGCAAGACCTGCTACGTTGCTCCGGCGGAGCTATTTAAACAGCCGCTCGCGAAGCAATTCATCGAAAGCGACGGAACAGGAACTGACCTTTGTGAGGCGCAATGGCTGTCTATTAAGCAGCAAATGGTCGAGTTCAGCAAAGTACGTCAGCGCGAAATCGAAGAGGAGTATGCTTCAGCAATTGTCATTGCTCGACGCAATGCGGGCCTACCAGCCATCAGCACTAAATTGATGGAGTCTTCGGAGGACAAACGAGAAACTCAGACTGGGAAAAGCAAAAGCGACGGCGTCCTGCAGCACCCAACGGCGTTCTTCGGGAGCCGTTACCTAAAACTATTTACCAGCATCCTGGAAGATCGTCACGATTACTGTTGGAGAGAGTTCCGTTGGTCCCGTGGTAACCAATGGGAACACAGTCAACCTGCATGTAATGGTATTCTTTATGCCGATGCATTATATTCGGAACTCGATCTTCCATCTACGACAATGGACGATATGCTAGCGCTTGAGAAATCGTTTGTATGCTTGCGCTGCGATCCAACGTTTCGCGAGTTGATGACATGGACAGATCTAGTGCGTATATTATTTTTTGTCTTCTTCGCTACACCAGTAATAATTGCTTGTATACACAGGTGAAACATTTTTACAGAGAAAATAATTCTTTTGAGGAAATGGAAGTAGTGAAGAAACGGTCCGCTTACTAGTCCCATGATAACATTGTCATTGATCTGATCCTTTTCCAATAGCCTCACTGACTGTGAAGTTGGAAACGTAAACGACCACGATCGGACAAAACCTGAGAGACTCGCCGCATATACCGGTGACATCACCGTACTGCGAGATGGCTCACTGGCGGCTACTAATCCGTCCGGGCTCGAGAAGTGGATCCAGACGTGTACATGCGAGACGCATACCGGTAAAAGGCTTGTTGACCCATTTTGCTCGCCTTGCTACAGGCTAGGGCAGCACTACATCAGATTTTCGTGCCAGGGGCAAATGGATATACATCATAGAGCAAAGTAAGTCTGCTCGTGAGCCGCAGAATAGTCCGACCTACGGCATGCTCACCCTATATTTATTTTACCTCAGACATGCGCACGGACTAGATCAAGCGTAATTTGCGAAGTAGGAAGATGTGCTTTGTGCAAATACTACAGAATCCACAATCGCACATCTGGATAATGCAGGGGTCATTGAATTCCTTTTTTACAGTGAATGAGGACATTTGCCTCTGCCACATTGAAACGAAAGACTTCACAAGTCATTTGTGCTTAGGCAAATTGGATGCTCGTTACGTCGTGTATTAAAATACTTTTTGTGTTGAGTAGATCCTCCATCCGAAGCGCGTTGAAATCTCGCGAAGTCCAAACCTGATCCGCGACTGTCATCATTTATGCAAAGACGTGTAATGATAAAGTTCTGATGTGTACTATTCGCTATGCAAGACCGACTTGCTCAAGGAAATCTATTCAGTTTATGCATTATTAGTAGCATTGCCGGGAGGCAGACGACTAAGGCCCCGCTCGGCTGCACGAGTTGTCTAGCTAACTTGACAGTCGGGGATTGCCGCACTGGGGCTAATCCGCGCCCGGGGAGTTAGCTAGGTTCTGTCACATAATGTCACGTAGTAGTCACAGAACGTAACTTTTGGGTTAACGATCGGCGCTGCCAAAAAAGGAAGATAAAAGGCTTTTCCTCCTTATTTGGCAGCGGTGATCGCTTATGTAGCTCGTCATCTTCTACATAAAAATACCTATGTACAACAAGCCTATGCATTCGCAACCGTGCCAACTTCATCGAAAATTTTCTGCGATGCATAATGACCCTATCTATGTCCAAGCATACCTTCCAAAGTCTGTATGCGCGCAGCGAAAGGAGAAAAAAGTGTCCAGTATACTACATACAAGCGAGTCGGCAGTGACAGCCGGTTGCTACCGGCAAGTCACCTCATGTCACCCAGTTAGCTAAATTGGCCGTGCACCGAACAGACTTTTCACATCGAGTTAGCTAACCGGAGTTAGCTAACCGGAAAGTTAGCTAACTCGTGATTTTGGCGGGGAAAAGTTAGCTAACTTTTGCAGCCGAGCGGGGCCTAATTGACCAAACGCGGCCCCTGACTGACAGAAGTACGTGGTCTCTCATTTTTCATTTTCCTTCGTAGAGCGTTGATTGAAGGGTCAACCAGTCTGGAAAAACATCCGGCCTCAGCTTGAGGAGACTATACGTCTCAGGAGAGAGCTTAGGACACGGCTGGAAAGAGAGCGCTGGATCAAAGAGCGTCAACGAAAGCTCGCCGGAATCGCAAAAAGTTTTGCAGACTCTGGGGACGGAAAGATGTGCTGCATTGCCATTTCAGAGCTACTCAAGCTGCCGATTGCGAAGCAAATACTAAATAGCGAAGAGCCAGGATCTGATATTCCTCAAGTGCACCAGACCACTCTTAAGCAGCAAATGGTTGAGATGAGCAAGGGGCGTCAACTCAAACTCGAAGAGGAGGGATCTTCTATGGTCTTGAGCACTCGGCATGCTGCTGGACTCAAAGTCTTCAAGTCTACAACAAGAAATTCTTCAGAAGACAGACGTGGCAAAGCTCGAAACGATGCAGGCGGAAATGAAGACATTCTACAACACCCGACCACACTCTTCAAGCGTCGGCCATTCGGTGAAGCACGTCTAGCCCCGTTTTCTGAGATGCTGAAAAATCTTCGAGACCACTGCTGGAGCTTTCGTACTCATGATGACGCTAACATACCCTTTAAGTGGACGCTCTGTTCACCCTCGCACAATGGCATTCTCTACGCCGAAGCGCTATATTCAGCAGTCGCTCTTCCTTATAAAACCATGGACGAGATGCTAGCGCTTGGCGAACCCTTCATATGTCTGCGCTGCGACCCAATAAACCGTAAGCTGATGTCATGGACTTGTCTCGTGCGTAAAGTATTTTCTACGATTCCGAGGACGCTGATTACAGTTGATCTATGCTTAGGTGAATCATTTCTACAACGAATATAAACAGTTCGAAGAAAGAGAGGCCTTAAAGAAACGGTTCGCTCTGCTTATACATCTCTTGTTCAGTGACAACGCTGAGTCCTGATAACGACCTCCTTCTGCATCTCATCTTTAGTCGCAATGACTGTGTGATTGCAAACATAGAGGACCACGATCGAAAAAAGGACAGGCCGCTCGCGGCGTATACCGGTAACCTGCAGGCAGGAGTGACCTCAGCCGACTCTCTGGAAGTCCCAAACTCGACCGCATTAGAGAAATGGATTCAGCGCTGCACTTGCGAGTCCCACGCGTCTGATATTTATCCCAGAAAAAAGATATGTCCAGAGTGCCAAACATTAGGCATGAGGTATTACTCGCATCCCTGCTTCGGAAAGCTGGACGCACATAGGCGTGCAATGTAAGTCTGCTCGTGTACAACATCAATTCTAGCAGGTGGTATGCTGACCCCCTGCATTTATTCAATCTAGACACGCGCACGGATAAGAATATAAGTTCCAGACTCTCAAGATTAGGAACTGATTGCTAGAGTTGATCAATCTGATGATCCACCTGAAGAAAGTTACAATTACAATCTCGGACTCGCCATAGACTCTCCATCGTTTGTTCGATTATGTCTATTCTCAATACAATAAATAGATGCTGGTGTTTTAAGGAGTTACAAAAGCGGAACGAACAAATGCAGAGAGTAAAGGAAACCCCTCAGACCATTACAGCTCGTCGTGTGAACGGAACGGCTCCTGGTCGTCATCATCCGGCTCCGGGGCGTAGTCACCGCCACCACCACTGTAGAGTTTGCTCGTAATCGGGCTCGCGAGCTATTGAGCGCCGGACCTGAGAGAAATCGTCGTATATGTCGGAGAGCTATGAATGAAAAGTTTGGATCACTAATATGTAATTAAAAAATCGTTATTTCAATTTGAGTAGCATGGAAAAGGTGAATTGAATAATCCAAAACTCACTCGAAAAACCCAAATAAACTCGACACCTTGTTCAGAATCACCGCTATGTCGCACTTGCGATCGTCCAGACCACGCGCTACGCTGTTGACCTCGACTTCCGAAGGGGAGAACAACGCCCTGCGTGAGTCCGCGATGAGTATGTCTCTCTCGTTAATATGCCACTTGTAAAGGCGGTCTTCAATAGTTCTTATGCTCTCGAAGGCACCTAGGCTGACAAAAACCGCTCTCAGCAATGTATTTTCAATGCTTAACGTCGCAATGTGCTGAAGCGAGCGTCTTTGATTCGAAGGGTTGTCTGAGCTGGAACATCGCAAAGAAGTGAGTGGCACAGCGTCCACAATAAAAGCCCGTACTCACGTCGCATGCTTCAACAAATACCGGCACTCTCTGACAAGTTTATTTTTGTCGTCACATATCATATCCACCGCGCGGTGAATCTGGGTTTCTTTGCGGTGTCTCGCCGAAGTCGCGACGAGCAACCTATCGAACGAAGCATCGGGCCCCATTCCCAAATTAGTCGCAAATCTATTCAGACGTTTCTCCAGGATGCGACCTCCAGCATCGTATCCCAGTCCAAGAATCCGGCCTGGCCCAGGTAGGTTTGGAGCAGTGGCGTTTGTGGAAAGCGTAGAGACGGTGATATCGTCGACGTCTTCTGCGCCGTCGTCGTCATCACCATCAGTTTCATCGTCGTCACCTTCAGCTTCATCGTCACACTGAGGATTTTGAAGGCGTGATTTCCTGAGACTGTTCGCAAGACCGTTAAAACCGTCCTCAATCAATTGGCCGATAGCATCATAGGCCAAGCCCAGTGTCCGCCCTGGACCTGCAAGTCCAGGTGCAGTCGCGTTTGTTGAAATCGAAGTAGTAGATGTGTTGACGGAAGAGAACCGGCGGACGTGATCCCATTCCCAGCAATAGCTGCTTGACGATTCTCCGAGCTCTGGCGTTCGTGACATTCGCAGAAGGTAAGCCGAGCGACATGAAATCGATAGGAGACTCTGCTTGTCTTATATTTGTACGCGTATCTCTAATATGCAGTTGTGCAGGCGTTTAGTGATGGCGAAAACCAGTGTCTGTGAAGATGATTCCATCGCCTCGTGGACAGCACCGCACATATCGCTTGAATGAATCAGATAAGACAAGCCTTCCCGTATAATCCCTGGAAAGCTCATGTCCAGAGTCAGCCAAAGAGGATAAAAGCATGGACATTGAATACAGAGAACAAGACATCGCGCAGCTTGCAAGGACGAGAGCAAGACTTGACGCGAGTCTCGTGTCGGCGTCTCTGTGAGCCGATCATGCCGATGGGACGGAGCCTGAACCTCGGTTACTTCCGACGAACTTTTTTTTCGTTCCTTGCCACAAGATCCTTACTTATGCAGGAGAATGGGGACGTCGAGAAGGCGTATTTTCAGTAAACACTTTCGATATCGTTGAGGTGAGAAAAAGAATATAAATGAAAGGACAACCAATCGTCACCATGGGAAGGATTTTCCATTGAAACATGATTACATGCAGAAAAAAAAAACATTCGTCGGATTCGACCTTCAATGGAAAATGTAAGGTGATAATAATCATCGCCCCCTTTGTCTTCCTTCATCTTCTTCCTTCTGGTTTCCGCTGACCCTCAGCGTCGATTTGTTGATGAGAAGTAAAAAAAGAACGAAAACACTTCCTAATTGAGAGATCGACGTCATTGTTGTCTACGTTGAAGATTGTGCTCCGAGGCTTAGATTCTCATCGTCGTGTCTTATCATCCTAGCCTTTCTGAGCTCGACGTAGCTCTTACCATGTCTTCCAACCTGCAAGAACTTCCCGTGGAAGTGATTGCAAAGATTTTTGCTTTCCTAGGCTTCAAAGATCTCATCTCAGTTTCTCGTCTGAACCACTTCCTGCGCGATGTCTACGAGGGCTTTCCGGAGCTTCAGTACAGTTTCGCGCTGCAAGTTGCAGGGATGGTAGATGGAGAGCCGTCGTTCGACATACGGCGCAAGCTGGAGGAGTTGAACCGGCGGGAGGAAGCATGGCGGACGCTCGATCTGTCGCGTGTGGTCAACGTGAAGATACCGCACAGGACTTCGCACATATACGACTTGTCTGGAGGCATTTACCTTTTGGGTGACTGCTTCAACTACACGGTTACTCGGGATACACACTCTTTGAGAATGTTTGACTTGGCATCGTGCGCGTCTGGCCCGAGTATCCGCACGGAGAGTTGGCGGGAAATTAAGCTGGACACACACATCATAGACGTCGGCTTCTGCCTGCGCGAGTTCGATCTGCTTGCTGTTGTGGGTATCAAGAAGGGGTGAGTCAAAAGTTCAAGCACTGTGTATATCTTCTCTAACATTAACATCCGCCAGGCAAGAGGGGGAAAAAGACTCCATCGTTGTCTACCTCATAGAGTTCTCTACTGGTCGGCCACATCCTCTGGCTCAAAATCCTGAAATCGTCGTAGGGGAGTCCACGAGTGAATGGGGAAAAATGTCGATCATGATGGAAATCGTTGGCCCGCGCCTTCTTTTGCTTTTGACCTGGCGTTCCCTCCCGCGTCGGACGGAGAACCGCGCCAGAGACATTCTGATACTCGTCAACTGGTGGGAAGGACGAGCTATCACGGTAAGTCATTCTTTGACGCGTCGCTCCCCCGATACTGACCATTACTTAGGCAATTTCTTCCGCGCTGGCAACGTGGGACGGGTTTGTCTTCCTCACTCCGGACCTTATCTTACTCCCCAACCGTCATCGTGAGCAGTTCGACATCGTCGAGCTCCCTGATGTCACGGCACCTCAAGCATCCGTAGCTCCGGAGCTCAAGACAATCCTCTGTCTTGGGCTCCCACAGCTACAGCCGTCTTGCACTATTGGCGCGATCGCGTGCCGTGCCGATCCCAACCCTGTCGGGGCGCCGCATCCAGCGGTGCATTCGCAGAAACGCAAGGCACGCGGTTCAGTCATGCCGGATCCTGCCAGCGCGCTCGTCCTCATCCAGTTCTACCTCCGTGAATTCAGCAACGCGCACGACTTCCTGCTCGGACAGTGGGGCGTGCTCCGCCACAACGTCACGCTCGTCGTGCACCGCGCTGCGCTGGTGGAGCTTGCGCGTGCAAGCCAAAACGGCACATTGGAGAAGAAGACCATACAACAAGAAGGTATACCTGGGCCGTTTCTGCCATGGGCGAAGTGGCGCGCCAAGGCGCGCTTTTGCGCGGATGACGCACATGTTTCGAATTGGATTACGACGACTGCGGGACAGCGGTACATCGGGATGACAGACTCTGGGCGCATCCTCGTTAAGGATTTCAATCCTCATAGCGTGCAACGAGCGCGTGCCAACGTAGCTGGTGGACCCGGGATAATGGATGTCGATTCTGAGCAGGGACTTGAGGATACGACCATGCTCACGGAGTATGGCTTCGGTGGAAATACAGACGCGAATTCGAAGTGGGGCTTCTCCAACAGAAATGCAGCGACGACCTCTCGCGATTTTGATTTTACGACAGAGTGGGATGACGAAGACACATGCGATGACGAGCATGTTGGGTCTGACTTCAAGGAGAACTCAAGCTCCACATGGCGCTCTGTCCGTCTCGTCGAGTGCTTCTCTGGTGAAGAGGTAGTCGAGTTGGAGCGGCTCTTCCTCGACGAGTTCAATGTCCTGCCGCTGCCGTGTGTCGAGTACGTCTCCGCTCGAGAGTATACCTATCACGGCCTTCTGATGGATGAGGAGCGCATTGTCGGTCTTCGAGTGCGTATCTCGTCTTCTTTTCCGTTTTTGGATAAGCTGTGACTTCTCTGACTGCGTGCCTTCTGATTTTCTAGCACGACGAGAATACCGGTGCAATCGTCGAATTTGACGTCTTCACGCTGTAACAAGGCATTTTAGGGTCGCGTACTATGGCACCGGAATTTGGGTATTGGGAGGCTAGTGTGTTTCGGTACTGTATGCAATTCAAGGACTTTATGTTAGTATCATCGAGCGGCAAGCGGATTCACGAATCTCGTGATTATACTGACACGAGCTGCATAAAGTAGACGTACCTGAATTTCCAATAGGTTGCAAACGGGCGCCATTCTTCAAGCTCAGAGTGACAATATTCGTAGTCGTTTGCGGTCGGGATGATATTCTGTGTAAGAGCCTTGAGCGGTAGCTCGTAATGGGAGTCCTGTATAACTTCGCCTCGTTGGTGTCGTTGTTCACAATATCAAGTTCTACTTTGCACCTGACGACTATAACAGGAGCCCTCTAAGTCATATAAGAAACCCTCTCGCAATGATACTCCTTGAAAAGGGTTCGGATCCGTCACATGGTTCCAAGGCCCAATCTGCAACGTTTTCGAATGGAATCCTATGCGTTTGCGTCACTTCAAATTTTAGAAACTGCGATAAAACGAGCATATGAATTTCGGATTGGTGCTTTTTGCAAATTGTCTTCTATCGCACGTGTGTCAGCAGCCACGAGATTAGCGAACGTTCCGGTCACAGTTCCTCCGGCCCTCTGGTACTATTCGTCTCCCGATATAAATGTGATCATGGCCTCCGATGACCTTCAACAGCTCAGTTGTTTCTGTCAGTACTGGTACTATTGATACTCCGGCCATGGCTGCTCATAATTTCTTGGGAATCCTCCTGTTCATCTTGTCATCGCTGCTTGCCATGCTCACTGCGTCGGTGTCCACATTGCCCGCCGTTAACTCTACTGGTGTATACAACACGTCTATCACACCTTCTTACCTTCCTTGGAACACGTATAACTACTGTAACGCGCCTCATGTCAATACTGCGCACTACTCCAAGCCTACGAATATATCTGAGGCGGAACTCGTTTATATGAACGTCATGATTCGGCACCATAAGGTTTGGTTCGCGCTGTGTATACAAGCCGTTTATTTGGACGACTGGCTGATATTCCATCTTTTCAGCGCACTCCGGACAACTTGTATCCTGATGAGAACGCACTGAACCCCGCAGATGGTTGGGACTGCACGAACTTCCTCCAGATGAACTACGGCGCGGGCGGAGCGCCCGTCTTTCACAAGACGGATATTCCATCCTGGCACCCCTTCCTCAGCCAGATTTGGAACGGAACGTGCGATTCAGGTCAGCTGACGGCTGGTGGTCTGAGAGATGCGGTAAAGCATGGCCAGGTTTGCATCTAGCTTCCTAGTATAAAAATTACAAGTGCACAAAACATGGCGAGCCTTTGTCTATCTTTAGGACTTCTGGTCTGTGTACCACAACAAGCTTGGGTTTCTAGACAGCGTAAACACGCGGGATATCCTTATCCGCACGTCCACCGAGCCACGGACTTTTCAAGTGGCGAGCGGCCTGCTCTTCGGAATGGATCCCGCTACAGCGTACCAAACCTGGCCCGTCACCACACAGCCGGATAATGTAGGTCTTTCCCTTCGCATCCTCCAGCTTCACATAACCGTTTCTCCGTGCGAATAATTTATCTCTGATCCCTGGCTTTTTTCGATATATTGAGAAAAAAAAAAAAAAAAACAGATCGACTCGCTTCCTCCAAACTACTCGTGCGACTTTGCCTCCGATGTTCGCGACGCATACCAGTCGGTACCGGCGTGGACGGACCACATCGTGGAGAACGCGGACTTGCAGGACCGACTGAGCGCTATGCTCGGCACCACGGGGCTTAGTGCGTGGTCGTCGTGGTGTGAGTTTCTTTCTTTCTTTCTTTTTGTTTCTTTCTCTTTTTTTCTTGGAGTGGAGACTTATACATCGTCAAACATGTAATTGGCTTTAGATGATCACTTCTTTGACACATTCAGCTCGCGCACTTGTCACGGTCATCCACTGCCATGCAACGCCACCGGTGCATGCGTTTCACAGGAGGACGCGAACCGTGTGTTCGCCCTTGGCGACTTTGAATACAAGTGAGGAGCGCCTGCAACACCTCTATTCCTATTTTATTTTATTTTGGCCTGTCTGAGAACTGATTCAAACCTGACTCTCGACGCTGGTACTTAGCTATATCTGGAATACTGCTGAAAATTCAACGCTGTATAACCAGCTCACGTTTGGTAAGATGTCATTTGCATATCATATTGAAAGCATGAAAAGTTCCCTGAAACATTGCCATTTCTTCTCTAGGCGTGATGTTTCAGGAGCTCGCGATGAACTTTAGGAGCTTCCAGGCTGGTGAAGAGACTCGCAAACTGCGATTTTATGTCGGGCATGATGGCTCTATGATCCGCTTGGCTTCGGGCCTTGGCCTCGGCCAAGTTGCGCCACTGCGGTGGCCTGCTCTCGGATCCGAGATTGTCATGGAGGTGAGCCGGGCTTTCCTCTCTCTTTCTTTCACCTTTCTTTCCCCCTTCTTCCTTCTCCGCGAACTAACACATTATACATGACATCAGGTCTGGCAGGGGTCAACGCAGCTCGGCAGCCTAAATACGGACGAACAGTATGTGCGCGTCATGCACGAGGGCTCACCTGTGCTCGGACTTCAGTGGCTCCCCCTGGCCGACTTCGTTCAGTTATTGGAAAGCAATGTCCCTGATAATTTGTTCGAGACTTGTCAGACTGGAGCTGCTTAATTAACGCGGGCTTACTGAATCCGATTCAGCAAAATCGATTACCGGTTTGAATTTTATCTGAAAATTCAGGTATGGTCTGTCAGTTCTTTTGAGGGGACTGGAGGTAGGTTGGGGTTTTGATTCTCTCGGTAGCACCCGAAGAGCGGGAAACAAGTATCCAGCGCTTGCACTGAGGCACCGAGATTGGTTCGCGAAGTATCACGTTAGTCTTTCGCGAGCTCGTCTCTCGCGTTTGAAGCTGTGATGTGGGTCCCTAAGACTCAGAGAGTTGAAAAAAAATCTCGATCTCAGATCACGTGCTTGTTTATACATTGCACGTGAGTCCAAACGCGTGCACGTTCTAGGTTAGGAACCCTCCCTTGCCATACAAGGCTACAGCATGAGACGCAATCCGAGACCAGCCTGAAGGAAAAAATTTCATCGGATCGAAGAGTCTGAAGTTATTTTCAGGACGAATTAATCCATTACTTGTCGTGGTGTTAAATACCGCAATTTTGAGTAATCCTATATTTTTAACCCATTGACACCGTCCGCGAGGTCGCAAGCTAGTCTTTCTATGTTCATTGAACAAGCTCCAGCCATTTCCTCCAGGTTGTGCAGTACTTGAGACGCATCTGGTCTTTCAGATGGAATATCTTTCCAGCACTGCTGCATCAGTGCCCACAGCTTGTTGCTAGGTCCTTGCCCTGACAGCTCCGATTTCGAGGGTCGACGTGGCCGCTCACCTTTGTGGATGGCAATGATTATTTGTGCGTTGTTCTTGAATTCGCAGAAAGGTATATCGAGTGTCGTGAGCTGCGACGAAGTGCAAGAATAAAACAAATATAGTTACCATCGGGCAGAATTATTAATAAGCGAGACGGTGCAGGCTTACCTCCAGTAGAACCCATACCGAGTGACCAAATGTCCGACGCCCGGCTAACAATCCCCCTCGCCAACGAACAGCTCAGGCGCCATCCAGCGCGGGTTGCCCGCACTCTGCAATGCAGACGAGATGGGAAGTTTAGTGAGGTCTCAACAATGACTGCCAGTTCCGAAGTCGCAAAGCAAGGATCTCCTGTGTCAGAAATAAGAACATTGGCCTGAAGGGAAAGAACCTGTCGAAATTTAATCTTGGCCTATGATTTGTATCGGGTACGTACACCTCTCATATCGCCGTGTACTACAGGTGGTTCGTGCTCATGCAGGTACTGAAGGCCTCGCGCTATACCTTGCGCCTAAAGATCCACATGTTAGAGACAGTGTGACGGTCATTTGTGAAAATACTAAACAATGTGCATAATCGGCGCGTGTGGATTCTTCGTGAGATAATCCATGCAATTCCCGTTTTGTACCCACGGCGAGACAAGACATGTCTCCAAGCCCGGGAGGTCTGCCGTACCTAGAAACACTAAGATATTGGGGTGCTGCAGGCTGTTCCAATAGTCGCCTCTCTGAGAAACCTCTGAGCCACGTCAGTTGAGTTCAGTTAGAGACAACCAAACTATTCCTGTTCACCTTGGTGAGCCGTATGACGGGTTGTAATTGGCTTTTTATAATCAGCGTCTTGAGGGCAACAAGCCCAAAACTCTTCAATCTCGCGAGGCGTATCTCGCCAAACCCTCCGCGTGCACAGACGGCACTGAATCCCAGACCGTCTTCTGTAAGAGTGATAGGTCTGTCAGGTCCCGCACGTCGAGTGTAGGGAGCTCGCTCATCTTCTCAAGCTCGCGGAGTACCTCCGACATTGTAGGACGCGCATCGGGAACCTCGGCCCAGCAGTGTGTGATGAGCGTCCAGAGCTTGTCATCGAGGCCGTGATGAATAAGCCTGCGATCGGGCCGCATGGGCCGCCCGCCTTTATTAAGCACATCTATGAGCTGGAAGGGAGAACGGACATCTTTGAAGGGGGTTTCGCCGGTCATTATCTATATAACGTATATAATGCAATTTAGCCTGTCGTCACGTGAATTACAACATCCCACTGAAGTAGTCTGCACACCTCGAGTGCCGTCATCGCAAAGCTGTAAGTGTCAGCTTTGATGCTTGGCCTGAACGTGAGTCGATCCATGTTCTCTGGCGCTTGCCATCGAAGGGGAGTTATACAGCCTTTATCAAATGTCGCAGATGCAAAGCCACCCACAACCGCACTTTTGTTCTCGTTGACAAGGACACCACTCTTCCAGCGGAAAATACCAGTCAGCTAGATTGCTGGTTTAGAGTTGATAAAATGTAAACCCTACCGCGGTCAATAATCCATGGACATAAGGCGGTGAGCGAGAGTGCAGGTAAACGAGACCAGAGGCCATTTCAGTTATCTTTGGCCTCGGATTAATTACATTAGCATGTAGTGGACGAAATTTTAGACTCACGAGTTTCAGACGATCAGCCCCAGGGTTGTTCCTGACGTAAATGGCGACCGTCTGATTCTCCATCCACGGAGAAACAA